>CM066591.1:4478091-5035591 GCA_033816785.1 Picus viridis | reverse complement strand
TTAACTGTGTAAAGTTCATCTAAATATTACCTCTATTTCAGGCCAGCGGGATTCAGTAAACCATACTGTAACCTTCTACCCAAGTTCCCAAGAAATCAATTGTATGGCCTCAGATAGCTATTAGACATTCTGGGTCTTACCAGTATTTATATATGAGTTTATGTGTATAACATGCATATATATATATATAAAGACATATATGAGAAAATCAGGTGATTCTTCTAGAATGCCAGAAGTGTAAGACAATGCCCTACTGCAGTGTAGTGCTGAACTGGTGCTTCATGGGTATCCTGCAGTACAGAGTTTGGGCTGTGGATTCTGTAGAATAAGCTGAGCTGTACTCTGATAATGATGAAACCATCCTGAAGATGTAGAAATAATTATAAAATTGTAATGCTGTCACATATATAATTTATACCATTAAAATCTAACCACAGCTCTAATTTATATATTTAGTATCCTTGCAACCTGTACATTTTTTGCTAAGATTTCTGCATTACTTTTTTTTTGTGTTATTTAAACAAAGTCATAACAATATTTATCTCTTTCAGAAGTCAGTGATAAGAGGTCACAAAGATTTTGTAAAAATATAAATATTGCATTCAAATGCTTTGTGTGTAGCTTTCCAAAAGGATCATGAAGAAATCTTTTTTTACAGTGAGGCAAATAGATGCCAATTGTCTATACTGCTGCAGCAATGGATAATTTTTACATAAGCTTCTTGTTACCTGAAATAAATCCACCAAAAATATGTTTAGATTCTACTGCATGGAAATCCATTTTAGCAGATGGAGAAATTCCCATATCCCCCTGGCAAGTTATATTTCTATTGAGGAGGGTCTTCTTCCCATGCAGTTGCACAGGAAAGCTCAGGGATCTCTAATACAGGCTTTCTTCCTTGTTCAAGGGCTGTCCTACAGTAAGGTGACTAACTATGCTTTTTTGAAAGGGATGGATAAGGATACCAAGAGTCTTTGTTTCTCTCCTCCCTTTCTTCATCCTCTGCTATGTTGCATGCCACGTATGATGGAGATATGCTTCCTATTGAGTGTTGCTGCAGGAAACACTTCCTCAGGTCAGAGTCCTAAAGCAGAAGTTATGGGCCTTGTATTCTGTACTTCTGCTGGAGTGAGGGAAATGAGTATGTTTCCTCTTTTGGGACTTAAATAAGGAACATGGGGAAGATCCTACACCTCCAGAGAGGCTGGAGATAAAATCAATTGGTGCTCTGTTCTCTAGATGAGAATATCTGATCTTGCTGGTACAGAAGTGCTGTTTGTGCTCAAGAGCACTCCAGCTGAAGAACATATGTCAGAATTTGAATTTTGTGAATCACAGTGACTGCAGTGTTTTGAGGCATTATAAGCTAAGGTCTGAGTTGTGATGATCAGTCATGAGGTGAAGCTTGCACAAGCTGCTGGGAATGTCCGTAGTGTACAGTAGAGCACAATGCAAAAATCTCAAAGGGAGCACCAGCTGTGCTGGTCATATAGCCCGGAGCAATTATAGCCACACCTGGGTGACATAAATCTGAGTGAATTAGCTCTAATGAGTAGTGAAGTGTGTTGGTCCAGTCATAATTCTGTGCCAACAGCTCAACAGTTTGGGAAGTGGGGTAGTCCTCTCTGTACAGTCTTGCACCAATGTGGGTGTACCAAGAAATGGCACTCTTGCCTCCAAGGTATTTTTGGTGAGATCTGTTCCGAAGTACACACAGGTCTGTCATATGTGACTGCTAGGGTCACTGAAATTGTCTTCTTGTGGGTGACCCTGGGACTGCAGCTCTTGTTAAACATGTCCATTATAGTCTTCTCAGGCATCTTGATTCAGGCACTGTCAGTATTGTAAATACTCTTTGTATGACTGTCTTCACTGTCTAAGAGCTGACCAGCTTATGTTATTTAGTTATTTGCTGGCTTGTGTTTTCATTTGCTTTCATTTTTTGTGGAGGTGGGATGGAATCTGCTGAGTCCAGCTGTTGATCTGTCAGTTAGCTGAGTAAGCGCCCACATTTTCCTCATATGATGCTAATTCAAAAGCATTTCCAGACTCTGCTGCAGTCTATAGCCTTCTTAATGGCATTGGGTATGTAAAAACAGTAAAAGATTCAACAGTTTGGCTGAATAATGTGTTTGTCTCCTAAATCACATCTGTCAGACTACTGACTATTGTCAGTAACTTAGTATAGTGGTCTGGATTATATGACAGATTTCTAGTCTTTGACCCACTTCTGAAAAAGTCACCACTAATGTGCTCATGAAGTTTCCATGTGTACACTTTAGACACCAAAAATGAGACTGATTTTTAGGAAGTGCCTTCTTAATAAGCGTTTGGTTTACCTCTGTATTTCTATTTTGGTTTGATTCAGATGCATCAGTATGGTTCTTGTTCCTTCCTCACTGTCTCTTTTAACTCTGCATTTTTGAAAGAGTTTTGGTCTGCTTTGCTAACATATAGCTTCTTGGGGTTGAATATTGATCTCTTTTCTTCCTTTACCCCTGGTATATTCCCCATCAGGTGTCTCAGTGTTGTTTTCTGATTTAACTGTTATGTGTTATGGCTCATGCCCTCATCACCAGTACGATATTCCTCCTGCTGGAACAAAGAGAGGAATCTGGTGCAGGGAACACACAAAGGGATTCTTTGGTGGAACAGTGGATGCAGAGGGATCTGCCTTTCCAACTTTGAGATGCAAAAAGAAGGCCTATGTTGCATAGTGTTACTGCCGGGTATACTCAGGCTTGTCCCTTATTGAAGAGAATAGTGACTAAATATCAACAATTTTTCCTATTACTGGTAAAACGCTGTTACTTGCATGTTTTCTTGCTATTTGTATGTGGCTCTCTTTCTTCCTAAATGCTGTGGACACTATTCCCTTGATGTCTGAAGTATTAATTGACCCTATTTATAATGATTTTACACAATTTCTTCAGGTTTTGTTTTCACTGTTCTCACACTCTGTATTTAGTGGTCTTGCCCCTCTTTTCTCCTCATGGATACCAGACTAATGTGAACTTTTTCTAGAAATTTGTCTCAGAAGCACCTTCTTTCCATCACCAGCTCTGTCTCTGAGACCCTACAGTATTCTTGGCATCTTTGTGCTTCTTTTGTTTGTCACCTCTTTTTACCTTAAACAAAAATCTTTAATGTTTTCTAAGATAACATTTTTGATGTTTTGCTGTGGAGTTGTAAAATCACCCTGTTTAATATTTATAGGTTCATGAATTAATTAGTTGAGGAATGCTGTATAAGGATGAGTGCACTTATTAGGAAGAGGAGAAACGTCAGATTCTGCCCTCTCAAGAACGTGTTTTGTTTAAGTGTATACTTGCCAGAGTATGCCGATATGAGTTTGCCACTAGGTATTGTGTGTTGCATGGATTCTGGCTTCTCCTGTGTAAATGAACTTAGATTTCCTTTTCATTCTTATGCAGGCTGAGAAATATTTTCAGTCTCAGAGTATGTGTCATCTTCACTGCATCACTGCTGGTAGCTCTAGGCAGGCTTTAGCCTGTACTCTGCTATTGCCCACACAGAAAAAGTTTGATCTGTTTCTGAATGTGACTGAATTTGAGGTTAGTGTACCCAATGGGGTTTGTGGATTTGTTCCAAGTTAACTCAAGTTGTAAGCTGAGTTTCCATTTTATGTAAAATCCTATATCATTGAATTTGCAGCTTAGTAAATATGACCATGTAAACTAATAGATTATTACCTCAATCTACCTTTACAATAGAGTAAGCACATAATAGTTCTGCACCTGCTCTATCCCCTTTCAAAAATGTGGGTGTGGGAGGAGGGCTGGAGCGTTGCAGCTATCGGAAGTTATGTTAAGCTCCAAATATCTGACATGAGCTGCAAATAACATGAGGCAAGTTACATGGCATGTGAAGTGCAATGAACCTGCAGTTCCATCTACTTTGTTTTGGGTTTCATTCTTTGTTCATGTTTTGGGTTTCTTTCTCTTGGATATCACTGCCACAGAATTCAGCAGCTATGTGGCAAAGCGAGCATCTCCAGCTGGTATCTGAGCGCTCTCGTGGACTCTTTTCACTTGAAAGCCCAACATCACTTTCCCATCTGTAAAATGGGAGCAGTAAGCTTCTATACTTATAAAGCATGTTATGAACATTAATGTTTCTATCTTATGCAAATGTAAATTCTTCAGTGTATTTCTGAATACAGTTTTAACATGCATACTCTTCTGGCCATGATTTGTCTTTGTGTCTTTTATAAGGTTGAGGACAGAGTCTTAATGAATCTTAAATAGGACACAACACTCTTTCAAATCACCAAATCTGTCTTTCTCAGATACTTTATTTTGCCTATCCTCTTCACTTTGTCTTTCTAATTGGTTTTATTAGTTGTAATGACTATTAGATCAAAAGAGACTTTGATGACCATTTGTTAAAAAATCTGTAGTGCACCAGAAAAATTCTCTGAGTTTCCTGTACACCCACTCATTTGCAAATGCTGAGCATACTTATCTCTAATTGCAGGACCTTCTCATCATTGTGTAGTATCTAGGCTTGATTTTAGCCATTAGCTTAGGCTGAGAGCTGGCTGTGTACCATCTGTTTTAGGAGGCGTCAATGTATTATTGGCTTTATTTCTTTTTATTAATGGTCTGATTCTCCATAACAATGATGTAATTTCAGTTCATTTTACAATTAACTTTTTTCCCCCAAGTTACTCCCCACAAGAAATGAGCATCTCTAACTTTCCCACATAAATTCCCAAAGTAAGTCACGCCTAATAACTTTTAGTGCCTCACTGACAAAGTTTCAAGCAAAAACAATAACTTGGCTTTGACCCTGCTCTCTTCAAAAAGGAAGTTACTTCTGAGCAGCAACATCAAAAAGAATAAATAATTGTTTTTCTTTTTGTTGTTATGATATGGATCATCTGAGCAGTTAGTGGTAAGCAAGCTGTCTTTGATTTGGTTCAGACGCCCTAGTGCTTCGTCCTCTATTTATGTCAGCATGTTCCTGTTCCCACACCAGGAAAGTAGAATCCCTTGATTAAATTCATATTTGTTTTAATCTTTCTCTGTGTCTGATCTCAAGCTCAAAGATTCTAATGAAAAAAGTAGTGTATCCTGCTGGGAAGAGTGCTGATGTCAGACTTTAGTCTGTTTGTTCTGTTCTAACCTGATAATGCTGGAAATGCTCAGAACCCAAATGCTCAACTCCAGCAGATTCTTAAGACAAAGATATTTTGATATTTCATGGAGAGTTATAAGCAAGGCTTTTTATTCGTAGAGCTACATTTAAAAAAAAACCCCAAACCCTCAAAAACCTTTAGACAAATATTTATGAAACAGCAACTGACCACAACAGTAAGTTTAATTAATCTTTATGTAAGGCAGGATTTTCCAAGTTCAACACTAAATCAATGAGAATAAGGAATACAATTGTTTAATTATGTTTATCATTTGTAAGCTATATTAAGAAAGCTGTATACTATTTTTCTCAGTTATTGTTTTCCCTAGGCATTTTCCATATGCCTTATCCATAGACATAGAACTGTTAAACGCTAAGATACATTCTGCCTTATACAATGACTGAAAAATTGGTTGGGTTTTTTTGTTTTGGTGGTTTGTTGGTTGGTTGGTTTGTTTTGAGAACCTAAAGGTATAGCCAGATGCAGCAGGAGAGGTTGGAGAAGTTCCTGTCATTTTTGCCTCCCCCCCATCCATGCTTTCCCTCCAGCTGCCTCTCTGCTGGAGGTTTCTGCCTTAGAATTTCTGCAGGTGGAACAGAATGTGTGTGGTCATTGTCTGTTTTAGTGTAAAGTGGGCCAGCTTAGCTAAATTCTCTTTCTCAGTCTTATCCTGCTGGCAGAGATGTCCTAAGAAGAAACTGGTATCAACAGTTTTCTTAGATAGCAATAACCATTTGCAAATTGAGTTGGGATTGCAGACAAACTTACTACAGATGATGGAAGATGCCATGTGTCCTCAGTTTACAAGCTGACAGATTGAAGGTATTTTCTGGATCATGAAGTGGCATTTGAGTTTTTGTTTTATCGTAGAACCTATGGCATATGTTGATAGTTTTGAGAGGGGTTGGGGCAGAGGAAGGTGGGAGGCAGTAGTTTCTTTCTTTGTAATACAAAATTGGAGTCAATATGAAATGAAAAAGAAGAAAAGACAGAAGCACTTTCATATGCTGACAGAAATATGCCCCAAGATATGAACTGCAAGAAACATCACTGCATGTGTTTCTTTTAATGGTCAGGTGTTTTTTTGATTAAAATAGGAATGGGTACTTGACTGTTTGAATTCCTTCTTACTTGTTTGGGCATCTCAGTGTGGACTACAAAAATCCAGTTGTAAACATGCATTTTTCAACTTCTATTGTGTATTTATTGGCAAACCAAATGTGACATGATAGTGCAAATCTGTGTGTTTATGGCTCCTCAATGTCAACAGCCACACAACAATAGTGATTTTAATTATAGGTGTGGGGGAGGTTTTTTCCTTGTTGTATGACAACTAGTGAACAACAGGAAGAGCTGTGAGGAGCATAATGAGCTATACACCCATTTGTATCTGGAATCCTGTCCAGTCAATGGCTAATACAATTGCATTGTCAAAAGCTTGAAAGGACTGCTCAGTGGCCAAACATTTACCAATGGTGCTCTGCAAAATTATTTTTCCCTGTTTGCATGATGGAAGTAGTTGCACATATAACAACAGAAGTTATACTTTTAAGACAGTTTTGGATGTTGAATAATATTTTTCAGATAGAAAAAAATAATAATAGAGACTTTTTTAGATTGTGATTGTAAGGTTTTAAAAATTTTTTTGGGTTTTTTTTGCTTTGTATTGGATATTTACTTTTTGTTTTGCTGCAGTCTGCCCAGAGGGTTTTCTGTTCCCAATTGTCCCTGTTTTATTTTGCAACACTGTAGATACTATATTCTCTGTAGAGGAACACCAATCTTGGCAATATTCCTTACAGTCTTTTATCTCTCCCTATCTATGTGACACTATATTTATTGCCTAAAGTATATTGTTTACTTCTAAGGATTAAGCAATAAAATGAACAAGTTGCAAAATATTCTCACATATTATTTGACTGCTCAGTGCTTAAATGTTGTTTTTCTGTGAGATTACCATAGGATGTATGGTGAGATGTACTTCATTTGAAAGAGATCAGTGCTGAAGGTCTCTTTCAAATATATGCATAATTCTCCAAATTTTGCCCTGACAGATATCCCAATTTGATGATTGTTTCTGCACCAGACCTTTGTTAATCTCTAACATTAAAAACATGATAATTTATTTCTTAACAAAATTGGTTTGAGACTTTAGTGTTTAACACATTTCAGGAGAAAAATCCTACAGTAGTGTTGGATTTTGTTATTGTCTATTTATGGCTATAGCTTGGATTATTTGATTGACTGATCTATGCAACTATGGCAAATCTTTGTCTTTATAAAGTTTCAAATCTAAGACCATAGTTATATTGTGGTTTTAGTCTTTGTCTTGTAAATATTTTTTCTAATATTGTGTATGTCAGGCACAGAGCTCTGCATGTATGTCATTTACAGAGCAAGAATCTAGTTGGCTGTGCTGTGATTCTGTATTGTCTTGAACAGTCTAGATTCTGAATTTAGAATAGAATAGAATAGAATAGAATAGAATAGAATAGAATAGAATAGAATAGAATAGAATAGAATAACCAAGGTTGGAAGAGACCTTGAAGATCATCGAGTCCAACCTGTAACCATAACCTCACAACTAGACCATGGCACCAAGTGCCACATCCAGTCCCCTCCTGAACGCCTCCAGGGACGGAGACTCAACCACCTCCCGGGCAGCCCATTCCAATGACGAATCACTCTCTCGGTGAAGAACTTTCTCCTCACCTCGAGCCTAAACTTTCCCTGTTGCAGCTTGAGACTGTGTCCCCTTGTTCTGGTGCTGGTTGCTAGGGAGAAGAGGCCAACCCCTTCCTGGCTACAACCACCCTTCAGGTAGTTGTAGAGAGCAATGAGGTCTCCCCTGAGCCTCCTCTTCTCCAGGCTAAACAGCCCCAGCTCCCTCAGCCTCTCCTCATAGGGCTTGTGCTCAAGGCCTCTCACCAGCCTTGTTGCCCTTCTCTGGACACGTTCAAGTGTCTCGATGTCCTTCTTAAACTGAGGGGCCCAGAACTGGACACAGTACTCAAGGTGCGGCCTAACCAAAGCAGAGTACCGGGGCACAATGACCTCCCTGCTCCTGCTGGCCATACTATTCCTAATGCAGGCCAGGATGCGGTTGACCCTCTTGGCTGCCTGGGCACACTGCTGGCTCATGTTCAGCTTCCCATCAACCAGCACCCCCAGGTCCCTCTCTGCCTGGCCGCTCTCCAGCCACTCTGACCCCAGCCTGTAGCGCTGCCTGGGGTTGTTATGGCCAATGTGCAGAGCCCGGCACTTGGATGTGTTAAATCTCATGCCATTGGACTCTGCCCATCTGTCCAGCCTGTCGAGGTCCCTCTGCAAAGCCTCTCTGCCCTCCAGCAGATCAACTCCTGCCCCCAGCTTGGTGTCATCTGCAAATTTACTGATGATGGACTCAATGCCCTCATCCAGATCATCAATAAAGATGTTGAAAAGCATGGGGCCCAGCACTGATCCTTGGGGAATTTAATGAGAACTGGACTGCAATTGGCCATTTGGAAGTTAACAGACCTTCAGTTCTTCCACAAATGAAGGAGGCAGGTTCTCCCCTAAATTGTATAGCTGATGGGATAAAATCTTGGCATGACTCAGTATAAAGAATCATGGAATACGGACTTTTGCCAGAAATTCCATTGCAGAAATTAGGAAAATGTTAAAATAAGGATATTTCCATGACAGTGGTATTTTTTTGGGGGGGAAATAATTTTGCAATGGAATAAAAATATTTCATTACAAAATTTTTAGCCAGCTCTACCTTTGACATGTTTTGAATACTCAGTTTCAGCTATTTGTTGAAGCAAATATGTGACAACTATTATTAAATAATGCGGCATTCTATTTGTATTTTGGAGTATTTATATACTGTTGGATGATCTGTGACTTCTTCAAGGGTGTCTCTTGAGGCAGCTGGCTCTAGCCATGGCAGCTAAAATTGCATTTGCCAGGAGAGGGGAAAAGGGCAAAGGGACTCAACAATTGAAACTTTACTTTTACTGGATTCTCAGCATAAAAATCTGAAATGAAATCACATTAGCTGTTAAGCTTCTACTTCTGCTAAGCATTATAACACAAGGAATGATTTCTGCTGCAACTTCTCATTGCAATTCATTGAAGACAGAGAACCTATTCCTGTTCATGTCATAGTGATTGAATTAATCCACTTATGTGGCTTTGCTTGACTTGCTATTTTCATTTCCCCAAGTTTTCAGTCTATTTTTGTCGCTTTCTTTATAGGTGCATTATGTAGAAATGTCTCCCTTTGAAGAATTTTGAGACTGATGAAATATGATATGTAATTGATTGTTTTGGTTGGTAAACAGGCATCATTATACAGGAACTTGAGGATGAGTAACATAAGTCAAAAATTATTTTTTCCTCTGTCACCAGCCCCCTTCTATGTATGTAGTCTTGGAAGTCAGAGCATGAAATGGAAATGGTCTTGTATCTTTGAAAGCACAACTACTATAAAGACCTGAACACAATACTCTCAGTTAAAAAGAAAAGAAAAAACTTATTTGTGTAATTGAAGAGATATGAATTAACATTTTATGGCAGTCATGTTTACACCTACAGCAGGCACATTACACAAGTGGAGATTGTAGGCTAAATTTCTAAAGGGGATCATGCAAGGTATGTGCAGAAACACTGTCAACAAGTAACAGGATTTATGGATGTACCTCCCACTCACTGCTTTGAAAATTTGGTCTCATAAGTAGAGAAATGCTAAACTATGCTAAATATATTTGCATGGAAGGAATATAAATTACCTCTGCAAAGGCCCACATTAGAGTCTGTTTTAGATAGTGGCCTTACTTAGACTTAGTGGTTTCAGCAAGTCATTGCCCTCCTTGTAACAGAATTCTGATTTGAACTTACCTGGCCTAACTTCTGATTCTTTCTTTCTGCAATACCCTTGTCTGCTGTGCTGCAGTACCGACTGTCAAACATCTGTTTCCCGTCACAGAATGTTACAAGCTGATACCTTCTCCGTTAGCACCCAGGTAGTCTGAGTTCCACAATTTTTGCCCCAGGAGTCACCATTTTATTAATAACTTTCTCCTCTGAACTGTCTGTAACCTACCTGGTGCTACAATTGGATGCTACAATTGGACACAATATTTCAGCAGATTCAACGATGTCGAAAACAAAGGTAAACTTGCTTCTCCTCCATCAGTATGAGAATCACATTATCTGTGTCTTTTTTCATTAGTAGGTCACTGTCAGGTGAATGGTAGGGATTAGAAGACACCTCTGAATATCATCTAGTCCAACCTCCCTGCTAGAGCAGGATCACCTACAGTAAGTCACTCAGGAACACATACAGGTGGGTTTTGAATGCCTCCAAAGATGGAGACTCCATAATTACTGTGGGCAGTCTGTTCCAGTGCACAGGCACCCTCCAGGTGAAGAATTTATCCATTATGTTTATGTGGAACCTCTTTGCTCCATTTTGTGTCCATTGCCCCTTGTCCTGTGACTGGACACTACCAAAAAGAGTCCATCTCCCTGACACTTGCCCTTTGTATATTTATAAGCATTAATTAGATATCCTCCCCCCCCCCCCCGAGTCTCATTTTCTCCAGGCTAAACAGACCCAGCTCTCTCATCTTTTCCTTATAAAGTAGATGCTCTAGTCCCATAATTATCTTAGTTGCTCTTTGGACTCTCTCCACTAGTTCCTTGTCTTCCTTGAACTGGGGTGCCCAGAATTGTATGCAAAGACTTTTCCAGAAAACCATTTTGCTCTCTGTTGTGTAAATAAAGTCTTTCATTTTCTGACTGCAATTTTAGTTTCAGCCTTACTGGAAGGAATATTTGGGGAAGGTTTGTAGTTGATGTACAAAAAAGGAAGACAAATAAGTGTGCCTTCATGAAATGAATACAATTGTTTATGATGCCATTTATGTCAGAGAGTTTTATGTAGATTATATAGTTCTGTATGTTACACCTCTGTTTTAGCAGAACAGTGTTGCTAAAACACCAGTTGACACTTTATATAGTATTCAGACAGTCTATACTGTCTCATATATGTAGTCCTTGATCATCAGTGTCAGTTTGTGTTTCTAGTGATGTTTCAACTTCATCTCTCTGCAAGTTTAACTTTTTCACTTTCAGTTGTAGTATAAATTTGCTTAGTCTTAGTATCAAAGGTTAACCTTCAAGATCTTCCAACCCTTAAGTTTTTCTAGTAGTCTCACTAATATACCATCACTTTAAAAGTTTTATTTCTAGCTTCTGGCTATCAGCTTGGTAGACTTGAACAAGATGCTGGCCTGCTCTGTATATCTTTCTTGCCTCTGCCTTACATATCTGCTTAGGTGACAAACTCGGTGTGGCAAGATCATTTTGCCACATGTACCTGTAAAGTGCCTAGTGCTATGTCCTGAAAACTGCTGTAATGTGAGTAGTAACTTTTAGGATTCTTCCCTTACATGCGGGCTATTCTGTAGACTTTTTCAGTCCTGGCATTTGTCTGTTGCTACAGCTCGTCAGACATAGGCTTTGTCTAATCAAACTGTCCTCTTCCAGTTGAGTAAGCCCTCTTAAGCTTTCAGGTTAGTGCAGTGCAACATCCGCTAGTTTGGCGAATCAAAGGACCCCTATACATAGGGGTAGTCATGCATACTAATGTAGGTACAAAGAAATGGAAATATTTCTCTAGGTCTAGTCTGATTCACTTCCTAATTGCTCCAGTTTCCCTAGCTGAATGCACAGTTTAGCAAATTTGACCCTGGTACACTGAGAGAGGTAGTCATCATCATTGCTGGATCAGTCCTCTTTTAGAGTCACTGGGGTACTCATTATCATGCTGCTTTGGGGAAAGTATCTGCAGAGAAAAGACGGCAAGAGTTGCATTGATTTGGCTTATAAGAGACCACAAATGCAGATGCTTCAGTTCATGTAATAACAGCAAATACTCATTCATTTTGGTGAGCTTCATCGGCCTTATGATTCACCAGTTTTTTTCCCCAACTGTTAATCTTGACATTCCACATTTCCCCCAGTAATTCTTTTAAACTCTAGCTAGTCCACCACTACTTCACTCAACATCCATTTTAGCCCTTTCACCAATCCACCTGCCCTCCTCCCACCACCTTACCAAAAGGCCTGTATGTTTACTGGTATGTTTGTCAAACCTCTCTTCCTGCCTGTTTCAGGTGTAAAACTATCTTCCTGGCTGTTTCAGGTGTAACTGTTTGAGGCAGCAGCTATTTCATGACAAGATTTTGGCACAGAACCTGGAAGAGCATGATTTGTACTTGGCAGGTCCCTAGGCACTATCAGTGTGCACTTTTTTCATACAAATAAATGGAGAGAGTAACTGTTGCATGCTTTTAAGAAGAGCTTCTTTAGGTCTACAGATGAAAAAGCTTTAGAAATGCTAAATATTAATTATTAGTAGTCATTAGCATTCCTGTCCCCTCTTATCTGTGCTCTCATTTGTGCCATATAACTCAGTCTAACAGCTCCTTTTCCTTTTTTATTCAATGGCCCTGCCTAACAAAGAATATTTAAGAATGGTAAATGGCTTTTCTGCAATTGGAATGAGACCTACCTGTTTTTTTGTTGTTCCCCCCCCAATTTAACTCTGACTGTACTGTTTTCCACATCATGTATTTTCTGGTTTCTTGTATGGCTGACAATACAACGTCAGTGCCCCTTAAAACAGGAGTCAGTAATAGCTGACTGTGGTTGCTAGAGTCTTTGTCCTATCTTACTACGCATTAAGCTTCATCCACACCACAAAACTGGGCAAAGAAGAGGAGACAGGACCCAGCAATGAACTGACTAGTGTTACACTGCCAGTGTGATACAGTACATCCTTATGAAAACTGAAATATAGGTATTAAGTGCTTTCCCTATTATCACACAAAAGTATGGGATAAAGCTTGAAATGGGACCCTATTTTTCTGTTGTATGCTGGTGGTCAAGCCCAAACATTATGTGAACAATATCCATGGAATACATGTTTCTCTAAAGACCAGTAGGAGATAAGCCTTTTGAAAGTGTAACCTTTTGTAAGGATGAAGATGCTGTCTTTGTTCTCCGCATATGCTATAAATAATGGAAGCATATAGAAATTTCTGAGTGCAGTTATGGCAGTCTATTTGTTGGATTCTACCTACTAAATGAAATTTGTAGTGCTTCAACACACACACATTCAAAAATGACTTTTATTACTTTTTGGTTTAGTTTTGCATTTTTAATTCATCTGTATTTATTGTAGCTGTAGAACTGCATCATTTCGTTGCAGAGACAATATAAACACTAACTATGAAGGCAGTCCCTTCAGACAATTTGATTTGCACAGAAAACAAAGAATTACAAACAGCATTTTCCACTTTGTACTCTGCAATATTCATGAAAGCTCATCAAGCTTCATAAGCATCAACCCAAGCAGAGAACAATTTCGGTTGTCTTATTCTGAGTGGTTTCTCAAGCTTTGTTGTGCAATGTCTTTGGTAAGCACTTTTCTACCACATGGACACTTGCAGGAATACTCCCAGCTCTTTTGATATGTCCTGTGACAAGGCAGAGGAATGCCTAGTTTGTAGGACTTTTCCAGTGCACTTTAGACATTTCTGGATATAGAAGCATTTTGTGAATTTCTGAGTTCTTTCTTGAAATAACTTTTGGGGAATTCATGGATTGAGAGTCTTTCTAGGTATTTTTTCCATGCTTTCTAGGAATTCCTGGGAGCCAGTGCTTTCTACTCTAAGGTGGGATTGTTTTGTGAACTTAGAAATATTTTTTAAGTGCTTTCCTGGAATCTTTGTGTTTTCTGGGAATTACTGGATTGAAAAGCATTCTAGGGATTTGAAAACTGCTGCAGCAAATCTTTATTTTGGAGGTAGTTAGCAAGAGAAAGTATAAAAAGTCTCTAGCTATCTCAGTATGCTTTGCAATGGGGAATATATCCTGTGACTAAATATGGCATTATCTCTTAATCAATATATTAATAAATATTTAGGTATTGTGTCAAGTGTGGAATAAATTCATAGCTCATTAGTCTGATGAACATAATTTTGTTGGGATGATAATCACTTGTAACTAAGTGATACCTAAACATTTTCACAGTGAAGGTACTAACATTAGTCTGGTGTCCTTTCAATAGCTACTTTGAAAATACATGCACATGTTTAGCTACATTTGCTTAGAGTAGCAATAGGTCTTTACATGTTTAAACAGCATAGGTATGAGAGCTACTAAATGACATCAGATAGGTGTCAGGCCATGGCTATTCATTTTGTAAATCTCAGCTAATTCAAACTGTACATTTTGTTTGAAGTAATTATCTGTTTCTTTCCTTCTTGACTATTGTATATTGTGGAGAGACTTTTTCATTTAATACTCAAGCAGAATGCTTTATGATTTTTTAATTGTGATGCAGACACTCTAACTATCTGTGCCTGCTTCAGCTAAGACTTTTTCAATGTTCTCAAATACACTGGAGGCTGCTGGAGAGGTCATGCCTTAAATGCTCTGCTTTGGATGTTCAGGTTTAAAGTTGTTAGCTGTGTGAGTCACCTTGTAATTGCAGGCTCAGATGGTTTGTTTAGGTAAATGTAGAATAAGTGCATAAGTGTGGCTGTAGGCTCTCCCTTCTGTATTTCCACCTTTTGTTTTTAATCTGGAAGTTGTTTCTCAAGATTCAGTTTTTGGTGGTAGTAAACTGGAAATTTAGGAGTTGTACTGCTACTTACAGTGGTGATGCAATTATTTGGCAAGGTTGAAAGCTGCCCTGATTTTGGCAGCTTGGCTGGGTCGGAACTACTCATCTGAAAGGTAAACGGAAATTTCTCAATTACTTCTTTCATGAAGTGTTGCACACCAAAGCCTGTTACTAGTCCTAGTTCCTGCTGCTGGCATCCTATTACTATTTCTGCTCTCAAAGACAGTCCTGCCCAGTATGAATGGATGTGTACTTGTAATTGCTGTGGTACAATTCATCCAAGGATCCTCTTTCAGCAAGGCTTTTGATGGAAAAGGTTTGTGCATGTAAGTTCTGAAGCCATGCTGAAAGCTCAGCCTATGTTATTTCAGAATGGTGCTTAGGAGCTTTAATTACTTAAGCAATTTGTTAGCCCTGTCTCTGGCTGACAGAAAACACAGACAGTGATTTTTATTCCTTCTTCATTTCTGTGTCAGTCCAGGGGCACGACACTTAGCGTTAAATATCCCATGCATTACCAAACTGCTTGTGCTGGTAATCAAGAGATGTTAAAGAGGATTTATGTTGCCCATGTCTGTCTTAAATTTTTGTTGGAAAACTTCCTCAGGAAACATTGGGCTGCTTGCTTGGTGTTATATGTTCATACTGCAGTGCACCTCCTTTCCCCTGAAGCATGTGGATGCTATCTTTCTTTTCTTTGAGATCAACACAGAAGTTTTGAATCTTTTTCAAAGTGTAAACTAGCTTTCAAAGTCTTTAAAGTTCATTTTATAAAACCAGATCAAATAGTTTTGACATTTGCTAGCTAGACATTTGAAAGCATACTACAGATGCGATGCCATCTTCCACTGGATGATGTGCTGTTGATAAAAGGCTAACCTGCATCAATCATTATAAACACAAGGAGTCCAGCATGTGTGAGCAATGTCCTGGAGAGAAACATTCCTTAAATGTTAATCCATTGCTTTCACTTTTGTGCCTTCTTATTCTTTCACAAAAGTAGGACTTGATATCAACAAAATTCCTCTGTTACTGTCTTTAATATTTGTCAAACCCTAAAACTGCTTATTTTAATTTTGGAATTTAGCATAATAGTTCCTCGGAATAATCTTCAAAGTCCTTAATAAATATGCTAATGTTGGGAATTTCAAAACCAGGACTGAGTCAAACTAAAAATGAAAGTTTCACCTACCTATGTGTGTAGACCATTCAAATGGGTATCTATTGCTGAGTAACAAAACAAGTGTATCAGTTGATGCTCATTGCCATGGTGCTGGCATCACTCATCCCTGTCAGATTTCACTATATTCATTTTTGTGCTGAAAAGAGTTAATTTATTTAAGGCTTGATAATTGTATCCCAAAGTTGCCAATCTCATTTACTATATCAATGGGTATATTTAATTCCTCTTTAAAATACTTGGAACAGGATATCTTGTGCACTTACCACTCGAGAAAATGTTTTAGTAATTTGATTTTCTTGCATGCCAGCATGTAGGAAACTTGGACTGTTCTGGCACATTGGAGGTGAACCTGGGTAATACTTCTCTGGGCTAAAATTGGGTGTGCTGTGTGGCCAGACTTTTAAAATTCTTAAAGGTCTAGCAAGGACGCTATTTTGAAAGAGCTTTGATTGAAATACAGTGAATGTGGATATAAGGACTATGTGAGTAGGTTTTATGATTAGAGAATTGAATTCCAAATCACAATTTTTGCATAGTATCAGAAAGGAGAAAGTTACCTTTTATTTGAGTAAGTTTCAGTAGGCAACAACTATGTGTATGGTAGAGTAATACTAGTTTTATTGTGTAAGTATTACATGCCATTACTGTAATAACTTATTGCCCCATGAGCTGTAACTGAATGTTCACATCCAGCTTTTGCTGTGTGCCGAGTCTTTGAATCCAGGCACAAGCTAAGAACTGCCTGACTCGTTAGTATTTTATGGTGTTACTTCCTACGGATCTGATAGCTTAATTATCACATTATGTCCTGAGAGATAAGAGCAGCCACACACTGCAGTCACATGGCTAGTTGGTTTGGTTATGGCTCACAGTTAAGTTATTACAGTGTTAAATAAGAATCTTTGAAACATTCCCAATCTGTGTCCTGAATATTTCAGTGCTTTAACTACCCTAGATCAGGGACACAACAATGTAATTGCAGTTGCTTTTTTATGTAACAGCCTAGGTCTTTTTTTACTTACTGATGTGTTTGAAATATTTTGCAAACTGGTTAATTTCTGCATCACGTTCTTAAATGCTGGAGGGAGATAAATATTATTGTCCCAGGTTTACTGACACAAAAAGAACAGCAACAATATTTTGCTAAAGGCTGCATCAGAAATATGTGGCAGAGATGGATCAAAGGGCGCATCTGCTGTACTGAATGCCATGTGCCTAGAGATACCTGTGCCTGCCCTAAATGGGACAGTTCAGGCCCCACAAACTACTTGCAAGACATAGTGATTGATGTTAAAGCTGTTCTAGCTGTAGTTAATAGCTTTGTGATGCTTATTGTATATTCTCCTAATGGGTGGCTTCATGTTCCCTATAGGCTTCTACCTCTACTGTTCTACAGGAGTGTTGCACTAATAGGTATGAAATGAGTGTTCTTTGTTGCTGGGATCAATTAGCTGGTGCAGATGTGACTGACACCATTATTTCCCCAATAATATGGAATGTTCTGTGAAGATTAATTAAGGGATTTTTAAAAAATTCTTCTACAGGAATTAGACAGGAAATAAGCTTGTTGTCATGCAGTATAAACTGAGTTTTAATAAAATAATGCTGTCCACTAAATGAGGTTATGTTCTTGTGGAAAAAGCATAAATGTGAGCATGTAATTAAATACAGCATGAAAACTGATATGCATGAAATGACTGAATGGAAACAGTGCTGAAATAAACATTGTTTGCCTAGCTGTGCATCTAACTTTGAGTTACTATCATACGATGGTCTTTGTAGATAATAACTATAATTAAATTTATCAATAAACAGATCTCACCACAGCATTTATCTGGTCTGTCCTTGGCAGCAAAATGAAAGGAGAGTTCAGAAGGATTGCAAATCCTTTCATTTAGTAAACAAAAGCTTGTGTATGTATTGTTCATTTAGTACAGACATGGAACTCTAGCCTTACAGGTATGTATGATATAGGTAATTAACTGTTAGATTTGATTGTATAACATACATGGAAATAATAGGTTTTGCAGTTGCAAAATTAAACAAGTTGTCTAGAATAACAGTTTGAGACTTTGAAAGCAAATAGTAAGGCATAGATAGGATAGATAAAGGAATGGAAATTAGATGTTGTGATTTTTCACTCCAAATTATGAACTGAAACTTATGTAGCTGTGTAGTAAAATATCTTCTTTTTTGTTTTTATTTTTTTGGCCCTGAACTTTAAAATATGCTTTAGAATGGTTCAGATTCTCAAAGAACTTGAACTAAAGAACAAGTGAGGGAAGATGTCCAAGAATTGAGGCCTATTATCACTGTTGAATTACTAAAGCACTAATATGTTTTCTATTTAAGACTCTTGATGCCAGGCTTGGGGAAAGACATCTACAGTGTACTTGAGAAGTCCAATTGCTACCAACAATTTACAAGAAAAGTAGTAAATGGTGCAGAATTTATTTCTTCCAGTATTGTAGTATGGCTTGAGCTAAGCTCACAATTTGCAGGCAGCCTGTGGTTTGCAAGATACCAACTACTTGTTTTGTGCTAAAAAGTTCTAAACTTACCACAACACGCACGTGTGTCCCCGTGTGCAATCCAGTGTGTGTGTGCAGCAAATGAAGCACTTGTGTGCCGTTAGTAGCCCAGGAAAGAAGCAAGCTGCTGAAGCGTTTTTTTTTTGTTTTCCCCCATTCCCCCGCTTTTATTGGCTTAGATGAATGTTACCAAGAGGAAAACAGATGTGAGACAGGGGTGACTTGAAAGGATAGGTAATTAATATCATCTGCCTTAACTTTCTTATCTTAATAGGCTTATGTTTACAACACTGACCCTGGGGTGGAGGGAAGCATGACCTCTGCAATATGAAATGAGAAAAGTCCAAAGGCTTTTGAGCTTGACAGTGAGCTTTGCTCTTTCTGTGAAGTGCAAACAGTTTCATTTTGTGTACGTATGCATATGAATACTGTCTTTCAGTAGTATTTTAACAGCAAGCTCTTTTAATGCTCTTTTCACTGTTAATGGTGTTTTCATATGATGTGTTACTTTCTCTCCTTAGATTCGTTTGCTTTTAATTTATTTTGTAATATATTCATGACAAGTGACTGATAATTTGGGGGAGAGGCCTGCAGAAAAGCAGCAGTGTTTCCAACAGATGATATCTCTCTTAAGAAGAAAAAAAATAAATAAAAATTACCTTTGCACATAATTATTTCTGACATTTTGTCCATCATATTGTAATGAGCTTCTTCAGAGGAAAAGAGCCCAGCTTGTCTCTTTGAAAGCAGAGATACAACTATTTTTTTTTTTTGTTTGTTATCAAAACACAAGCTGCTTTTCCTTCCTCAAAGGACACCTCTCTGTACAATGGAAGAAACATCAAGAATTAAATTAGACAGCATCAAGTTCACATGAAAGAAAATACATTTCTTTAAACATTTTTTTTTTATGAGAGAGAAAAGATATAAGGGTTTAGTAATCAAACTCTTTTCCAGTGTGTGCTACTTTCTCTGCATAGATGTGATAGTAAGGAACCAAATGGCAGATTTCATGATAACAGTCTAATTGTGAACAAGGGGCTTGAATTAACTTAAGTCATTTGGGAGGTCTTTGATAATATCATATATTAGTATGGCCTGGTACATTTTCTGGTTTCTGCACATTTCAGAATGTGTATCTGGCTTTGATCATTTCACTATGTTAAGCATAAATCACAGACTAATTTACTATTTGCTTTGAGTGGTTCTTTCATATAAATCTTTGACAGTTTTTCAGAATCAGCAGTAGAGTTTATATGCTAATCCTATATATTGGAAAACAATTTCATTTCCAGTTGCAGCAATTAAAAGTAGGACCACTAAATGTGTGGGGTGGAATGTCTTGACTGACAAGGGGTTTGGAAGTTTTCAGAATATCAACTCATTGGCCATGAGCCACGGCTGTTGTTTTTTATGAGTGTCTATGCCAGATGTGATGATTAGGAATATCTGTATAAATAGGTCGTAACAGTAATTTTTGTTTTACAAGCAACATTTTTTGTGGGTGGTCTCCAACATTTTTTATGCCATAGATTTCAAAACCCCACCATCTTAGTTCTTTATATGGTTTGCTTTGATTTCCTCCTCAACCTAGACGCTAATATATTTTGATATATGAGAATTGAAGTTACAGGCTTTACTTATTGTTGTTCTAGTTTCTTGCACTCTAAATGAGTCTACGAAATATACATTTAAGGGTGGAATGATATAAAATAAGCTGGTATAGTGAACTGCTGTTTATACCACAGCAGAGCTGAAGTCCTGCATTGTTTTAGTGCAATTAGCCAATGAAATCTTGTTGAGAATATTTCCATTTAGGGTGCTTTCACTCTGTGTCATCTTTTTCTTCTACAACTTTTCATTAGTCAATGAATGAAATGCTCAAGTGAAGGAAAAGAAACAAACAAACAAAAAACCCCAAAACAACCCCCAAACAAAAAACCAACAAAACACAGGAACTCCTGCAAAAACCCCTAGACCTTTTTTGTTTACCAATATGTTAGCATAAGGATGGTGTAATAACTAAATAAATGTATCCTAATTAGCGTGACAGTTTATTATTGAATTAGTATTGGTATGAAATAACAAGCTGTCACAGAAGGGTACCAAGCTCAATTCCTAGTTGAGGTGATCATGATAGAGGTTCACCTAATCAGGATGCAGGTTTTTTTTTATTTGGAGCATCAATGAACCGACATTTCAAAGAAACCTAGACAGAAGTGCTTGAATCCCAGTAAAACTGAGAACTGCCTTAGGCAGTATTCAGCTTCTTTAGATTATTTTGAAGAACCCAGACACTATTCTGAGCCATAAGAGTGAATCCTCACAGCAATGGCAGGCAAAATACGCCTGCATCTATCTAGTGTGGAATAGGTTGAGAGCAGAAAAATAGAATTGCTGAAGCTGCTTAGTTATGGAGAAACTGGGCTTTATTTCTGAAAGTTAATGAAAATCAGAGCAGTTAATGTGTTAGATCTGAGCTTGATGCTGCACGCTTAATGCTATATTAAACCATCTTTGTTTGACTAGGTACCTGAGCCTTGGAATCACTTGTTATTGTATGTAGAAGACGTAGAAAAGGTAAATCCTTTATTTATAAAGGGAATAAAGATCATGTTTTCAAAGGTGTCGAGGCATTTAAGGTTGTAAATAGATGACCAGTGAGCAGACCAGCTGGTCAAGATGGTTAGCTACCTAATTCATGTGGAGTTCCATGAAAATTAATGTAAGTTGGAAGGAGTTTGATGGAGTACTTATGAAAATCTGACAGAAACCTACTTAGCTTGGTGTGCTTTGAAAAAGGCTACTAGTGTAGGCAGCTATTGACTTCCCATGCTTCAGTGAAAGCAGTTGCCAAATTTACACTTCAGGTGTCTGATTTGCTCTTATTAGGGGATATATTTATTTAGAGATTTCATTTTACTTTCAGACTGGCTAGAGATTGTGTAAGAAAAAAATAGAACAAAAATTCATAATGAAAAAACATTTGCTGAAGCCCCATGCAGAAATATTCCCCCTTCAACATCTCTGATCACACTGATAATAAGTAACATTTTGTTTTCAATTAACACTTTAAAAAGTGAATTTACATACTCCCTTTTCAAAAGCTACTTCTGGGGTGATTTTCAACCAAAGTGATGCAAATGTGAGAATACCTAGCTGTCACCGAATGGGCTTTTTTTACAACAAGAATATATGATGATACTAAAAATTCTCTTTTTATTTCCCTACTTGCATGTTTTCCTTTGTAAATTTAGCTTGTTAAGTAGCTGCATACACCTGCCAATTCATCCATATTGATTAACTTTGGTCTTTGTAAAGATATTGATGTTTCCTTACTGATTTTGTATTCTTTAAAGCTATTTTTAATTGGGATTATTTTTATTTTTTCTCAAATATAAATACTAGATAAAGTACTTTAATGTATTTCCGTGTGACAGAAATGCATCTTTATGGTGATGCTTTTGCTTAAGAATCTAAAATCTTAAAAAATCCCATGTATATATATGTATATATTTGTATATATTTATATCTAATTTATATTTGCTTCCTTCAGTAATGTGAATTTGTTTAGTAGAAAGTTACTGAATACTGTGTGAAGAAGGGAGTAGGAGAATATAAGTTAAAAAAAATTGAACAGTTCTCCATGTTTCTTAATGTAGCTTGTTAGACTGTGATATATGAATGGTATTGGCCATGTATCCTGTTAAGCTTTCTGTTATAATAGCTAACTACTGCATAGATAGGTTAGGGCTAGAAAGCTGTGTAGAATGCAGAAATAATTCTTGCATTCAAGACAGATTGGTTACTTGCATGCTTTTTGTTTTTGTGAGAACACTCAAAAATATGTATGTTGAAGGTATGGATCTTGAAATGAATCATACTGTATCAAATGTTATTGTTCAAGACAGATTGGTTACTTGCATGCTTTTTGGTTTTGTGAGAACACTCAAAAATATGTATGTTGAAGGTATGGATCTTGAAATTAATCGTACTGTATCAAATGGTTTTTTTCCTGGAAGTTAAAATCAATCAGTAGAACATGAAATTGTTCATCAGGAAATTGTTCATCATTTTTAGCAAAACCAACTATTGTCAATCTTCAGCTCTTTTCTTTCCTGAACCAAAACTAAGAATATTGATACCTTAAACTTTTCCTTTTAAATCGCTGAGATCTTGCAGAGTATTTGAAATCTTATGTCTGTAATTTTAGCGTAGACCAAGCTTATCAATGAGAATGGTTTTGAGACTTGATATTTGGAAGTAAGAATCAGTGTTTAATATTGGTATCATTTATGCTGGTTTACTTAGCTGTAAGGCTGCTTTCCATTGATTTGACAGTATTACAGTCTTTCTTCTGGATACACAAGCCAAAAATGTCTACTTAAATCTTGACTGAACAATACACTTTTTAACGTAGGTTAACACAGGTTTAACGTAGGTTAACACAGGTTTAACGTAGGAGTCCCAGAATTGCCTGGAAAAAGTATCTTTCATGGCCAATTGTTAAGTGAAAACATCTTTGTTTTGTGTAAAAGCACTCCTCAGATCTCTAATGTGCCAACCGTATCAGAGGAGCTTTCTTTTTGCTAACAGTAATGCTATCAGCCTCTTAATTGCATGAGCTAGGTTTTAAAAAATGTAAAACAATAGCACAGGTAATTAATATTTTGAGACTTTGCTAACTTCAGAAGCAAAGGTGCTCCTGTAAACGGCAGCAGTTAGATGCTTAACTAGTTGATCATATTAAAATATGCATGCGATATAGAATGAATACTTAATAGGTGGTATGTCTTCACTGGAGCTCTCAGATGCATAGTTCTTGTGTACAGCCAGTGTTAATGCTCAGGAAAAAACCCAACCCAAACAGTTGTGAACTGTGGCTCAAGTGCAGCAGCACTGAATCTTGCTGTGGAGCTTCTTCAGACTCACTGTTGGGTCCCTGTAATTTTTCTTTCTTGACGAAGAATTATTCCTCATTTCCTTTTGCACTCCATCTGGCTCTTTATCTTTCTGAAATAAGATTTTCCTCAAGTCCTGTATACTTGATTTGAAGATGCTTTTCAGTCAGGAATTCATTCTTTGTAGTTCTTTATTTTCCTATCCATTTACCTGTCCACTTTCTTAGTAGTTAAGAGTCTATAAAACTGGCCTAAAACTGAAGAACTGTCCTTTCTGAATCATGAGCTTTCTGGGCTGCTCTTCAGTTTATTTCACTACTTCAGACATAGTGACTTCATTTGATTATCTGTAAGTTTTATCAATTCACTTCAGAAAAACATTCCTCTGCCCTCCCTCCTCCAGCTGTTAAAGCTAATAAATCATCATTAAGTTCTGAAACTTAATGATGGAGGAAGACTGAGTGGCTGAGATAACTGTAGCTATTAAAGGCCCTTTGGTGTTGAAATGTAAAATATTTACTGCAAAAGTGATTTAGTGATGAGCTGCTGCTGCTTGGGTTCTTCATTCCTGTGTTACCTTGTAGCTTTTTTTTTTTTTTTTTCTTTTTTTTTTTTTTTTTTTCTCTAATAGGACTCTTCCTTATGTTTATTGATGCCACACCTATTGAATTTCAGGGTGGTAATTTTAGACTTTAACAATTAAGGTTTTAACTCTTCTTTCCAAAGTGCTCGATAAACAGGCTTGTCATTTACAGTAATTTTGGTTTATGTGCCTTTCCTTTTTCTGTCTTTTGAGTAAACTGAAAATATTCATTAGAAATAAGTAGAAGCTAGACTTCATGGTAAACTTTGGATCAGTGAAGTATTGATGATAATTGGCCTTCGGTCATGGTATTCCTTTGACAGCTCTAGTTTGCAGCTCCATTCCCTTCATTTCTTGTTTGTTGGCTGTAGCCCTCAAGAAGTTTAATCCTTGCTGTAGATAAAGATTACTGCATTGAAATGAAACAGACACAGTAGGAGGAACCCAAATCTGGTCATAGGCAAAGCTAGTATAGGTAACTAAGCAATCAGCAGTACAGTCCTTCAGTTGCGAACACTGTGCCTGAACTCTTTTGTTTTTCTGATATTTCTTATTTGAACATTGTTGCTCTAACAGGTGTTTTTTTGGGGAGGGGGCAGTATTGCTGCCAACATCTTAGTTGTTGGAACTCCTCTGGTAGTGCCAGCATCTTCTGCAACCTCATTTGTATGCATCTGTTAACTTTATCCTTATTTTTACAGGAAATGGCAGTTGCAGTATTGTGGTGTCTTTGAACCTATACTACATATTACTTTGATACTGCTCTTTGGAGAGTAGAAAACACATCATTTGTACTGCTTTGTCAGTGGGAAATTCAGGTGGATAAATACTTCAGAAAATAGTGAACATTTACATAAAAGACTACGTTTGTCCAAAGAGAGTGAGAAAAAATCCAGCCTGCTTTGCTACTAAACCAGAGTACTTCTCCAGTCTGCAGTGAGGGAACTGAGTATCTTAAGCAAAAGTGAGAGACCTGGTGGGGGACCTGGCAAAGGCTGAGTTCCACAGCGGAAGAGAACAGGCGCCACCTGTACAGGTGTCCTTTTTGTCATGGAATTTTAAGGGAACCCATTCAAATAACTTAATTCTCAAGATCCTCCTATCTTGCAGGTTTTTTACACCACATTCTAGTAATATGCAGTAAAGTGTTCTTGCTCAATTTTCCTTCCTCCCTGTTATTATTTCCTGTCTTTGTATGTTGAGTGAAACTACTCTCAAGGGAATGATATTCATAGTGTTTCCTGAAGGCGTGCACAAAGGAGTGTTTCTAAGAATCTGTAGCTGAGTAACAGATTTTTCATAATTAAACCAAGATTTTTCAGGTTGGAATTCTTGAACATGGAAATCTTTCTCTTCTACTTACTTTCACATATGTGAACTCTTCTGACGACATTTAGCTGTAGAATTTATTAGTGATACAATGGAGTTCTGTAGCATTTTGAGCACAAAAGGCTGAGCTCAGCAAGTTTGACTAATACCATATTCAGTTACCTGAATGCTGGAGGTATATTTTGTTGAATAGCCAAAGAAAGCAACTAATAATACTTCTAAGAAAATGACTGTGGGATATTAAATATGTGGTGGGTGAATCTGCTCTTGGCAATAAGTAGAAGGAAAACCAGATAGTAAGAAAATAGATATCTATTTATTCTGTGTATGTGCCTGTTGTTTTTTTCACCACAGCTTTGCAGTTCTTACATTGCAGTAAATTTCTGTAAGCTCTGTTATGAAGCAATTAGCTGTACATAATCATGCAAAGAGTACCAAAGCATATCTAAAACCTCTTTTAATGTTTTAGTTCGTTACATTTTGGTACTGCATACTTCTGTGTACAGAACTGTCACGTTTGGAGTATCAACCAAATAAGTTTGCGCTACTGCAGAAACCATTTCTTTAGTGTAACTCTTTAAGAGACTGTGTATTGGATGAACTTTATATATAGTTCAATATGGTTTCATCTAATTTTAAAATTTATTGCTTACATATCATGAAAAGGGCTCCTTTGTGAATAGGAAGGTGTTTCTACTTAGTCACACCTTTCAGTTGTCCATGGGTTCATCATATAGCTCCTTTGTATAGGCTTACTGGTCTGTAAAATGCTTAAAAATCAGGGAAGTGTTTATGGCACTTAGCAAAGAACCCAAGAGAGTCCATCAGCAGAGGGAAATTGAGATTACTTTGCAGGAACCTTAGTTAGGTCTTTCGGATTCTAGGGAAAACTGGTATCAGTGGTTCTTAACTGATAGATTACACTGTAATTATAAAACAGCAAAACTTGCTACATGCTAGGTGTATGTATTTTCAATTTAACACCCTCCTCCACAAATAATACTAGGGTTTTACACCAAATGTTTAGCTATAACAATAAAACTTCCCAAAGCTTTCTACCAGAGAATTCTAGATAACCAGCAGCCTTACACAGTATTTAAAGGCAAGGCGAAGCCGCAAGCGCTATGATAGAGACAGAGCAGGGCACTGATACTCCATGGCAAGGGCAGGGATGTTCTGAATGACGTGCTCCTGACCTCTGCTTGGAAAGGCTAAATGATAGCAATGGCATGTGCTAGCAGTGACACCACCAGATGAAAGAATAGTTATCCTCTGATACTATGTGAAAATTCACCAAGAAAAGATAAAACCACAATTTTACCGATGGGCTTTTTTTCCTCTAAACCAAACCAACACCAAGCAACATGGGAGAGTGTGCAGATCATCCCAAAGTTTTTGAACGGCGTCAAGCCTGCCTTTCTGCATGCGACGGGCTTTTATGTACCCAAAGAACAACAGGAGTTCCAACTGAAGTTTAAATTATTCTAAAGGATTGATATTTTTGAAGGTGATTACTAAAAATCTGTGACTATTTTTGTTGCTCTGTATTTAGATCAATATGAATTTTGGATGACAGCTTGCAGCATAAGCTGTCAGGTACTTCTCTTTCTTATCCATTTAGGTGTGCTTTACATAAAACAAATACATGGTATGGATTAGTTAGGTGCCCTTTCTGTCAGCTGGCAGATTATAATTTGCTTTTGGTGGTGGTTCAACAGGAAACTTAATGAGCTGAATGTCCCTAGGACTTCCCCCTTGCCCTGTATTGTTTTAGTAACGTGTCACCTCTTCTCACTAAGCTTACTGCACTAGTATTTTTGAATAGCACAGCTACACCAACGTTGCAACTACAGCATGTGATGAGACAGATAAGGTGTTGTGCAATCATGAGTCTACATTTCTTCAACTTCTTTAGCGTTTGTTTCTCATAGTGTACCTGTATTTTAGCATTAATGTAATAATAATAAATTGAACTAAAGAACTTGAATAAGTTCCTGTGGTGGTAAATAAAAGCTTCTTGAATTTAGAGACACCATAAGGTGCTGCAGAAACTAATTAGAGTTATACTTCCTGTATTTCTTTTAAACCACTCAGAAGGTGAAATTTACTTCTCTATTAGCCTTACATATGTGTAGGTGTCACAAAATAATGTTGCTAAAATAAAATCATTTCTATTTTCTGTCTTAGATTGCAAACAGCAAGATTTTATAAAGTAATTTTTGAGACGAGTTACCCCAAAGATATTTTTGCAATACATTTGGTATGACTTCTTGAGCCAAACAGATTTGCCAAGTGTTGACATTTACCTTTGTAATACTATACACTAACACAATGTTTTATCCCTCTGGTGTCTGTTTAATTTGTTTTGTGAAAATATACATAGGATTATGCTGTAGCTAGTGAATACTGTATTGCTTGACTGTCATTTGTTATATTTCCAACAAAACCAAATTATTTTCTGTCATTTGACTGAAATAACACAATCCATAGGCAACTCGAATTGTTTATTTGTTCTTTGTAATGTTAGACCTAAATGGATATGGAATATATAGTTTCTGAAGAATGCTATGTTTTAGGATATAACCTTCTGTCTTCTTAGTTAAGATACTCCTGCAGCTAGGAAAAACTTCCTTGGCTTTCTGGTACTCAAACTTACATATTAAATATTGCCATTTTCTATGCAGTGCTAAGATTTCTCCTTTTTTTTTCCCCTTTTTTTTTTTTGTGTTTCCCCTATTTGGTAGTGCAAAAAGTGTCTGTGAACAAGAGTATGATACAGTTTACTGTAATTGTTGTTAACAATCCTCAGTTTACATTTGGAAAGTCTCATGAGTTATTACATTAACTAAACACACTAGGCGGGTAGTCTGTGCAATTCTCATTTAAATATCTGATAGGCAATAGTTTGTAGTAACAGAGCAGTAACTGTGCTGAATATGTAGCCTAAACATGGGTCTCCAATGTGAGTAACCATTACAGAAAAGGAAGGCAGGCAAGTTACTTAATTCATTTTTATAGGTGGTGCTTTTGTAACTAAAAATTGTGTGGCCTAATTAACATGGAAAAACAATTTTACACATGGAGGGGATGCAATTTTCTTTAATGAAATTGTACTTATCTTCTGGTAATTCATAGCTAAATGGGTTCCCCTCAGCTTTCACAGGCATATGTATAATTTGATTTGGATTCACAATGAGGATGTACTGTTCTTTAAAAAGTGAGACTATATCTAAATCATCCTAATCTTGGCACAGCTAACCTGCCATCTCCAGCCCACTGCAAAATAACAGCTATTGGTGAATGAATAAAAGAAAAGCATCATCTTTGCCATCATAACATCACATTTTGGTGTATTGCAGTTGTATTGTATCATATCCTGTCATCTATGGTGACCTATAGGCAGCTGTCTTAAGTCAGTTCTGCAGGAAGCAGAGTCTTTTTGAACCACTCAGACAGGAGATGATTTTACCTTCATGTCCCAGTGTTGTACAGTGCCACAGGGTGATGGCTAGATCAGAGAATGAAGCATAAGAAATATTTTATACATGCATTACTTGGGGTGCTCCATGTACCTCACAAAATCATGAAGTGAATTAAATTCTGTCAGTACAGTACTGTGTGTTTACACTTTGGATCCTACTATTAGGGCATGCACAGGAAAAAAAAAGTGCAACGTTTAATCTTCTTTTACTTATTTAATTTTGCATACAAATGTATGATGCAATAAAACAAATATTAAATGTATATCCTAAAACACATGAATTCAAAACCCCGTTTATTCTACCAATTGCTTAAGCTCATTTGATCATAAGGGACGGGGAGACCAAACAGCTATAAAAGAGCTCCATTTTCTATCAACTGAACCAAATCCTCCTTTGATCTGTTAATCCCAAGTTTATAAGGTTAGGAGATAAGCAAGCGTAACTAAATTCCTTTTTCTTTTTGTCCACCTAATAGTCTATGAAGCAAAGCAAACATAATAAGCTGCTTTGCTGCTTTTCAGCCTCTTCTTGCTGAATAATTCAAAAAGTGCATTACAGGTTTTACCAGTACAACTGTACTCACAAGCAATGTTCCATGATTTTTTTTTGCATGCCTCAAATCTGCATATATTATATTTTTATTTTGCATTTCTGACGCAGAAACTGACTGCCTACTCGTTCTTGTCTTTTTATTAGGTCTTTGATGCTTGCTGGAGGAGAAGGCCTCTTTTGTCTCTGATAGCCTTAAGGCAGATCTAGGTTAGCAAGAAAGCCAGAGGTTTCAGGCTTGTTAAATGTCCCAGTAATGGCTGTCTTTACGCATTGAAATACCAGCCTTCTTTTTTATAGGAAAATGAATCACATTACCACCAAGGGAAGGAAAGCCTTTGTTGGAGCAGACTGCTAGTCTGCTCTTTAAGAAGGGGATTTAATTTTCCCCTCCAGGCTTTTTGGCCAGCCCACTACAGTTGCCCTTGTGGAACTCTGATGTCATAGCATGGGAAGGATAGCAAACAAGAAGGAGCAATTAGCCATTAATCATACTCATTTTGCAATGGATGGGCAGACCATTGAAAATACTGTATGTATTCAGTACAGGAGCAAGAATAGCTTATGTGGACAAAGCACAAATGGCCAGAATTTTATTCTTGCATTTCAGATAAGCATTTCTTCTTTCATCCTTATTCCATGTCACTCAGCTGATGTTATATATACTACTTTTTATTAAACCCTTCACATACGTTTTAGTGCACAGAGAGTTAAATAGAGGATTTATATTGCACACAAAGGGCCCATTTTTCATTTCTCAGAAAAGTGTGTGGATTACTTCAAATAAAAGTACTCCAATATTAATTCTGCAAACAGAAAAAACTTGATTGAAATAATTGATTATAATGTTTGTTTATGTTTTATTTGTTTCAAAAAGAATGGTTGATTAAACTACTGTTGTTGCATATGTAATTTAATGTTTATCTAGATAAACATATACTTAGACTTTGTATTGAATTATGTTGGTAAACAAGGAATTAACATTTTTTATCTAATTTGAAAGCATGTATATATATATTCATTATTCTGTCAAATATTGGTTTGGTAGAAAGCAGAATTTCAGGTGTTTTTATTCATTAAATTATAGCATTAGCATGTGTGATTAGCTGATGCACATGTTAGAAAAAGTAAGTTTGTCAAGACCTCTGGAATTCAAGACCGATTTATTTTAAACAGAAAATACTACCAGCAGGCTGAGAAGTAACCACATTACTTCTAGTTCCAAGGTTCTTTAAATTCCCTGGACTAGTAGATCTAGTAATGTCATTAAAACTGGTATTTTAAAAAAATTAAATTAGGAAAGTAAGTTAGATCTTCTTTTTTAGTTATACACTTTTGGATGAACTTTAAATCTGAGAGGTTTCTTTATCTGAAAAGAAAAACAAAGCAAGCATCTGTTATTTAAACTAGCATTTGAATGCAGACCCAGGTACTTTGATCCAAATAATATAGTTTGCTTTCTGACCTGCAGCAACTACCTTTTACTTTTGGGGCTTGATTTTATGACCTTTCCTATGCTTCACCCTGTAGACCTAAAAGAAATGCTTATGAGGAACAAAAAGTGTCAGCGCTTACAAGTCCTACATCCTTTGCTATATGCAGGCTTCTGCTTTCCAGAAAGTGCCCAGAGCCTCTCTGGTCATTGGTTACTGTGAATGTGGTCTCCTCATGTTAAAACCTGTATCTAAAGAGATGCCCCTGTGTGACCTTTGTGTATGCATTTTCTTGGTGAGGAACGCAAAGCATCATAATTTTCAATTCCTAATGACTTTGTTTCTTAACCTTTGCTAATCCATATAAGAGGCATGCAATTTCAGTCTTAATTATGATAGACTCAGTCATCATATGGTTAAGACATTTGAGATTCAGAGAGTTAATTCCTAGCTTTCCTGTAATGTTCTAGGGTGATCTTTGTCAAGTCACTTGCATTAATGTTTTGGTTCCCTGATGTTAAAAAAAAGATTAATGTCTTCTTAATTTCCATGGCATTTAGCTTTCTGGATATATAATGAAAGAAGTAGATTTAAGGAGAAATTTAAGTAAATTTAAGAGGACAACGTTATTTCACCTGCTAAAATTTCATACTCTTAAACCACACTCTCCAAACAAAGAGGCTAGGAATTCATCAGGAAAGAAAGCAGAAGTTTGGTCCACCATAGAATCATAGAATCAGTCAGGGTTGGAAGGGACCACAAGGATCATCTAGTTCCAACCCCCTGCCATGGGCAGGGACACCCCACACTAGATCAGGTTGGCCAGAGCCTCGTCCAGCCTGGTCTTAGACACCTCCAGGGACGGGGCCTCAACCACCTCCCTGGATAACCCATTCCATGGCTTCACCACTCTCATGGTGAAGAACTTCCTTCTCACATCCAGCCTGAATTTCTCCACCTCCAACTTCATTCCATTCCCTGTAGTCCTATCACTACCTGAGATCCTGAGAAGTCCCTCCCCAGCCTTCCTGTAGGCCCCCTTCAGATACTGGAAGGCCACAATGAGGTCACCTCGGAGCCTTCTCTTCTCCAAACTGAACAGCCCCAACTCCTTCAGTCTGTCCTCATAGGAGAGGTGCTCCAGCCCTCTGATCATCCTCGTGGCTCTTCTCTGGACACGCTCCAGCACGTCCACATCCCTCCTGTAATAGGGGCTCCAGAACTGGACGCAGTACTCCAGGTGGGGTCTCACCAGAGCTGAGTAGAGGGGGAGAATCACCTCCCTTGACCTGCTGGCCACACTTCTCCTGATGCAGCCCAGGATCTGATTGGCTTTCTGGGCTGCAAGTGCACATTGAGAGCTCATAAGATGATTCAAACCCCTAGATTTTAAGGAAGATGTCTACAGTCATGAAACTCTCAGAGATACATTTGACATTAATTTTGTTATATGCACTCAGGTTCCTTTTCTGGGAAAGCAAAAGGAGAGGTGAATTGTCTCCTTTCAATATTTTGGTCCCAGGAGCCGTTCAAAAGTGAAAGCTAGTCCAGTTTTATGTGGTGTAGTAATTAACATTATCTCAGCTGTCCTGAATGAACTGAATGCAACGCGTGTCTTCTGAGGTTTGGCACAATGCTGCATGCATCTTTATATTGGCATATATGGCTGCCCTTCCTGTGGCATTGCTGACTGCCTAAATCTGCCTAACTAAATCTGAACTAAAACGGGTTTGAGCATGTCCTTGTGACAGGACAGGGACATGACAAATGTCTTCCTTCTCGGCTCTTGTGCAATTGTGCATCTCTGGTGTGTATGTATTCAAGTTTTATTATCACAGGAGGAACTTACTGTAGAATGACCCTGCCCTTCTAGACATCTTAGTGCTACTGGCAATGCTACTGCTCATAATAGCAAAGCAATATCTGAAATGGGGAAATGTCATATTGGCAGAATCGTCATGCAGTTAAGCAGTTGTAGCATACTCTGTCATATGCATAATCCTGTTTCAACACAAATGTTGGTGGTTTGTTTTTGGTTTTGTTTTTGTTTTTTTGTTTGGTTGGTTTTGATTTGGGTTTTGGTTTGGTTGTGGGCTTTTAGTTTGTTTTTCTTATAGCTCCTTTTTTTTTTTTTTTTTCTTGTAATAGACTAACACAAAAATAAGATTTGAAAATCAGCTTGTAGATCTTCAGTGTAAGAGATTTCTGATCCTTGATAATTACAGCATTTAGAGCTTACTCAAGGAACATTGCTGCTTCAGTGGCACAGGATTTTGGTTAATTAATGTGAATTTGAACACCCAGTAGATCATAATAGAAGAATCTTAAATTTTGACTAAGGATATTTGGCCTGTATTATTGCATTAAAAAAAACCCACAACACAACTTTGATGTGTGTAGTTTTGAATGTTTCCTGATGGAACACAAACATCTGGTGTCCAGTTCTCTCATGTGCAATTGCCCATTATGCATGTGGGTATTTTCTTTTTAAGATGCCTTATTTCCAGCATATTAGGGAGGGAGGAAATTCTTAAAATGAACATTTAATTAAGCTATTTGCCTCCTGAAGCCCCTGCAGCATAGTAAATTTTACCTGACATATTAATGCTAGTTTTCTTTAGATACTGTGTGCTACTATTTAGTTTCATTTTCTGTCATTTCTAAGTTAGGAAACATAAATTTTTTTCTTTAATATTTTTTTAACATAGTCTCATTTATCCCATCATTGCCTTTTTCTGCCTGCCTATAACATTATTCAAAAATGAATCTCTTATTGCCTTTGCTTAGCTATGTTTTAAAAACCTATTATTATAAGTTATGAAAAATTGCTCTTCTGTAGCAGTCGAGTGTAATTGCAGAATGTGGGTGCTGAGTAGCTGTCATGTTATTTAATTTGAATAGAGAAAAAGATAAAATCCAAAATACTTGGGTTTTGAAGTAGAGAATAATATATGCATACTTGCTGTGAAATGCTCTAGGATGCATCAGCCCTAGGGCTTGCTAATTTTGATCATGTATCACAGAAACATAGTATGGTAGTGGTTATAAGTGACCTCTGGAAGTCATCAAGTCCAACTCCCCACCAAGGCAGGTTCACCTAGACAGAAACATGTCCAGGTAGGTTTTGAATGTCTCCAGAGATGGAGCCTCTACCACCTCTCTGGGCAGCCTGTTCCTGTTCTCTGTCACCCTTAAATTAAAGATGTTCTTTTTCATGTTTAGTTGGACCTTCTTATGCTCGAGTTTGTGCTCATTACCCCTTGTCCTGTCATGGGCATCACTGAAAATGGACTGGTCCCATGCTTCTGAAACCTGCCTTTTAAATATTTCTTATCACTTATAAGATTCCCCCTCAGTCTTTTCCAAACTAAGACGATACAATTTTCTCAGTCTTTCCTCCTAAGAGAGAATTTCTAGTCTCCTAATCATCTTTGTTGCCCTTTTGTGTACCCTCTCCTCTCATTTTCCCTCATGTACTCTTCCCTCTCATTTTTATATTGAAGAATAAGGACTTATGTTCAGTGGAGCATTGGAATTGTTGATAGTGGTAATATAATAGAAAACAATAGCTGGTTAAAACCAACTTCAAGTCTTGTGTCGATCAAAAAAGAGAAAATCTGATAGTATCTGCAATGTGTGCCACATACAGAGACACATACATGTCTCTCTAGCTATCAGATAACCTATTTTTGGCATGCTTTAGCTCCACAGTTTAGATAAGTCGTGGGATACTCTTATGCAGTTGGATTGTTGTGGTTCAGCCTAAGAATGGCAACAAAGCTGTTTAGAAATGAACAAATGCTATGCATAGTGTATATAATATTTTCCTGTTTAGTGTTTATAGTGTTTTTAACATAAAGGTTAAAATTCATGCATAGGAAAACTGAATTTTGGTCCTTCCACACAATGAGATTTTTTTTTTTTTAAACAGACTACAAAGCACTTTCGTTTTCTCTCTACCTATTTTAGCTTCTGTACAACTTGACTGATACATGTGCATAGACGTTGACACCAGTGAATCTACCTTCCCTTTATCTTCTTAGAGACCTACCAGTCCTTCACTTTTACTGTCTTTATAGCTATAAGAGATATGGTGAGTTGTCTGTCTTAGAGGGAATGAGTCATAGAATCAATAAGGTTGGAAAAGACCTTGGAGATCATCAAGTCCAACCTGTCACCCAACACCTCATGACTAACTAAACCATGGCTTCAAGTGCCACATCCAATCCATTTTTTAACACCTTCAGGGACGGTGACTCCACCACCTCCCTGGGCAGCCTATTCCAATGACCAATCACTCTTTCTGTGAAGAACTTCCTCCTTACCTTGAGCCTAAACTTCCCCTGGTGCAGCTTCAGACTGTGTCCTCTTGTTCTGGTACTAGTTGCCTGGGAGAAGAGACCAACCCCCACCTGGCTACAACCTCCTTTCAGGTAGTTGTAGAGAGCCAGAAGGTCTCCCCTGAGCCTCCTCCTCTCCAGGCTAAACAACCCCAGCTGCCTCAGTCACTCCTTGGCTTGTGCTCCAAACCCCTCACCAACTTTGTTGCCCTTCTCTGGACACGTTCAAGCAACTCAACATCTTTTCTAAACTGAGAGGCCCAGAACTGGACACAGGACTCAAGGTGTAGCCTAACCAGTGCTGAGTACAGGGGCAGAATGACTTCCCTGCTCCTCATCAGTAGAGATATTAAACAGGATGGGGCCCAACACTGATCCCTGGGGACACCACTAGTGACTGGCTGCCAGCTGGATGTGGCACCATTCACCACCACTCTGTGGGCTTGGCCCTCCAGCCAGTTCCTAACCCAGCGCAGAGTGCTGCTGTCCAAGCCATGCGCTGACAGCTTGGCCAGGAGTTTGCTACGGGGAATGGTGTCAAAGGCCTTGCCGAGGTCCAGGTAGACTACATCCACAGCCTTCCCCACATCCACCAGGCGGTCACCTGATCATAGGAGGAGATCAGGTTGGTGAGGCAGGACCTGCCCCTCCTAAATCCATGATGGTTGGGCCTGATCCCTTAGCCATCCTGTTAAGTGCTGTGTGATTGCACTCAAGATGACCTGTTCCATAGTCTTGCCTAGCACTGAGGTCAGGCTGACAGGCCTGTAGTTTGCAGGTTCCTCCATCCTGCCCTTGTGGATGGGCATCACATTGGCCAGCTTCCAGTCATCTGGGACCTCTCCGGTGAGCCAGGACTGGTGGCAAATGATGGAAAGCAGCTTGGCAAGTTCATCTGCCAGCTCTCTAAGCACCCTAGAATGGATCCCATCTTGTCCCATGGACTTGTGAATATCCCAGTGGCTCAGCAAGTTGCTAATTACTTCCTCATGGATTTCAGAGGGATTATACTGCTCCCTGACCCCATCTACCAGTTCAGGATGCCAGTTATCCTGAAGTCCTTCTGCCTTACTGTTGAAAATGGAGGCAAGGAAAGTATTTGGTACCTCTGCCTTGTCCTAATTTTTAGTTACAATGTTCCCCTCCAGGTCCAATAAGGAGTAGAGGTTCTTCTTGCCCCTCTTTTTTAGCATTAATATATTTATAAAAATGCTTTTTAGCATCTTTCACAGAAGTGGCCAGTTTAAGTTCTAACTGGGCCTCTCTAATTTTTCTCCTACATGATCTAACAACATCCTTAAACCTATCATGAGCTGCCTCCCCCTCTTTCCAAAGGCGATACAGCCTCTTTCTTTCCCTTAATTCCTTGAAGAGCTGCTTGCCCATCCAGGCCCAGAGCTTTCCTCCACAGCTCATCTTTCGGCACATGGGCACAGCCTGTTCCTGTGCCTTCAAGAGTTCCTGTTTGAAGTAGGTCCAACCATCCTGGACCGCTTTGTTCTTAAGGGCTGCTACCCAGGGTACTCTCTGAATTAGTTCCTTAAATAAGCTGAAGTCTGTTCTCTGGAAGTCCAAAGTAAGGGTTCTGTTATTGCTCCTCCTTATTTCCCTGCATATTGAAACTCCACTATCTCATGGTCGCCGCACCCTAGACAGCCTCCCACCATCACATCTCCCACCAGCCCTTCTCTGTTTGAGAACAGCAGGTCAAGCATGGCCTGACCCCTGTTAGGCTCAATGAAGAGCTGCATCAAGAAGCTGTCTTCCATACACTCAAAGAACCTTCTGGACTGCCTCCTCTCTGCTGAGTTAAGACACAGTGAAGGCTTTGTGCCAAAGACACACAGGGCATCTGTGACTGAATGATTAAAAGTGCTTCCAAAACCTCATGTCTTGCCTAAAAACGTGTCTCCCCTTCCCATTCTAAGAGAATTTTCATTCTTCCTGCATCAAGTGATGGGGACCAAATGGTCATTTCATGATGTATTTCATGGTGTATTTTGTTCCAGTATATTCTTGTATATGGAGTGAACTTCAAGCTCAGCTTTGCCTTGCTTGGAAACTAGAAAAGATGTTTTTCTTCTGTGGCCTTACAGGAGATTTGTGTAGTAGAGGAATCATTAGGACTTTGGTGTGTGTTGGCTATTAGTATTGAGGTGTATTTGGGAGCAGGGGAGAGTACTCTTAGTCTTCTTGCTGTCAAAATTCCACTGGTAAGTTTCTCTGTCACAAAAAAAAAAAAAAAGAGGCAACCAGAGGAGAACCTTTAAAATGAGTCAGGAATGTGAAGTATAAATACTCAGCTGAGCCTTTTTAGCATACTTCCCCTTGTATATGATCTGTTCAGATAGGAGAGAAGCATGCTGAAAAGAGAGTTGTCCTTCAGCAGAATTGAAAGATGTCTTCCAATAGGAACATCACCCCTTTTGTGTGCCTCCCTCCCCCTCTGTCTTCTCTTGCAGTATGCAAATTTTTTTTCTCTTTTCTTGCACAGCTTGATATGTGATTGGTTCTCTCTTTCAAGACAAATGACTGTAGATAGATTTTTCTATTTATATTCGATATCTATGCCTTGGTCCTCAAACATACAGGGAAAACAATATAGTTCTGCCTATAGGAGGTTGAATTTGTAAATATATATTAGTTTGGAAATGTGATGGGAGATAATAAAATATTCAAAAAGCAGCTTGCACTTGTGGGATATTATTCTGCACAGCCAGGGACCAGATTAATGACACTACACAGAAATAAATAAGATATGCACCATAAAATATGGATTGGAGTAGCAATGTGGAAACTAAATTCCAGTCCTGGCAGCCTGCGAAATGTGTAGTTTTACAAAGTTGATCAGCATTAAATAGTGACACTCAAACCCAGGAATTATTTAATTGGGAGACATGGAATTTTCTATTCCAGTCAGCCCTACTTTAGGCATGAGTGGTGGTGTTCTGCTAAATAAGATTCAGGGCCGTTGAAGTCCATCTTGGGTGAATTTAGAAGGTGTTTGGGTTTTTTATGGGGGTGGTGGGAGGGTTTGTTTTGTTTTCAGGATAGTGTCCTGTGAAATGTATTGTCGAAAGTCCAAGAGCGAGCATATTGAAAAAAATACATTGGTATATTTATCTTAATTTCAATTTCACTTTATGCTACAGAGCCCAAGATGCAATCTTTAAATATCTTTAGGTAGGAGGAGGTAGAAAAAAAAAAAAAGTCAGTAGTTAGTTTTGCTGGTCCCCAGCCATATACCTAGGACACTGCACTACTCTGTGGTGAACCTGTGGGTTCTCTGCTTTTTCCTGTTTGCCAGCTGGATACTGCCCTCTGAATGCAAGCTTTTATCTTAAATTCATAGAGACCAGTTTCTAATGTATTCTGAAGATGGGAAATATGCTGTTGTGATGTGGTGGGTTGAAATTCCGCCACCAACATTAGGCTATCAGTTTGGCTGAAAATCGCCACAGATCTCGCCCTGCAAAACCTTCAGCCCAGTTTGCATTTTAATGCTGCAGGTAATAAGATGTGGCATTTGCAAGTGTATTTTACAAAGGTGTGCATCTTCCATGCAGTGTAGTGACACTAGCTGTGGTGAAGTTTGCATTAAAATTCCTATTAGAAAAGACTTCTTAACTCTTATTGACAACTTTCCCAAAAATTCAATAGCTTGGTTTGAAAACGTCCATTCAAGACATCTACTTTAAGTTGATTTTTCTTCTCCTAAATTTCAGCCAAAGTGGGTGTGTTATTTTGAAAATAAGGGTGGAGAGGCAAATATTTGTGCATAATAAAAAAAATCACCATCGTGACATTGAAAAATGGACTGACTTCAGGATGTGGGGAGCATAGTTGTTGGTACTTTGTGTTGGTGATCTGGGATTTATTATTACTGTGGACAGTTGCTGAGATCTGGTGAGCACAGATGCTTTTGTAAAACTGTCTCACTTTGTAATGCTTCCACTTAATATTATCTGGACCTGCACTCCCTTTGTAATTACAGTTCTGGACTGCTGAGTGCCAGGCAATGTCTGTGTCTCAACACCTGAACCCAGACAGCAGGAGGAAGGGAAGGTATTTTCCCTGTGCTCTAAATAATATATCTGCTCAGCTCAGGTAGGGGGAGGAAGTGACACAGTGCAAGAGTAATAGACTAAGACACAGATGGGAGATTTAGAGAGGGACAGAAAATATGTGTACATATTGAGAAGCTGTTTGAATTATGCTTGTACACACAAACCTGCTTGGTGGTGCCCTTGGTAAGAATGCTGGATTTTTCAACTTTTTAACATAAGGTTTTTAAGAAGTGTGTGTGTACAGGTATACACATATACATACAAAAATAATACATAAGCATACAAGCATAATTAATTTGATTTAATAAGAGGAAGAGAGTCATAGACAGTGTTAGAACTAGGTACTAAGTTTTAATAAACTTTTTCTTTTCCTGGTGAATTTTTGGAAGTGATCTGCTCTCTTAAAAAACATAATTAGGAAGCATTTCATTTTAGCTGATGCAATTTTAAAGTTGTATGTAGATTTTGAAACCACGTATTGTTAACATTTTAACAATTATGAATTATTTTAGTCTCACGTTATCAAGCCTTCCAAGTTAGTCTTGCTGCAATGGATTTCAAAGCATAAATCCAAGCAATTTTTTTAAACAATCCTTTTGAAATTTTCTTCAGTTCTCATAGTGACTTGCCTTCCTCTTCCTCCTTCTGAATACATTTCCTCTGTGCTGCTTTATCAAAGAACTCTTTTTCTTTATGCTGATTGTTTATATATTTGAGGATACTTAAAGAGGAAGTAAGAACTCTGTACGTATAATTAAAGCCTATCCACAGACTTCTGCTTTTGAACTTCAGTTCTACTTATGGGTAAATATAAACTGCTTCCTCATGACAAATAACAGTGATAAGATCAAAATGAGATTGGCTTGATTACTAATAGGTACATGTGGTTTCAAAATTTGAATTGTCTAGTGCATGGTTTCTGAATAATCCCTGGGAGTTCAGAATATGTAAGATTTCTTTGAACTGTGGTATAAATATTATCCTTTGCTTAAGACATTACTGCAGACAACAGTTAAATCAGACAGTGCTAAATCTTCTAGAGCTGCTAAAAATGCACTGTGGTATCATGATGGGATTCTTTCAAGTACCAATAGGTATTACATATCCAACTCCCACTGAAAGACCGTCTTTTAAGTTGTCTGATGATGGAATGATCCAAATCATTGGTGACTTTCACAGATCTTGAGTGGAGAATAAATTCATGAACATAAGAACAGTTTACTAAGGGGAGCTGAAAAGGGAATGAAACAGATGTTGGCAGTGCAATAAAACATCCCATGAGCTGTGTATCTTTCCAGGGCAGGTCTATAGCAGATATAAATTATTTTCATTTCATTGTAGTCTGTTTTAACTGAGTGGAGCTATGCTGCCTTATATTAACTGAGGATCTGAACCAATCTCATTTGTTGGTAGTTTATTTTTTGTCAGTGTCATGCTTGTGGTGATATTCTGCAAGGACCAGGAAAAGACACATATATTTGTGGAAAACAAACGAGGAAATAATATATAATAATTTAATAACCTTTATTAATTCTTTATATTTCTACAGCACAATACTAAAACAGAAGTGCTAGTGTAATGTGATGGTAAATACTGGTAAGCCATCCTTATGAAATACTGACAATGGTTCATATCTGTAACATAGCTAGAAATGCCTGGAAACACCTATATAAAAAGATTTATCTCACTTCTGAAGTCTTCCACTAATAGAAGTTGATGTATCCTATATTACCTCACCTGAAGAATCGTGTTATAAAATGCCTTTCTGTTGTTATTGGGAACCTTCCTGACACCTTGTCATCCTTCACATTCATTTACACCTGTACAAATGCATTGTCTTCATCTAGTGCTTACAGAAGCAGATGTGCAAGCTTAAGTGTTTGGTACTATTGCAAACAAAGAAATTAGTGCTGAAAGCCTACTAAAACTATTTCTGCTTTGTTGACAACAACAACAAACCCCAGAGTTTATAACAGCAAATATATTTGTATATTAACATCAGATTCCTGTTTTATTGGGGAAAGCTGCTATTTTTTTCATGACCAATTTCACACACAACAAATTATCACAAAAACCTATTTCTACTTCTGTGACAATTCTGCTAGGAAAAGGAGCGTGGAAAAAATGAGGATTTCAAAGGAAAGACCTTTCTTGGGAGCTGGATCTGCATGTTTAGAGCAGAATTACTAATAGACTAGCAGAGTGTGGTCTGCAACTATTCGTGCAAGAAACATGAGAATTTAAATGTAGGAAAAGTGGGTAATAGGATTTCAGTTTGAAAGAAGATACGTACCTATTCCTCAACTATATGAAAACTAGCAAACTGTACCCGATAAATTGAATTAGCATGTTGTAGAAGGTGGTGGGAAATTCTTCTGGAAGAGGTTGACTAATTATGTATGAGTTCTGTGATCCACTTGCTTAGCTTTTTGCAGAAGTGAAGATAAGGTCAGTGCTATAACTGCTTCGCTTTTGTGTTTGTACTGGCTTAACAGATCTTAATGCTTTTAGGATTCAAGCAGCAGCAAATGTGTGTCTTATGAAAGACGATCAGCTGAGCAAAATTACTCTATGGAGTAATCTGCTCAGGAAAAAAGAGGATAAACTTGGTAGCTAATGAAAAAGAAGCCCCAGTTAATACAGTGATGCTGTATTGGAGGTAATAATGCAGAGATAAAATCAGCAAGAGAAGCAGGCTCCTGAATTTTGTGAAGACTGTCTTGTATAGTTTTAACAAAGTAGGCAAGGCTATTCCTAGAAAATATTTCTAGCTAGATAACATATCCTGTATAGTATTCAATGGTCAACTGACCTACATTTTTACTAATAACAAGTCAACAAAGAATCTTCTCTGATTTAAAAAGAAAAAAGGTTATGTTTATCCAAATAACTTTGCCAATCTGTTGTTCAGGTGCCAATACACAAGGTTTTGCATTTGTGGGTTGGTATGAGATACTTGTGCATTTTTTTATCCACTTCTGTTTCTTTACTTTAGTCTCTCTATTTCTCTGCCTTTTGGTCATATATCAAGAGTAAGCTATGCTAGAGAGAACTACATCTTATATGAATCAAATACAACAGTTCGACCACTCAATTCCATAGCATATAAGAATAGCCGAAATGGAAATCCTACTGGGCAACGTATGCATTTTATGGCTTATTGTTGACCTCCTTTATTCTATATACAAATGGATAGAAGAAGAAGGCAGGATTAAAAGATTTCTTCTTGGCTCCACTGTTTTACTGCTGTTTTACTAAATCAAGCTACTGACCAAATGTCTAGTTTCCCCTTCCTGTGAAGGGTGTTTCTTCATGCCCACAATTGATTTTCACACTTTAATAAACAATTATTCACATCTTTCAATAGAAAACTCAGGTATGTTTCACAGGCCTAAAAAAAAAATAGAATAAAATGAAAACCTTTTACATTCTAGTTATGCAACACAGCTAATTTGTTCACTTTAGTATACATGTCTCTGCATTAGTTCTGAGAGAACACTGCCAGAAATTCTCTCTCCCTTCTTTGTGTACCTGTGTGTCATGAATCTAGGAGCTACTGCTCATCTGTTGACTCTGCTGTTATGGCGCATTTGGAGATAGAATCGTAGAATATCCCTAGTTGGAAAGGACTCACAAAGGATCATCAAGTCCAACTCATAATAAATTAAAGAAGCCTATCTTGTAGCATGATACAGCAAAGGAAAATTAATGACAAAGCATAAAATATTTCAAGTTAAGCAGGAACAGCGTATTACCTGAGCTTACTTGCTCACTAATGGAAGCACCCAGTGTGGTGGATGTTGCAATTCATCCTGCTAATGTATCCTGAAATACACTCAGAAATACGGTGCAAGAATGCCGCCTTTTGTAACAGGATGGAGAGCAAGAATCCCTGGGGCATCTGTGCTTTACCATTCAGGTGTTAGCCATAATAACACTGATGTAACAGATCTGAAATACATCTATGCATCAACGTGCAGGGTTTGTGGATGCACATGGTATTTAGAAAGCTTACTTTTGAGATTATGAGGTAGCTAAAAATGTGTCACATTTTGCTTTTAGTATTTCAGAAGTTTACTAACTTGCATCATCTATTGTAAGGCTTTGATCTTCTAAATACTGGCACTGTGCACAGCAGGAGCATTTGATTTAGGGTAAATGCATACAGTGACTGCCACAAAACTCAAGTGAATTTAAAACAAGCAGCTGAGGGCTCTGAATTATTAGTAATCTTGAACTTCTTGTATATCTTTTGTTGTGGGCAATATTAGGTAAGAAATTAATATAAAGTCTGAAGAGGGAAAGGGCCATGTAATTATGTAAGCTCAGCCTTCAGCTGTCAAAGGAGATGCCTGCTTGTGTACTTTGCTTGCAGTGTAGCCAACCCACAGTTCTTTCCTGAACGTTGCAGTGTGTTTCTTACCTCACCTCCTTTTTTCATGACCTTTTAACTTAACTGTACATCCCAATGTCTAGTCATGCATGGTATGAGAGTAATTTCTAGCTGCTAATTTCTGACTGCTTCCCTTCTCCCTTTCTGAACTATTATTTGGCTTTCTTGGTTATACCACATACTGTGCCTCAGCATTTACAAAGGCAAATCAATTAAATCAAAGACCCAAGCACATGCTATACACTAGAAAAGCTGCTATTATTTGCAATCACTTCATGCACTGAAACTAGAAATTCAAATCTCTACAAAGCTCTACTGCAAATAGTATTCACCGATCCGCATGCTTAGCTTATTCCGTCATTTAAAAGGTTTATCTGCATTCAGTGGACAAACTACTTTCCCTTTTTGTGAATTCAGCAGCAGTATTTTGTCATCCTAAAGAAAATTACTCAAAGGACTACAGGATGATAGTCATTTATCAGCAGTGCTACTGTATGGAATTGTGGATCGTCTTATATCTGCCTACTACAGAAATGTCTGCTTTGCTTTCTCATTATTTTATGCCTTTGCTTATAGGCATGGTAGGAAATTAGGATGTTTTACTTATAGCTAGTGATGATTGTTATTTTTATTCACAAAAGGCAAGGACTGGGAAGTTATTAAACTTATTCTCTTGAGTGAAAAAGATAATAATCGTTTCATTTTTTCGTGACTGAGATTCTCCATTTGCTTCACAGAAATACTGTAGCTAAAGGAGGACTGTGTTTTGGGGCTTAAATTAGCATGACAATTAAGGAGATTCAGATCAGCGGCTGCTGATATAGATATGATATGTTTAGTACTATTTTATTCTCATGGAAATGAGTTATTTTTCTGTACAGTGCCCACATATAAGATAAACATAATTCCATGCTGACATGTGAATAGCTGCTCATTACTGTAATGTTCTAAGGAAAAGTACTTTGTCTCTGCAGTGGCATATGGCTGGAGGTTTAGGATACAAAAGTACAGCTCTTGAATAGCTTGTACTAAATGAGCTTTTTCAGCTGCTGTTGGCAGTATTGTGAATAATCTTGTAGGATGAGTAGAAGTTCCTCTCTGCTATAGTTATCGTTAGCTAATGCTTTTCATATGTATTAACATTAGCATAACACAATTACATCAACATCATTGACTTAGGTGCTCCATTAACTAACTTGATTCTAGCTGTCATTCTGTGTAGTTTGGCTTTCATTCAAACCTGCTTCCAAAAGTGAAGGGTTATTTGAATGCAAATCTGATTTAACGTGTCATATGCAGTATCTACTAAAATACCACTACCACTGGTATTTAAGTCATGAGTAACCTTGAACATGAAACCCTCCCAATGGGCACATTCCATTTAATCATGCATTATTTGAATGGACAATGAAAACCAGCCCCTCACACCCTTTACCTGTTCACAAATCCTTCTCAGGTTATACAATCTCCTTCTATTTTTGCAGTAAAATGACACTTTTTTTCTCATTTAAACTTCTAGTTTATTAGATTTTTTTCAGGTTTAAAATCCTGTATGTTACTTCTTTTCCTTCTTTGTTCTCACATTTTTTAGCTGTCCAGTGTATGAGCTGATTTGAGGAAGCTTTTGTTTTCCTTTGCTTGCCATCTCTTTGCTGCTTTACAGCTTTCTTTGGCACAACAAAAAAAAAAATGGAGAAAAAGTAATACACTTATGGAAACAAAATCATCATTCAAAAGGAAATTCAGAGAATATGTCAATTTATGGCACTTTGATGAAAACTTAAGAAATCTAGATGCTGATACCTTCAAATTTATGGTGCAGTTAACCAAAATAATTCAAATAAATCAGGGGGATTACTCCCATGATTAAATCTTTATTAACATAGATGAAGCATCAAAATGAATAAGGAAGAACTGGACCATAAATTTGCTATGGTTGAATTATTTTATGGAATGCACTTACAACTGGTGTTAAAATGAAAAATGAATCACCACAATGACCACTCTTTGGACAAAGGAAAGAAGGTGAGGTTTTGTTGATTGATCATAGAAGTATAGAGTATGTTCTTGCTTTGGAATCTTGTAAAAATAGAACAGCATACAAATAACAAAGCTGCAGCTGCAGCATGTAAAGAACAAGAATGACAAGGTGCTCCCAGCCCACATGATTTTGTAGGAAGTGGGTTTGAAATCAGACTGGATAAGTTCATTTACAAATTGAAGAAATTATGGCAAATCACTCTTGCTCAGGGATGATGAAGAAAGCTCTCTGATTTCCCTGCTATCACAAAACTTCTAAGACTTTGGCATGATCCATTGCACTAGCATCTGTTGTTTGGATGATGTATTTCAGATGAATGATATTAATTGCTGATGTTACTGTGCTTGTGTCAAGCTTTTGCAGACTAAGACCTTAACATATTTTGTGCCAAAGTACTAATAAATCTTTATCCAACAATGATTGGCTCAGAGACCACATCCTTCCTTTGTAACATGAGCTATTGGCTAGTCAAAGAACTCTAGTGTTGCAGTGATCCATGACCCTGTTTGAGTGGTATTTACACTTTCTAGGTTAAAAGTGATTGGTTAAAAGATCCAAGCAAAGTTTCATCTTAGCTTGAACAAGTCTTCCTCAAAGGGTCTGTGTTCTGTCTGGAATCTTTGATGACCCAGTCTGTACATATTACACAGACTGTCTTGCTGTATTCAATTTCAGCAGAGTGTTGTATCAGACACATCATGATGTTGAGTTTCTTACTGAATTCTTAGAGGCTTATACAGCAGCTTTGCTATTCTCCCCACCCTGTTTCAATGTAGAAAAGGCAAAATAATAATAATAACAATACTACTACTACTAGTAGTAACAATGACAACTTGATTTCTGAGAGTCCTGGGTTTTTGACAAAGGATCAGCACTTTTGAGAGCTTTTTTTTTCTTTTTCTTTTCCATATGTTGGCAAGATATTTAGGAATGCTGAATGCCTTCACTCTGTACAAGCAAGCATTTGTCTAGATGTTCCAACAGATTAGTTTATTTATGCCTTGTCCAGCCATATGTGATAGAAAGAATTTTGATGCTGCCTTCCAAAGTTTACTTGTGTGCTTTTTAACTAGAGTTTTTAGATAGTACTGAAGTTGTTTGAATTATCTGCCAGGTGTTCTAGACAAAGGTACTCTAGGATGATGTTCTTCTTCCCCGCTACAGATACTGGAAATCTTAATCACTTTGTAGGAAACCTGAAGAAAACCATGATTTCTATAATGCTCTGTGTTTTGGAGCAGTTTGTTAGCATGGGGAACCTGCTGTAGATTATAAGCAAGATTGTGCACTTGCAGCTGGAGTGAAACTTATTTAGCTTGGTAGTCTTTGCAGAGATTATTCTACAAATATAGGAAGGATTTGAAGGTAGAATTCAGCAAATTTTATTCCAGTTTTTGGAGCATCTATGCAGCAACCTTTTGGGAACTGACTCACATGACAGAATGGTAATTCAGAACTGGGAGGCCAACAATGACATCAGAACACCAGCATGAAAAAGTCTGCTTTTCTATGATTGATATTAGGCTCATAGCTGCTTTCCTACTACTCTAAGAACATTGTTGGGGAAAAAACAAAAGAAGATGTTTTTCAGTGTTGCAAGACACAGTTGATCAAGATAGATTAGTCATTATCTAGTTCTGAAAAAAAAAGAATGTCACATTCTCTAGGAACTCCTGAGCTATCAGGAATAAGGAAGAAGGTTTTGTTCTGTTACTGCAACTTGTCACTCTCATAGAGTTAACTTACCCTCTTGTTCTTTGAAGTCTTTCAATGGATGTTTGGACAAGAGACAAGAGCTGTTTAATTATACTCTAAGTGGTTGCAGAATGAGGGCTGAATGTTTATTTGGAAGACTGAAAGAAGCATACATTGTAGTGCTTTGTGACAAGTCTGAGTGTTTCTCAACAAATGGAGTTCCTTTTCTTCCAGAAGGGGTTACATGCTACAGAAAAGCTATTCTACTCTAACATAAAACTTCTGATTAAAAAGTGCTCATGATTTCACTCTGACGCTCAGGACTTTGAAGACATGTAGGCACTACAACAACAACAATATTATTTAGTATGTACCAAAAGAAGCCAGTTTTCTCTTTTTCTCACCACCTGCTTTTTCTTGCTGAGTTTGTGCCCTTCCATTTTTTTTTTTTTTCTTTTAAAAAGTGTTGGAAAAAGTGATGCTCAGATGTTTTTCATAGTATATAAAATTGTGTATTGTGTTTTGATTTGTTCTTCCTCACATGCAAACTACATAAAACTGCTTCCAATAATACTTTAAAATAAAGCTTTTAGACTAGTGAGGAAAGGTGGGCGCAGCTTTCTTAGAGCCAGCATCTTGTGTTTCTTGCTGATATATAGCACTGCATGGTTTGTAAAAAGACAAAAGTATAATTAAATGCAAACAAGTCACCAACACATTACTCTGCCCACTCTGAAGCTGAAGTGGTTTATGCTTTTCTGCCCAGTCCATTTTGTCTTAGTCACAAAATAGGATAAACAGTTCTAGCCAGGCATATAAACTGTGCATAGTTTAACTATTGTGCGTGGTAGAGATTTACGTTCCAAGCCTTCAAGAGTAAAGCAGACTTCAACTCCTAAGGGTCTTACCATATATATATAGTTAGGACTAAAATATAACAGTTGCTTGAGGAAGAATTTTTAGTCAGAAAATATTTAAGGTAGGCAAAAGCCATATTTGAATTTTACTAGAAAATCAGGATTCTGCACTACTTCTCAGAAAATATAACATGACAGGTGGGAGGAAATCTGTCTGAAGAGTGCCACTAGATGGGCCACTGAAAGTATTTACTAGAGCTTGTCATACCTGCCAGAGCATATGGGATGGAAATTTATCTGGCACACAGTGCAGCAGAGTGATTTTTTTTACCTCTGCTCATCTCAGATTCCAAGAGAAAAGGTGAATGAAAAAGTTCTCTAACCAGGCTTGAAGTGAATCAAGCTTGAAGTAACCTGTGAGTTCTTTCTCCTGGGAAACTGGGCTACTTACTACCTTGGATGTAGTTTATTTAAATATGGGGGTGATCTGGACAGGCTGGAGAGTTGGAATTCAACAAGGGCAAATGTAGGGCACTGCAGCTAGGGCAGAATAACCCCATGTTGAGGGCTGACCTGCTGGAAAGCAGCTCTGTGGAAAAAGATCTGTGAGTCTTGCTGGACAACGGGATGACCACAGCAATGTGTCCTTGTGGACAAGAAGGCAAATGACATCCTGGGATGCATCACAAATATGGCAAGCAGCATGAGGGAGGTTCTAATCTCCCTCTGCTCTGCCCTGGTGTCATCTGTAGTACTGTGTCCAGTTCTGGGCTCCCGGGTTAAAGAAGGACAAGGAAATGCTTGAGAGGATACAGCAAAGGGCTGCAAAAATGATTAGGGGACATCTAAAACATCCCTCTTATGAAGTAAGGCTGATGGACAAAAGATGTAACAGGTACAGATTTAAACATTGACGTTAATCTAAACATGAGGAGGAACTTTATGTTGAGGGTGATGGAGCACTGAAACAGGCTGCCTAGAGAGGTTGTGGAGTCTCCATCTCTGGAGTCATTCAAATCCCACCTGGATGCTGTCCTGTGCAACCTGCTCTTGCAGGGGTTGGACTAGATGATCTCCAGAGGTCCCTTTCAACCCCTATCATTCTGTGTGGCGCTGTTCTAATGAAGCTATTTGTTGTAGTACAGTTGTATGACTCTTGTGACTGATAGGTCTGCCTGAGACACTGACACAATGAGATGGACAGCTGAGGAATTAACTTTGTTCTGAATAGTCTGTCAGACAGTATGAGGTATTGATCCTTCCAGTCTTTCAACAACCATTGCAACTTCAGCTCTGAATGAACAGCCACTGTTGAAGCCTGATGAATATAGGCTAACGGAAGGGAGAATCTCTGCATTTAGTCAAACTTTGCTGCTTCTAATTAATGTCATCTTTCCCTTGTGTGAAGCATATTGGCTTGTGCCAGCAAGACACTCTAAAAGAAAATGCTGTCTGCCAAGAGAAACACTGCAACTATGCAGATAAATGTCAGAATAGATAATCCTTCAAGGTCCCTTCCAACCTGGGCTGCTGATCTCAAGGGCAGGTGATCTCAGTGATATTGAGAGACTGCATTTGCTTGGTGTCCCACAGAAGGAAGCCTGTTGCACTGAGTAGTGTTCTTATGCTACTGAATCAGAAGGGCATCAATCAGTTAATAAGATTCTGTCCTTAAGTAGATCTTACTTCTTTATAAATATAAGGAAGTTTTATACAACACCCAGAATAATTACATTTTAAATAAGTTCACAGGTTTTTATTTTTCTGTCACTTTTGTGAAGGATGGACAAAGAATATATTATAATGGGCAAATAACTACCTATTTCAGGAAGCAGGGAAAATAGCAGCCAAATGTAAGAATGAGTAACAGCATTCGTATGTGATTGTGATTCAAGGGATAGAGTCAGAGAACAACTTCAAAGATTCCTGCTAGTCGACAGGACATTTGGAACAGACTGAGATGAGAAGAAAGCATTCCCTCTGCTTTACAAAACCGGCATTCTCTTTCAAACTGCTAATTAGGAAAAATAGGTAGCTCCCACAGATGAAAGCACTGTATGCATCAGTCTTAGAAATAAAGACATGATTGTGGAATTCTTGGTGATAAGCGTCTAGATTTTGATCCCACATAATCTTGTTTGTGTATCCAAGAAACAGAATTCACAAATGTGAAAAGACTACCCACTCTAAATCATAACAGCTTTGAATTGCTTTCTATTTAAAACCTTGATTTCCCAAGCATTTTAATGGGGAATTTCTACCATAATAATCAGAAATGTAAACTTCTTTGCAGTCAAAAGGTTTGCTGTTCACAGTGTCATAATGTGTTTAATAATCACAAGAATTCTTTTGAGGATACCTGTTAAAGTTTACAAACACATCCACTCCTGCTAAACTGAAACAGACAGAAAGGCAGGTTTGGTCCTGTACAAAGATTTTTACAGTCCTAGAACAAAACTTGACTAGAAATACAGAGCAATGACACTGATTTCTAACCCCATTCTCCCACCCCCTCCATTATATATGTTGCAGATACAGTACAATTCAGACTGGATACCTCGCTCCCTTCGCTTTCTGTACACCAAAGCATGCAGCGTGGGGAATAAACAGGAGGAGTTAGAAATCCACGTGCAGTCAAGGGGTTATGATCTAGTGGCAGTTACAGAGACATGGTGGGACAGCTCACATGACTGGAATGTGGTCATGGCTGGCTATGTCCTTGTAAGGGAAGATAGCTAAGCAAGGTGGTGGTGCTGCTCTCTGTGTGAGAGAGCAACTAGAATGTGTTGAGTTCAGCCCGGGGGTGGGTGAGTTGAGAGTTTGTGGGTGCATATTAAGGGTAAGGCTGGCATGGATGACACTGTTATGGGTGTTTATTATAGACCACCTGATCAGGATGATGAAGTCCATGAGGCCTTCTATAGATAGCTGACAGCAGCCTCACAATCACAGACCCTGGTTGTCATGGGGAACTTTACCTACTCAGATATCTGCTGGAAGACCTACACAGCCAGCAATCCACAGTCCAGGAGGTTCCTTCAGTGTGTTGATGATAATTTCTTGATGTAAATGGTGGAGGAAGCAACTAGAAGAGGAGTGTTACTGGACATGATACTCACCACAAGGAGGGACTGGTTGAAGAAGTGAAGGTTGAGGGCAGCCTTGACTGCACTGACCATGAGATGGTGGAGTTCAGGATCTTGTGTGGTAGGAGGAACATATCAAGTAGGATTAAAACGCTGGATTTCAGCAGGGCCAGCTTTGGCCTCTTCAGGCAATTGCTAAGGGAAATCTCATGGGACAGGGTACTAGAAGGCAAAGAGGCCCAAGACAGTTGGTTAACATTCAAGGACCTCTTCTGCTGAGCTCAAGATCAGAGCATCCCAAAAAGTAGGAAATCAAGAAAGGGATCCAGGAGACCTGCATAGTTAAGTAGGGAACTGTTAAGCAAACTCAGGTAGAAGAGGAGTCCACAGATCATGGGAGGAGGGCTGGCCACTTGGGAGGAATAGAAGACAGTTGTCAGGGGATGTAGGGAGGCTACTAGGAAGGCTAAGGCCTCCTTGGAATTCTGCCTTATGAGGGAAGTCAACAATAACAGAAAGGGCTTCTTCAAAATACATTGCAAGAATGGCTAAGACCAGAGGCAATGTAGGCCCACTGCTGAATGAGGTATGTGCCTTGGTGACAAAGGACACAGAGAAGGCAGAGTTACTAAATGCCTTCTTTTTCTCCATCTATACTGCTGGAGGCTGTCCTCAGGAGCCTTGAGGTCCCTGGGGCTCCAGAGAAGGACAGGACAAAGGAGAAATTTCCCTTGGTTGATGAGGACTGGGTTAGAGAACAGTTAAGTCATCTGGACATCCATAAATCCAAGGGTGCTGCGGGAGCTGGCAGAGGTCATTGCCAGACCACTCTCCATCGTCTTTGGTAAGCCATGGTGGACAGGAGAGGTGCCTAGGGACTGGAGGAGGGCAAATATCACTTCAGTCTTCAAAAAGGGTAAGAAGGAGGACCCATGTAACTATAGACCAGTCAGCCTCACCTCCATCCCTGGAAAGGTGATGGAGCAACTTATCCCTGGTGCTGTCCTTAGGCATATCAAGGATGAGTGTCATTAGGAGCAGTCAACATGGTTTTACCAAGGAAAAGTCATGTCTTACCTACCTGATAGCATTTTATGAGGACATAACCAGGTGGCTAGATGATGGTAGAGCAGTGGATGTGGTTTATCTTGATTTCAGTTAAGCATTTGACAGTCTCCCACAGCATTCTTGCAGCTAAGCTGAGGCATTGTGGTCTGGATGATCAGGTAGTGAGGTGGACTGGGAACTGGTTGAAGGGAAGAAGTCAGAGAGTTGTGGTCAATGGGACAGTCTAGTTGGAGGCCTATATCTAGTGGAGTCCTTCAGGGGGACTTTTATAAAAGTGTAAGGGAAAACAAGGCATAAAGTAAAGCTGCAGTTTACTGAGACCCAGACAACCTCTGAATGTAGAGTCCAGAGCTAATCAGATTTTATGAAGATGTAACTGTGTGACCAGCTGATAGGAGTGCTCCTGAAAATGTGTGGAATCAGTCTGAAAACAGAAGGGCCAGATTAGCAATTGGAAAAGGGCTGCTTTTCTCCTGTGAAGTTATGGAATACCAGCCTGGCAAAGTCAATGCAGTGTGGGAAGAGATCAGGCAATTGAGAAAGCAGGAGGCCACTTTTTTGGGTGCTGTTTCTGCATTGTGGGGCTGAACCTTGCCAAACAGCTGGTGAATTACTGAATATTTTGTTTGCACTTCATTTGCTTACCTTTTCCAGGGTCACTCCCCTGTCCACTCAGTGTATTGTGCATCAGCCAGCCAGTTCTATTTATATCATGTTAATATATGATTACTTATATCAGCAAATGTTGTGTCTGAATCTGTGGTGAATAAATAGCATAATGTGGCATATTCTAAGTGCTTCCTTGTAATTTTATCCCTGTGCATGAAATCTCAGGGATAAGAAGGCCACTTTTTAATAAAAATTGCTATTGCAAAATTTATTGGGCCCATCAAAGCTACCATCCAAAGCAGATTTTTATGGAGATGATGTCTTTTAATTCCCTCCTCAGCAAAGTCTCAGGTGAACTACCAGTATAAGAAACTAGCTGCTTAGATGTTTTGCTCCAGACATTTTGTGTTACAGGCAGATGAATGGAAGACTGCATCAAAGAGCTTCATTTTTTATTATGGTTCAGTGTGCAGGTGGAATATGAGTGTAACCAAAGCAAATGCTGTCAGCCTTACATTCATCTCAGGAGCCATTCCTCCTTTCCCTTGAGAGAAAGTGAGCTAAGAAAAAGAAATCTATAGAGTTGCATCTAAAATTTCCTAATTATATCAAGTGCTATTTCTGGGGGAAATTAAAAATGTAAGGCTAAAATGGAGAAGATTTTTTTGTTCTCTTTTCGTTGCTTGTGTCCAACTGTACCTGTTTGAAGCTATCTGCAAGACAATACGAACACATTATTTTGTGGTGAGGAATTACTTAGTTTTTAAGCTACAACAACACTTTCAGTGGCAAATATTTCAAAGTTTGCATTATGTAATACTTAGAGATATACACTTTATATACTAGAGATGGACATTTTAACTTTTGGGGTTTTTTTAATTGGGCATACTAATTGGATATGTGCACTCAGATGTCTTAGCAGCTTCAGTTAGGTGGAGACTTTAGTTGACCACTGACTTCATGCCTGCTCAGCTTTCTGCATGAACATTGCTATTTCTGATTTTACTCATAGGAAGTAGTATGATCTTGAGTTCATCTTGTACTCACTGTAGTAATAAATTAAATTACTAATGCATCTGCATTTGAGAATTGTGACACAATCAGTCCCACCAAAACCTGCCCAAACTCAGCTTTCTCACTTGCAAGTCTATCGTGAGTACAGGTACTAATTGGAGAGATTTTGTGCATGGCTGGCATATGAAAGGGGCATGTACTTTTGAGACACTTCAGGAAAAGAAAATGTATGAGGATGGCTCTCTCCATTAGCTGTTTTTCCTGGAGATACAGCACTAAATATTCATGTGGTTTTGATCTAGAGTTCTTACCAATGTTCATGTAAATTTAGACTGCCAATAAACTCTTTTCCAAAGCAGTCTATTTAGAGAGAGTTGTGATCCTTATGAGAAAGATGTCTTACAGCACGAGCTCTTACAACTGCTGTTACTGTGATGTGGTTCTTTTGAGGCAGTAGTTCTTGATCTGCTATAAAAATTATGGTAGGACAAACTGCAGTTTGTAAGTAAATGTAGCTGCAAATGTACCTACAACATGGTGTATCTTTTAATGGAGGTATTAAATAGGAATTGGCTCACCCATATAGGACCAGACACCTGGCCAGATTTTCACTGGGAAGACAGTCTAATACCTGACTGTGTCCACTAGAAGACAGACTTTGGTGAAGAACCCTCTAGGGTACTGCTTTTATTCTTCCTTGCCTTACCTTTGTTTGGCCTATCTTGATCTGCTTTCAGGCCATATGTCATTATAGTCCAGGAAACACTACCTTTAATGGAACTGAAAGGTAGTGGATTAAATATGGGTATATGACAGAAGGCAAGGCAAGAACAGAAGCACTGAATGTTGCCACTTGTGCAAGTGGATCTCTTCAGGTGCTGACAAGAAGGCCCAGCATGAAGACTGATACACACGAAGGTAGGGAGGGAAAAGGACATAAGCTCTTGGCAAGAACAGGTACAGTTTTGTGTAACAGGTTAAGAACAGTAGTAGTGAAGTAATGATTAAATGCAAGGCTTTTGGTGCTTTCTAAAATGCATTGCTAGCACCATTGCATATGTAACCTGAATTCACTTTTTAAAGGAACAAAGCAATATTTTAAAAGTGGCCATGAAACCATCATTACCAGTAACTGGAAATTTATCATGCAGCTACTATGCTGCCAACTAGCAGGAGCTTACTGAATAAAAGATAGCAAATGAGGAGTTTCTTGAGTAGCGAGCCTGATGTCAGTGCATTGGGTTTTTCAACTGCGGTCACTTACATATTTCCAAACATTTATGAGACATTAATTATTTTATTATTCAATCTAACTTCTATAGGAAGTTGTGCTAATACAGGGGAGGATGCACAGTGGCCATGTAATAAACCTATGGCAGACCAAGAACATAAATTAGAAGAGCAGAGTATAATACAGGATTTCTGGTTCCTTCTATAATATTAGGCACCCAGAATATCTTATAAGAAAAAAGTTGTCTCTAGACTTTGTGGTCCATTGGGCTACATGGAAGCCAAGGGAGAGTTTTCATCATCAGAATTTTGTCATAAGTGTTCATATTTATTTTCTGTCCTAGACAAACAACTGCTATTGTTTGTTTGTTTGTTTTTCTAATCTGGCCACATGTCATTAGGCCTAAAATCTGTTCTCAATCTGAAATTCTTGAATAGTTCTGTCTGGAAAGAGATGGTAGAATTGGGCTGATGATAAATTTCATGTTACAACTGGGCAAATACAAACTCCTGAAGCTGAATGGACTTTCTGCTCTGTGATGTTTTCCCAATGGACTTTGAAGGTCGAGTTCTAACTGCATGTAACACTCCCTTGGATTTCAGAGGGCTAAAACGCGGCTGAAGGCTTACGAGTCAATTTTTTTCGTGATAACCACATCCCCATTGTATCACAGTATCACCAAGGTTGGAAGAGACCTCAAAGATCATCGAGTCCAACCTGTCACCACAGACCTCATGACTAGACCATGGCACCAAGTGCCACGTCCAATCCCCTCTTGAACCCCTCCAGGGACGTTGACTCCACCACCTCCCTGGGCAGCCCATTCCAATGGTGAACGACTCTCTCAGAGAAGAACTTTCTCCTCAGTTATTATGAAATTAAGACTCCAGACATTTTGTGTTACAGGCAGATGAATGGAAGACTGCATCAAAGAGCTTCATTTTTTATTATGGTTCAGTGTGCAGGTGGAATATGAGTGTAACCAAAGCAAATGCTGTCAGCCTTACATTCATCTCAGGAGCCATTCCTCCTTTCCCTTGAGAGAAAGTGAGCTAAGAAAAAGAAATCTATAGAGTTGCATCTAAAATTTCCTAATTATATCAAGTGCTATTTCTGGGGGAAATTAAAAATGTAAGGCTAAAATGGAGAAGATTTTTTTTGTTCTCTTTTCGTTGCTTGTGTCCAACTGTACCTGTTTGAAGCTATCTGCAAGACAATACGAACACATTATTTTGTGGTGAGGAATTACTTAGTTTTTAAGCTACAACAACACTTTCAGTGGCAAATATTTCAAAGTTTGCATTATGTAATACTTAGAGATATACACTTTATATACTAGAGATGGACATTTTAACTTTTGGGGTTTTTTTAATTGGGCATACTAATTGGATATGTGCACTCAGATGTCTTAGCAGCTTCAGTTAGGTGGAGACTTTAGTTGACCACTGACTTCATGCCTGCTCAGCTTTCTGCATGAACATTGCTATTTCTGATTTTACTCATAGGAAGTAGTATGATCTTGAGTTCATCTTGTACTCACTGTAGTAATAAATTAAATTACTAATGCATCTGCATTTGAGAATTGTGACACAATCAGTCCCACCAAAACCTGCCCAAACTCAGCTTTCTCACTTGCAAGTCTATCGTGAGTACAGGTACTAATTGGAGAGATTTTGTGCATGGCTGGCATATGAAAGGGGCATGTACTTTTGAGACACTTCAGGAAAAGAAAATGTATGAGGATGGCTCTCTCCATTAGCTGTTTTTCCTGGAGATACAGCACTAAATATTCATGTGGTTTTGATCTAGAGTTCTTACCAATGTTCATGTAAATTTAGACTGCCAATAAACTCTTTTCCAAAGCAGTCTATTTAGAGAGAGTTGTGATCCTTATGAGAAAGATGTCTTACAGCACGAGCTCTTACAACTGCTGTTACTGTGATGTGGTTCTTTTGAGGCAGTAGTTCTTGATCTGCTATAAAAATTATGGTAGGACAAACTGCAGTTTGTAAGTAAATGTAGCTGCAAATGTACCTACAACATGGTGTATCTTTTAATGGAGGTATTAAATAGGAATTGGCTCACCCATATAGGACCAGACACCTGGCCAGATTTTCACTGGGAAGACAGTCTAATACCTGACTGTGTCCACTAGAAGACAGACTTTGGTGAAGAACCCTCTAGGGTACTGCTTTTATTCTTCCTTGCCTTACCTTTGTTTGGCCTATCTTGATCTGCTTTCAGGCCATATGTCATTATAGTCCAGGAAACACTACCTTTAATGGAACTGAAAGGTAGTGGATTAAATATGGGTATATGACAGAAGGCAAGGCAAGAACAGAAGCACTGAATGTTGCCACTTGTGCAAGTGGATCTCTTCAGGTGCTGACAAGAAGGCCCAGCATGAAGACTGATACACACGAAGGTAGGGAGGGAAAAGGACATAAGCTCTTGGCAAGAACAGGTACAGTTTTGTGTAACAGGTTAAGAACAGTAGTAGTGAAGTAATGATTAAATGCAAGGCTTTTGGTGCTTTCTAAAATGCATTGCTAGCACCATTGCATATGTAACCTGAATTCACTTTTTAAAGGAACAAAGCAATATTTTAAAAGTGGCCATGAAACCATCATTACCAGTAACTGGAAATTTATCATGCAGCTACTATGCTGCCAACTAGCAGGAGCTTACTGAATAAAAGATAGCAAATGAGGAGTTTCTTGAGTAGCGAGCCTGATGTCAGTGCATTGGGTTTTTCAACTGCGGTCACTTACATATTTCCAAACATTTATGAGACATTAATTATTTTATTATTCAATCTAACTTCTATAGGAAGTTGTGCTAATACAGGGGAGGATGCACAGTGGCCATGTAATAAACCTATGGCAGACCAAGAACATAAATTAGAAGAGCAGAGTATAATACAGGATTTCTGGTTCCTTCTATAATATTAGGCACCCAGAATATCTTATAAGAAAAAAGTTGTCTCTAGACTTTGTGGTCCATTGGGCTACATGGAAGCCAAGGGAGAGTTTTCATCATCAGAATTTTGTCATAAGTGTTCATATTTATTTTCTGTCCTAGACAAACAACTGCTATTGTTTGTTTGTTTGTTTTTCTAATCTGGCCACATGTCATTAGGCCTAAAATCTGTTCTCAATCTGAAATTCTTGAATAGTTCTGTCTGGAAAGAGATGGTAGAATTGGGCTGATGATAAATTTCATGTTACAACTGGGCAAATACAAACTCCTGAAGCTGAATGGACTTTCTGCTCTGTGATGTTTTCCCAATGGACTTTGAAGGTCGAGTTCTAACTGCATGTAACACTCCCTTGGATTTCAGAGGGCTAAAACGCGGCTGAAGGCTTACGAGTCAATTTTTTTTCGTGATAACCACATCCCCATTGTATCACAGTATCACCAAGGTTGGAAGAGACCTCAAAGATCATCGAGTCCAACCTGTCACCACAGACCTCATGACTAGACCATGGCACCAAGTGCCACGTCCAATCCCCTCTTGAACCCCTCCAGGGACGTTGACTCCACCACCTCCCTGGGCAGCCCATTCCAATGGTGAACGACTCTCTCAGAGAAGAACTTTCTCCTCAGTTATTATGAAATTAAGACTTTGAGGTGGAGGAGTGGAACACTTTTATGTAAGGAGAGTAAGTTACCGACTGAGTCATTTTGTTTTACAGCATGGCTCATAGTATACATACATTGATGCAGTATGGATGTACAGTATACATTAATGGACACCTTTAGAATGATAGTTGTTCAGTCTGAAAGATCCATCATTCCAAGGCATTTTATATGGGAATTACATTTCTAATTTCCTATATTGGTATTATTTTCTTTTTTTCCTTTTCTGTCTTTTTTTTTTTTTCAATTAGAAAAAAAGGTAAATTCTCTTTTACTGATGTCCTCGAATAAAGAACTCATTTTAAATGAGTTGTTGCCAGCCTAGAGTCTGGCCTTTATCCTCATCCCCTAACACTAGCCTGAAGGTTTAATTCAAGTTGTATTTAGTGGAATACTTTTGTAGTCCTTCATTTACATGTATGCCAACAAGCTTAAATGCACTGCAACCTTGGAAGACTTTCAAAGGAAGTAATAATTCCTCTGAAATAGGTCTTTTGAAAGCTTTATCTTGTTCTTTCTCTTTTTGTTAATCTTGGAGCCCCTTAGCATGTCAAAGCAATTTTTCTAATGTCACATCTTCTAGACATTAGCATGAAAGAGCTTTAAAAGATGATTTGAGAAAGAATAAATGTTGAATGAGCATTTATTATAGAGCCGTTTATGCTACATTTGCATTTTGACTACATTTTTGACGTGAAATGTTTGAAAAGCAGGCTAATTCGAAAGTCAATAGTCTCTAAACAATGCATACTACAAGTCTGTTTACACTGAACTGTTTCTTTTGTGCATTAATTTGCAAAAATAAGATTTCATTAGGCCTAAGCTGATTTGTTTATAGGGATGAGATTAAACTAGTCTCATTAGTCTTAACATTGAAATGGTATTCCCCTTAGAAATTTGGTAGTGATCAAATGTTCCCCTTTAAGTTATGTTCAAGAGAACAGAGAAAACCACATCAGCCAATTGATATTGATCTTTTTTTTTTTTTTTTTTTTTGAGTTCTGATTACTTCCAATTCAGCTATTATGGAAATTAATTACTGAAGAATACCCAGGTCTGGAATGAGAAGATTAACATTGATTTATTGCAGTACTACAAAGGCATTTAAACAATTTTTTTAAAGAAAATTTGAAAACATGGCAGACTGAAATAGTCTCTGTGTGTAGCAGGTAAGAGACTGAAGCTGTGAATAGTCTGAACTATTTTGTTTAGCTTTGTGTGTAAAGACTAGCCAGATAGTGTTTGACTCATTGAGAGCAGTTCTATACTACTAGGGTAACACATCATGTATCATCCATGTGGATATGTTGCCCAACATGTTCTGGAGAAAGCACCTAAAAGAATTTTGATTTCCAGACATCACAATGTCATATTTATCTATATCTACAGCTATCTATCTATATGTAATTTTTATATATATACATACATACACACACATATATATACACATACAGAGTTATAGATATTGTGGGGTTTCTGGAAAGATGGCTTTGCAAATAGCTTGCTAATCACAAAACTTAAAGGAAAGTAAGAAAAAAATAAAAGAGAAGATCTTCCTTCCATTTTTACATTTTCAGAGAGAACTCAGCGTTAGTGGAAGGATCAAAATTTTAACAAAGAAGAAAAGAACTGGCAAGATTGATATCTGTAATGGTCAGGGAAAAAGATAAGAGATAAAGACAGTGATGGTATGAGCACCCAGCAGGCAGTAAAAGAAAGCTAGATGAGCTACACTTTCAGATAGCCACCCTACATGGTAGGCAGGACTCCTATCATAACCCCTCAAGTCTGTGATATGATAGGAACTTGGAGAGCTATTGATCTTTTAACTCCAGAAGATAAATTCCCTCCTCTCTATAGAGAAGCAGTAGTCACACTGGTTGTCACAAATATTGTCTTTTAAAAATTGTTATGCATATTCATGCCTGTCTAATGTTAGTTACTATTATTTTTGAGAATTACTGATTTAGAAGGTAGGGTTTTTAAATATAGTGTGTTTTATCATAATGATGGGATTAGTTTCCTGGATGACATTTGTGTTGTAATTTCTGGCATATTCTTGTCACTAAATCCTCAGTACAGGAAAGACTCAGAGTCTGTATATTGGTACACGAACAAAAGTAGGTGCAGTATATAGAAGGGAGGGAGTGAGCATTTAACCACTGCATAAATCCCATGAGGAACAGTCTTTAAGTATTGCAGTACTGAACCAAGCTTTTCCTCCTCCTCTTTATAGATTCAACTGTTGTTGCCATCCAGAGAGGAATTGTAATTTTCCCAGCCTAGAAACCTTAAAATACTGCTAATAACCCATCATTCTGATGTCTAGAAAGCCATAATCATTCTAAGTATGGCTAATGTGCAATTACACAGAAGCTGCCCTCCTTAAACAATCCTTTTTAAGTTCTCACAACATACAGAGGGCAAATCTTGTGGCGCCAAGTTGTGGAGATCAAAGGGCCCTGGTAGTAGCAAGGATTCTAAAGTGCCAATAATATTAGAAAGAGGGGAATCCACAAAAATGAACTACTCCATGGGTGTTCTTGGAAGGTGTATGGTTCATTTCTCTTCAGATATCTGGCTTACTTATTTTAAAAAGCTCTGTTGAAATACACATTCTCAGAGCAGTGACTCAATAAGGTTCAGGATACAGCTAAATAAAATACAGCCTTGTGTAGGTATGTATATATACATATAAAAAAGGTATAGAAAAGATGTCTGGATTACTAGAAGTATTAGCATGTACTTAGGCAGAGAGAGATACAAACCACAAGTGTGTGTGTGTGTGTGTTTAAACATACATGTACATAGCTGCCAGGGCTGAGTGTTTTATAACAATTACTATAATACTTGAAGTGATAATGTAGTTGGGAGGGGATGTCAGGGAAGGGTTTCAATTTGATACATAATAGACTTTAAATGATCCCCCCACTGACTCTTCAGATGGTATTTGCTGTAAGAGAGTACATAAAGAACAAGAGAAAGATTTATGCTTCACTGTTATTCTCAAATGCACACACGTATACAGGGAAAGAAAAACTCTTTATTTGTGGACTTTCTGAATAAAGTAAAAGTGTTCTCATAGAAGTAGGATTTTTAAAAGAGAATTGTTGAAAATGGCCTAAGAGTAAAACTTTTGAACACTCTCCTTTTTTTCTTTGGTATGAATAAAAGCTCCCAAAGTTGTAGCCTTTAACCTTTTCAGGTCCTTCTATTCATTTTCTGAAGAGATTTACATGAGAGAGATTCTTTCTTGTTTGAGTTGTTTGATATAGGTGATGCTCATGTAAGTGCGAGGGCCTATCTTTCTCAGGATCTTAGACCTCAGCACTGAGCTAAAAGCTTGCTCTCAGCAGTGGCTAGCAGATGAAAATACCTCTTTCCTCCTTCAAATGTTATTTCCCTGGAAGTTTCAGCATTTCAGGGCTAATGCTTTACTACTTGGGTGCCTCCAAAGCCTAGCCTTCAGATAAAACTGAGAGATTGTATAGTACCCTGGGCAATCCTAAGAGGACATCTATTAGTATCAAGTGGTTGCCTGGGGGCTGGACTTCATCAGTCATGATCTCTGTAGTAGTCTGTGTCCCTTCTGTCTTTCTATATATGCAGGTGGGGTTTGCCCATGCATTTAATGATAGAACAGAAATATTCTTTAAATGGGAGACTTCTAGGGGGAGACAAATTCTGAAGTGAACAGTCCTGCTGCCAGTATATTCTCACAATGTGCATACTTTTTGGAAACTCAGTACTAAAGCACAGCAAATCAAGAAGCAGGATGTTTGTAGTTGGAATTTAACATAAAGTCCAAATCACCCCGTATATTAAAGATTTTGTGTCTTCTTTTATGTGAATCAATAGTAACAGACTAGGCAGATGTTGGCCTTCCTAAAGCTGATTTAAAAAATAAAAATAATCCCATTCCTTTTATTATATGTAGGATTTAATTTATTAATCCTCAGGGATTATTTTTTTTTCCAAATTCCATCTAAATTAATTTTTCTGCTTGCTGTGTACTTATCTTGCAGCTTGACCACTTCTCTCTTTGTTGTCACTCAAGTCTTGCTTTCCAAAATTTATTTCATGCTCTTTCCTGTTCAGCAGGAAGAATTACTGAACCTTTAAAAGGAACAGTTCATCAGTTTCACCATGTTTCACAGTGCATTGCATAATGACTGCCTTACATTATGTTCTCTTCCCCCCGCCTACTTTTACTTATTATATCACTGATTGCCGAAATTTTTGTGTGGCTCTATTGGGTAGCTGCAGCAGTGACCACAGATCTGCCAAGTTACAACTGTATTTTGTCAAGTTTGCTTTGAATACCGTGATCAGAACAAATAGTTTCTGAATTTACAATACAGTACAATACAATACACCAGGTTGGAAGAGACCTTCAAGATCATCGCGTCCAACCCATCAACCAATCCAACCCACCCAACAAATAAACCATGGCACCAAGCACCCCATCAAGTCTTGAATGACTTGAATTTACCTATGACATGTTGGTAAAAAAACACACCTCTCTTCCCCTCCCCCCAGTTATGATCATCTACTCTGATAGAAACCTTTTCTAACTAAATCTTGCTTCACTAGAAATGTAGAACAGAGGGACTAGAAAGCACGTAGAGCTTAATTTTCAGAAAGACAGGAACTGGAGGCTGCAGAGGCTATATCCTCTTGACAACTGCCTTGAGCTCCCCCTTGAGTGAGCCTTAGCCATACAAACAGGGTCAAACTCAGTGTTTTGCAGAAACTTGAATTGTGTTTACGTATTTAGGCATGAGCCACAACATTCTACCTTTTTTATGCCTGCAAAACCAAAGTGTGTGCAATTTCTGATCATTTTGGTCACTTCTACCCTTTTAAATTGTCATTTTTTACTTTTCTCTTCTATGTGAGCCTTGGTGTTACAGGTTAATTTAATCCAGTTTATCTACCCAATAGCTTCTACCTAGTTGTGGTTTTGGAGGGTGAAGGAGTGTTAAGTATAATGTAGCAAAATCTGACCCCTGGTAACTGTTCTTTTACCTAAAACACATTTAAAAAAAAAAAAAAAAAATCACCAAGGCTTGCTTTGCCCATTTCCCTGAAAATGGAAAGGAAGGAATGAGCAAGAGAGGTGCCCAAGACATTTTGTACTAGATTTTTTTTTTTTTTTTTTTTTTTGAGGCACCGGTTAGGAGCTCATGGAAAAGGCAGAAGTCAGACTTCAGACTCAGTGAATCCTCTTAACAGTTAAACAGCTCCCTGGTTTCTCAAACTGGTATCTCATTGCTTGTGGCTCCCTGTGGGAGCCCACTAACTTTAGAACCAGAGCTGATCAGCTTCTGTTGTTCCTGTTTCAATGTTCTTGAACATGTCAAGCTGTTCAGATGGAGAGCAATGTCTGAAGTTGAGTTGTTGATTAGCAGCTGAACAGAATATATAACTTGGCTGGGTGTTAATTAAGTAAACTGTTCATTCACAATGCAGTTTTAGAGTGACACCAAATGGGATGTGCTACACAAAATTACATTCTAGTAATTATCCCTGCTGACTTCAGTCATTTACTAACATCTCATCCCTCTCTCTTTGATTTTTATGGTTGAGGTTTATTTTCCCCCCTTTTTTTTGTGTGTGTGTCCCTGGGTCCTGGTTAGTCAACTGTTACTTTGATACTTTTGCTGGTATAAACAAAACCTTCATGTTGAATGGCAGTTTGTGTGCTCCCATGGATACACAATGCTGATGTGCATCCAATCCCTGTGGCTCCTACACAGTCTCATAAATAGGCATTAAGCCCTACTCATGCCTATTCATTGCTTTTTGTTGACAGAATATAAGAATGTGCTGGTCCTGCTATTTTTCTGTGTTATTATTACACTGAGCAACTCTGAGTTTCAACACAGTATGAGGAAAATTGTATGTGAAATAGGACCCCACAGATGCTGTTTTGTTGACCATTTGACATTGTCATTTAGAATGCTGAGGTGGGATATAGATGAGTTTCTGTGGAACAAAGCCAGTTTGCTCCAGCTTTGTCTCTGTGTACTGTTTTTCTTTGGGTCCAAGTCAGTAGTCAGTGATTAAGCAAAACTCCAACTGACTTCAATTAAGAGGTTTGTCTGAGTACATGAAAGTGTTGTAAGTGTTAATATGATAAATTTCATATGCATGTGGAACTAAAAACTGTTTTCATATAAGACACTGGAACAAACCCATGAACCGTGGCTACTCAGGTCAAAGATCTCCCAGAGTGCTCTACCACCCAAGGGAGTGTTGTTTGGGTCCGTAAGGAGGAGAATAGTGTGAGTAACAATAATTGGGACTTGTCTATCCAATTAAGAGTGAGGGGAAAATGCAAATGTTCAGGGAAACTAGTAGTGATCCTACTATTAAAGCATTAAATATTTTGTAGCAGAGAAACACTAAGTCAGACTTCACTATAGCATTTGAAATTAGGACCTCTTTAAAAAAAGACACCAGTTGGAAGGGGAAAAAAAAACCCTACTTCAAAGCTGCTTTTTCTCCCCCTCGGAAACCTGCTGGTGTTAGGATAAAATGAATAGAGAAAAAAGAAAGGTTTGCCTTCTAATAAAGCATCTGTTGCCCACTTTGAACATTTCTTACTTCTTTGTGAGTGTGTCTCTTCAGTTATGGCGACTACTGACAATGAAGAACAGTGGTATAGAAAAAGACAATACCTGTTATATAGCCAATATTTCTGATTTCATGTCACTTTGAACAGAATCTTCATTTGACCACATGCTGTGTCCAAAAGGAATTTCTTTGTTGGCTGATCCAAAGATGCCATAAGATGCTCAAAAAAGTAAACTGCAGGAATCTGTTCAATAAGAAAGATAAAAACAAATCTTACAATTCACTCAGTGCACTGCTATTGCTTTTAAGTTCAGCCTATTTTGGCATGCTGCATAAAACCTGAATTCAAATAACTTGTGCTTCTTTTCCCTTTCTTTTTGTGCTGTTAATTCTGGTCATGGACTATAGATTTCCTTCATCTTGGAAATAAAAGGTAATAAAACAAACAACTTCACATAGATTCAAAATGTGGGAAGGAATAAAAGGTGAACATACATTACCAAATTGTTTAGAGACCTGTGGACAGCTGTTATTGCCACTGAATTTTAGCCTCTGCAACCAAGCTTTGTGAAAGATTTGCAGCCTTTCACAGCAGGAGGTTCTCAGATTTGGCTGAGGTACTCACCTGAGTGATTCAGCAAAATTTTGGCCAGACCTCAAACAAGCAGTTTTTCTGTGAATGTGTACAATTTGAGTCCAAAATGGGAGGAGATTGCACTCTAATGGCTACCTTAATCTCTTGCCAGACAGCTCCTGTCCTGATTGCAATGGATAAAGACCTAATTCAACTGAGTTTAATGAACAAAAAGGCCATGTTCATTTTAAATGAATATAGGAAAATGTGTTTTGAAAAGACAAACATTTTGATCTTTGAATTAATTAGAGTGGGTAAGGTTGCAAAGATGATTTCCTCTTCAATCCTTGGTTTCGGTGTCCCCATCGTAAGAAGGACACAGAGCTGTTGGAGTGAGTCCAGAGGAGGGCCACAAAGATAATCCAAGGGCTGGAACACTTCTGCTATAAGGATAGGCTGAGAGAGCCGGAAAGAGAAGACTCCAGGGGGACCTTATGGCTGCCTTCCAATACCTGAAGGGAACCTAGAGGGAGGCTGGAGAGGGACTTTTCCTAAGAGTCTCTACCAATAGGACAAGGCAGGATGGTTTTAAGCTGAGAGGGATTAAGTTTAGACTGGATTTTAGGAAGAAGTTCTTCAGTACAAGGGTGGTGAGACTCTGAAATAAGTTGCCCAGAGAGGTTGTGGATGCCTCCTCCCTGTGGTTCAAGGCCAGGCTGGATGAGGCCTTGAGCGGTCAAGTCCAGTTAAGAGGCATCCCTGCCTGTGGCAGGGAGGTTGGAGGACATGATCTTTAAGGTCCCTTCTAACCTAGCCCCTTCTATGATTCTTAAGCTCTCAAAACTTTCTCCTCAGATTCTTTCCTACTTTAGCCTCAAGTCTACTTTGGAATTTGAAAAAGAAGCATTTGTAGGTTGTTTAGGTTTTTTATGCTTAAAAATACGTGTGCTGCTGCTTGTGAATCATAGTACTCATGAACAGAAGAAGGGCACCTGTGGGTCTGGGCATAACTCAATTGAGAGTTAAGCACTCTGCTTGTCAAGAACGGTTTTAATTACTCAGATTTAGTTAATGACACATTTCCTGTGTGGCTGAATTGTAAAGGTACTCTGAGATGCTCCCACAGTAAACAGTGAAAGTCTTTAGCACATGGATGTAATTTTTATAGTTGAATTTTGGTGTGTCTTCAGTCTGCTACTATTAGTCATGTGACCTATTCTATTGGGTTTTTAAATACTCAAGGTAGTTTTAATTTCTCACTTGCAGTGTCTTCAATGTAAGAAATGTAGCATGGAAAAAGTTAAGGCAAGTTATATAGAATGTGTATTTATCAGGCACTTTATGGTATTTGTGTGAAGCTTTGTGGTGACAAAGGGAAAACAAATATGTGTATCTTTCAAATGTTACAATTGATTGTTGATTTCAACAGCGGTGTGGTTCATACCACAAAACAAAATCAAACATACCATAAATCAAATTTAGTGTTGGAGACAGCAGAGGATTTTTCAAGAAATAATCTTGTGACATGATCCTACTCTTTGAACTCAATAGGACAGCTCATTGATGTTAATGAAGCAGGGCTGAGTCCTTACAGAATAACCTGTTCTTACAAAGAAAAGGGTCTCTGTAACCCTTCCTTTAACAGTGGATAACTTATAAACACTGATGAGGAGTTGGATCCCTTCTAACAATAACTTAACCTATTTCTTTTATATTGATGTTCTTGTAAATTTCTAACTCCTTTTCCAAACTTGTTCATGTCTCAGATTCAAATACATCATTTTGCAGTGAATTCCACAGGTTGAATGACTATTCGATTTAATCCTTCCTCTAATTGATTTTCTAGCTGTACCTTTCCTTTTCTATCTGTACCTGTCGTTTTTAATTCACTGTGCCTTTGTATTCATTTTAAAAAGAGAGTAAAGAAGACACTTCAGTCTGTTATCCATATTCTTAATTACTGCCAAATACCTTTTCAGGTCACCTCTCTCATTTCCTCTACAAAATAGGATTTCCCGGAGTCCTAAGCTTACCTGTGAAAATACCTGTGTCAACTTCCTAAAATTTAGGAGCTATCAAAAAAATAGTCTGAAAATGGAGTTTCTAGAATATTTTCAGTTCATTCTCTAATACTCTTACCCTGAAAATTAAAAGACTAAATATTGAACCCCTGGAGTTATGAAGGAGCAATGCATTCACCTCACATAGCTGTTTGAGAAAAGTCTTGAAGATCCTGTCCCTTTGAGAAAAGATTACATAAGTTTTGGAAACACAGGTTTGTGTGTGGCATACAAATGGGCAAATGAACTCTGTCCTTGTATAAGCTTCTATATGCCAGTAATTCCTTTGTCTGGTATGGGACAAGCAATCAAATTCTGCTGTGAAGCTGACCAGACTTAGTCTGGGAAAGAGAAAGGTGGCAAGATTTGTGCTGGCAGACTATTACTGAGCAGATTTGAGCAACTTTCACAGTTATGTTCCATTTCACATGAGGGCATAGCAAATACTCCCATTTAATCATTAGCAACTTACCTCTAGGCTGGCCACCCTCCATCTCATTTGAATTCCTTGGTCCACAGCCACTGCTAGCTTTCCCAAGGGGGTTACTCTTTGAATTATGCATTTCTTTTCTCAAGCCATCAATAATGCTGCTCAGAGCAGATGTATGTTCTGTAATTGATTAGTTATCTCTTCATGGCAAATAGTAGAGTTTGTGATCGAGCAACCAGGTTCATAGATTCCCTTGATCAAAGCATCAGAATCTGATTATGCTTCCCATAAAGAACATCCTTTGAAGAGGATCAGCACTCAGGTAATTCAATTATTTTCTTTCTGGAGAGTTCATCTTGAAAGGAGGTCATTTGCTCAGGTACAAAGAGGTGGGAGATACTGTTTCCATTATGACCCATCTGGTCACTTTCTGTAAGCCTCAGAAGAAAAGGAGCATGTGAAGATCATTTACTCTGAGAAATAGAGATGCAATTTTGGGGTTTATTCTGTAGATTAGATATGGTAATTTCTCTAAAATGGATCCCATATTATATTCATCTGACACTTTGCTACACTTCTAGAACAAATTAATGGTTACAAAGTTGAAGCTTAAACTGCAGTAGGACTTTTCAGAATGCTATACAAAATTTCAAATTTCCCTACATTTATTTGCCAGCCAATTGTCCTCATCATTCTGGATGGGTCAGAAGAGCCATAAAACTGCCATCTCAGCCTTGTGCCAGCAGCAGACTGGGAGGTCAGTAGGGTTTTTTGGTGTGCAGGTAAGCTTTCCATAGCTGGGAAGCTCAGGGAAGCATTGCCCCAGCTGCTTCTGGTTTCTCTTGTAAGGGAGTCAGAGACAGGTGTGGGTGGAGCTGGATCCACAGCCACATTGGGCTATTTAAATGCCCCAAAAGCAAGGTGAGTCATCCAGGCAGCCTGCTAGGTCAGTCGCTTGTAGAGATCCAGCCATGGTTGCAACCCAGCCAAAGGCTGTTAGAAAAACTGTGGGCATGCAGACAGTGGCCCCACACAAACAGGTAGGTGTCCAGGCTCCTGGCTGCAGGGAGCGCTGGAGCCTGACACTTGCAGTGGAGGGTGGTGCAGACAACACCTATGTTAGACGTGAACAGGCGAATGATCAGCTCAGCCTGGTGGCTTAGCTGAAGGAAGAAGTTGCAAGACTAAGGACCATGAGGAAATATGAAAGGGAGATAGGCTCATGGAGCCAGGTTCTGCTGTGCCTGAAGGAGGGGCAGCAGGTGTGGGCTGAATGGGAAGCCAGGGGGGCCCATGTCCTCTTGCTGTCTGGAAAAAGAAGACGACCTAGGAAATGGGGGGAATAGAGACAGGTCCCTCCCTGGAGAGGCAGGCAAGCCCCCTCCTGATACAGTAGGTATGGGGCTCTAGAAACAGTGCCAGGCAAACAAGGATGGAGATGAAAGTCCATTCACGCAGCTGCCCAGGGAGTATCAGCCGGTCCCACGTCACAGGACTAGTGCTATCAAGAAAAAAAGAAAGGTGATAGTAGTAGGGGAGTCCCTGCTCAGGGGAACTGAGGGCCCCATATGAAGGCCAGATCCATCCCACAGTAAGGTCTACTGCCTACCTGGGGCACAAGTTAGGCACATTTCTAAGAAACTCCCCAGTGTGGTGTGGCCATCAGATTGCTACCCGCAGCTGGTTATGCAGCTTGGGAGTCGCAAGGTTATGGACAGAAATACAAAAGCAATTAAAAAAGACTTCACGGCTTTGGGGAGATTGCTTGGGAGCACAGGTGGTGTTCTCCCTGTCCCACCAGCAGCAGATGTTTTCTGTGATTCTGTGAAGTCCATTTCTCAAACCAGGCATCACCATTCTTCTTTTGTCTTCTTTGGCATAGGGCTGAAAGTTTCTAAAATGATATCTAGTAATTCAGGATTTGTTTTTCCAGAGTTTTTATTTACCATGAGAGTGCCAACATTTCTTATTTCATTATTCAACTAGATCAATGTTCTCTCAGGTACCAAAAGAACATTAATACAAACAAATGAAAAGTGTTGCTGAATTCTACTTTAAATCTGAGAACTCCCAGGAAAGTAATGGAAAAATGCAAAAGGCATTTTTAATGTGAGTGCTTTTAAGCATGAGAATTATGTTATTAATTTCCTTCTTAAACACGAACCTTTAGTGTCATTCATACTGTCAGCACAGGGGAAGCTTGTAACACAGTTCTCTAATGCAATGGACAGGTGCTTCAGACAGGTCTGTAGAAGATCCTGTTAGTACTAAAGTCTTTCTTCAGGTCTTAGTTAAGCAGATGTGGTGGTGCATAATTGCTCTGTAGCATGATAGATTTCATCCTGAGAGCATCAGGGAGATTTCCAATGAATGGAAGAGGTTTTTCCTTAGATGTGGAGACAGTATGAAAATGTGCTAAACCAAAATAATTAATTTGGCCTTTTTTTCTTCTACACCTCAGCACCCCTGCTATAATCTTTCCTTTCTTCTTCTCAATGGGTAGATCAGATACTAGAAGGACTTTTTTTCCCTCTTTAATATTGGTCTAATGGCTGTAGGATCTGGCAAACATTGCAGGGTTAAAAGCTAACATGAAAGCTGGGTGAGTGAAAAGAAGTCAGATTAAGAAAATGGAAAAGTCAGCCTTTGAAAACAACTATAAAAGTAATAACTCTCTCTGTACCATGTGGAATGTTTGAATCAAGAAGGGAAAAGGGGGAAAAAAAAAGACTATCTTTTAGACTTACTTTCTGGTTTGTTTCCTTTTCTGGATTTGCTTGGATGAATTCAGTGGCCAGAATGATGCCCCAGTTCCTATCTCCATAACAAACAAAGGGTAACACAACATGACAGGATCGAGGAGGGAGCTTCCAGTTAGGAGTTTTCACCTCAGTATTATCTTTCCTGTCTTTCTTTAGCCTTCAGGATCTTGTCTCCCTAGAAGAGAAAAGAGAGAGATGTGTAGATGTCATAACATTTGTAAATAAGTTCTTTACCCATTCTATTTTATCACTGGAAATCAGAGAGCATAGGATAGCAATACTTTCTGAAGTAGGGGTGTGCATGCTCCATTATTGCAGTTAGCTTGAATTATGTGTGGTTTCTCTTTAGATTTCATACCATACTCTGCTGGTGGGTGTTCAGCAGACCATGGTAAATCTGTCCATAGTAGAGGACAAGGTGGTCCCCAGATTCACTGTTTGTAAGAACTGACAAATCCTGCCAAGTACATGTTTCTAGCCAGAAGGCAGAATGATAAAAATGGAAATAGCTGAGGAAAATGAAAAATAGCCAGCCTTTGAGAGTTTTGAAGGGAGCAGTGTCCTTAGGACCAAAAGAATTCTTTAAACCCCTTGCTGTGAAGAAATGCCTTTTTTATGAAAAGGAAGGCAGGCCCACAAAAGTATATTGAGGGTTTAATATTTCGTCTTTCTTCTCTCCTCAGTCCGTGTCACTTGTGTCTCCTCCTTTCTCTTTTGGATCCTCCATGTTTACCTCCCTGTAGCCCCTTTGAGATACCTTCTGGGATAAAAAATATTTCTGTGTATACTTTGGATAGGAACTTTCAGGGGGAAACAGGATTCAGGCTCTTTGCACTGTCCCTTTTTTTTTTTTTTTTTTGTACATTTCTTTTCACAGAATCACAGCATATTAGGGGCTGGAAGGGACCTCGAAAGATCGTCTAGTCCCTCCCCACTGTCAGAGCAGGATCACCTGTACCAGATCAGAGTGGAACGCATCCAGACAGGTCTTGAATATCTCCAGAGAGTTTTGTCTCTTTTGTGTGTCCTATGAGATGAGCCCAAGCTAACTATTCTATAGTGTGGCAACTGCAGAATGGACTCAATGTTGTTGGGTTTGGCTTTTTTTTTTTCTCCCTTGCCTTTCCTTGCTGGATTTATACCGGTTGAGTTCTGTTAGGAGTGTCAGTCCTGTTGAATCGACACATCAACCACCAGTACAAGCATGTCCTGCGTTGCTATGGCACAGTTGATCTAATTTACTTATGGCTATTCTACTCAGCTGAATCTCATGACAGCATTTTTCTCAAAATGTGCATAATGTGGGAATTTCAGGTTCACTGTGAAAACAAAGGTCTGTTAGCTTGATTGTTTTATTCTTAAGTTCATGGCGGAACATAATATGAGGTCTTGTAAAGTATTTTCAAATGGAAAATGATGATCTGAAAGAAAGAAGGAAAGAAGGAAGGAAAGAAAGAAAGAAAGAGAGAAAGAGAAAGAGAGAAGGAAAGAAGGAAAGAAAATTCCTTAACTGCTTCTTTGCTTCTACTGCTGCTGAAGGAGTAAAGTCCATTTAGTATAATGAAGAGGGTAGTAGCATTACAGTATGTGTGTGACCATAGAGTTATTCCATTGAAACCACTGAACACTGATAGATGTAGATGTGTGAATGCTGGAGCAGTAGCCATGCAATGAGGAAGCTAAGTGGATAAGATTGTTGGAATGGATACAGAAGTCATTAAATATGTCATGTGTCAGGATTTTGACATGTGACTGTGACTTCAGGCAGTTTTGCAACTGATACTGAAAAGACAAAAAAGGAAACATCCAATTAAAATAAAAGTTTTCAAACTTTGCAGACCAAAAGTCTGAGCCATTCAAACAAATCACTGAAAACACTCCTACAGTTTCCATATGACATACTTTTTGAATAGGGGTAGTTTGTAGTGGCTTATCAATGGAGAGGCATTAAAGCATCTGGACTGACCAGTTGGGGATGCCTGGAGCCCAGCTGGAGTAATGCTGCTCTCCACCGAGTCAGCAAGGGCTGAGCCTGTGGGCTTGGGAGACCTGACTGATGGGTGAATTAAATTCTTCTAGTCTCTCTTTTTATTCTCTCTGTATATGCCTCTATCTTACACAAACTTTGAGTCATCAGTGGAGTGCCTGCTGTAGAGATCTGGGCTTTACACAATCTGGCAGTCTCTCTGTCACTGGAAAGGAGATCTAAATCAACGCACAGCAAAAAAGAAGAAAAATGTCTCCTATGAGAGCTGTCACCTGGCTTTTAAAGCTTGCTAGGACTTGAGGGGGGAAAGTATTTGGAAAGAATGTATTTCCATAATCCATTAAACTTTTTCTATCTTGAAATATTTTATCACTGTACAGGGAGTTTTCTTTTGTCTCCTTGGTCTCTGTGACCTCATGTGACTTTCATCCCTCACATCATAATGTGCACAGCAACCTTAATCCATCCAATTCACATGAGACAGTAGCCCCTGACTGCAGTAACTCCTATGAAAGACTGCAATGAAATGATGTTGTGTCGATGTGAATTATAGATATTATAAATATACATCAATTTCCAGTTAAATATTGAGTCTCCAGCTTTCCAGAATAAATGGAGCAGTGGATCTGATAGCAACAGATCTGTTGTATGTCTCTGCTCTGTATTCCACTTAAAATTAATTATCCTACAGAACTTATTATCTTGAACTCCAGGACTACAGTAACGATTTGAACTATCTCTGCTGTGGTGAAATGTGTTTGGTTCTGTGTAAGAATTTTTGCCAATATCATGTCTGCACCTGCTCATTGTGAATGTACAAGTCTTCTTGTGACTTCATCATCACAGTGGAACTGCTGACATTTCTTTTTCATTCTGTCTCTCTTCATGTGAAGGAAAAAAAGACAAAGAAACCCACCAGGCTCTGGTGCCAGGCTGTACTGTTAAAAGTCCCTCTGGCACCAGACAGAATGAGCACCTATCTCAGTTTCTTGCAGTTTTGGCGAATCAGATCAGTGTCAGCTGCATTATATTTTTCTTGATCTGAAAATACTTTAGCAGCTTGGTTAGGACTTTGTCTTTTACAGTGCTGCATTTTTGTCACTGTCAAGTGACATCTGAGGTAAGTTCATGATCTCTGCTTCCTCTTGTGAATATTCTTTATGTAATATGTGCTTTGACTTCTACAAACTTGAATTGCTTTCTAGAATTACAAGCTACAGGACATTTACAATCCGAAATGTTTCATTTCAGAGTTAAGTTGTCTACTAATTGATAATGGATCTCTTGTGTCCTTTTGAAAAAGTCAGCTCCAAAAGGTGGAGGAAATGAAAAGTGCAGTATGACAGCAGTCCCCCCCCCCGAGGCTGTATGATTAACGTGCTGGGTTGGATTCTCAGCTGTGCTGAGTCTGGCCTTCATGAAGCTGAGCAGAGCCAGAGTGGTGGCAGAGAGCCACCTTTCCAGTCCTTTGATCCTGGGCCAGCCAGGGGCAGAACTGACTGTCTGCATACTTTAAAGCAACCTAAGAGGTGTTTTTAAACTGTGCAGTTATAATGATGAGGTGGGGACTGTTAGCCCACATGGCTACCCCAGCCCCACTTCAGTATACTGGGCATAGCTCTCCTCTGCTCCCCAGCCTGGCTTGTGACCCTATCACTTGTCACCAGGAATTCTAACTGTATCTTTATAGTTACTGCTTTTAGAAGTTAAAAAGCAGCCAAAGTCTGAGACAAAAATATTGCCTGTTAGATTTACACACAGAAGGAAATACCTCTTTCACCAATACATTAATCTTATTTTGGAACAAGCCTATTTTAGATTACTCATCTTGATTTCAATGTCTAAATTCATTCTGTTATGTGTTGCTATTAATCTTGAATAAATATTTCATTTAAAAAAATTCTACTTGCCATTAAGTGTTTATCATTACAGGTATTTGAGGAAATCACATTTGCATTTTTGGAAAGCATCTGCATGTTGGAAAAACATATGTTTCCTGGATTAAGGTGAAACACACTTATTTTGGAGTGAAAATGTTTCACCTGTTTCTTAGATCTATAAAATGTTGCTCCCCCACCAGGACTTGATTTTGTTGGAGTTTTGTAGTGATCTTAATGCTGAGAAAACATTCCATCTTCATTAATCTTGTTCGTGGATTTTGTGAACTGTTTGAGATGAAGTTTGTGACACAAACTCATACTCTTCTGTTGCTGTGATGCAAATTTCTGGAATTGAAACTATTCCACCTTTTCCAAGGTAAGGACCATTTAAAATAGAAGGCTTGCTGTTCACTGCTACTGGAGTCCTCTTTGAACTAGGTTGTCTAGATTTTTCCCTCTGGATGAGACCTTTATGGAAGGAAGGACAGATGATCCTGTGTATTTGCCCAGTGTGTGGTTTCTGAAACATCTGGTGCTGGCTCTGTTGGAAAGAGAGGAATGGGGGAGCAGGGAAGGAGGGAAAAACATTCTTCTGGAAAAACGACTTTTTTTTTTTTTCCACTTTTTTTTTTTTTTTTTCCTCTCCCTTTTTTTCCTTTGGAGCAGGGATATCAAACTTGGCAGAAATAAAGTGCCTTCAGATAGATCTTTTTCTGTTCCCAGCGAAAAATTACAAGCTATGAACTGCTGAAAAACTATTTTTAGGTAAAATTTCCATCTGTTTCTTCATAGATGGTCCAGTTTTAGGGGACAGAGTTTTGAAACCAGATTTGGGGGTTGGGAAAGAAGGCAGCATGACTGTAGAGATGTGTAGATAAAACCAGGAAGCTGACTGGGACAGGGAACTTCATAGAAGGCTGAGACCCAGAGAGATGGATTATGGAGGGAGAAAATAGAGTCCAAAGGGAGAGCATAGAGTGGGGACAGGCAAGAGAGACTTCTAACTGGACATTAACTCCTCTCTGGGATGACCCAGAAGCCCTGCACAGACCAGTCCTCATCCAGCTGTAGCCTGAGACTTATCCTGTTCTCCCACTTTGAGAGCATAGCTTTTCACTGTCAACAAGAAACACCAGAGTGTGTTCACAAGGGAACAGCACCCACAGCATGACTGGAAGCCACTTCATGCCTTCTCTTAGTGATTTTCATCCTAAAGGGATGTCTTCTTTTGTCATCTTCCAGTAAGAAACCACAGAGTCTAATTCCGATATCAAAATTTGAGGATATTTGGTACTTAAAAGAATCAAGACCTTAGAGAAATTACTTCTAGTAGTAGCAAGCTGACCTAGAATTTTCCCCAAAGAAAGTCTTTTCTGTGAGATATTACACTAACAAGATGTGTTAAACTCACGTGTCATGCTTTGAAAGCTTGAGAGTTTAAAACTGGGAAGCTCTCTAAATTCACAAAAAAGATGATAAAGGAGGAAAACAGAGGAACAAGAAGGGAAGGACAACATAAGGCAGTTTTTCCTAACCTTCTGTGACCAAGGCAGGCTCAAAAGTTACAGGCAGTCAGATTGATAGGAACATTTGGCAGTTATTTTACTCAGGTGAGTAAGACTTCGAAAATGGGGAAAATAATGAAAGGCTGCACGATAAAGATTTATTCCTTGGAGAAAGCTTTCCAAGAGCTCCTGTTCTACATAAACCAGAATGGCTTGTTGTCTCTTGAAAATTTTCTCTAACACATCTTACTGGAAATCTTTAACTGCAAAGTGTCAATCTATAAATATCTTTACAATGTAAAATTCATTCAGGAATAAGTAGCTGTGTCCTATTTTGAACTTTCCTTGCGTTATAAAAAAGAATGAATTTAGCTTTGAGCAAAATCCAAAGCCATGTGAATCTTGGGCAGCAGGATGAACATTTCTTGTGTACTATGACTTCAGGTATCTTGAATTGTTGTTTATTTGTGGTTATTATGCTGCGCCAGGGGAGGTTTAGGCTGGATGTTAGGAAGAAGTTCTATACAGAGAGAGTGATTGCCCATTGGAATGGGCTGCCCCTGGAGGTGGTGGAGTCGCCTTCATTGGAGGTGCTCAGGAGGAGACTTGATGGGGTGCTTGGTGCCATGGTTTAGTTGTTGGGTGGGTTGGATTGGTTGATGGGTTGGATGCGATGATCTTGAAGGTCTCTTCCAACCTGGTTTATTCTATTGTATTCTACTGAATCTGTTAGGCGAGTGCCTTAGGGAATGTTACCAGTAGGGACACTGCAGTGAGAAACAGATTTACAGACTTTTCAAGTCATATTTTCTTGGCACTGCTGGCATGGCACTAATCTTTCCTGCTCCAACATGGCACTTTTCAGGCACAGCAGGCTGGCATGCAGCACTACAGATCAGGAGAGAGTAGTAAAGCTGTGCTGTCACAAGCCACATGCTTGTCAGCAGTGTCCTTACTCTGAGTATCCTCCCTTGCAAAAGAAAATGCTCCTCCCACACCAAACACCCCCTTGCTGTCCATTATATGAGCCAATGCATCAGGGTCATGCTGAGATGAGAGGATCAGCCATGTAGCATTGTCATCCCTATGTACTGAAAATGAATGATAAATAAAATTAGTACTTTATTTTCTGGTTTGTGGGCTTGTAGGGTACATTTGAGTGACTTTTTTCAGAAACCACAAAGGCTAGACATTTTCCTTCTGTTGTGATTCTTATGTTAATAACTCGCTCCAGATGTTGTAACTGTAAGAAAATAAGTACTGGGAGAGTTGTAACTGTATTGTTCGTGTAGCAACATCAGGAAGAATCATCATTCTTTCTCCAAGAGGCAACTTTGAAGGGAATTAGGAGTAGCTAGGCAGATAAATATTTGAGAAGTGTGGTGAGGGAGGGTACTGAAAGATCATTTGGGATTTCTTTATGAACATTAACTACGGAAGGGTCATCAGATTAAATGAGAGTGAGAGTAAAGTGTGTATCTCACTTATTTTCTGAATCACCACCATGTACATCATCCTCATAGGCAAGTTTAGTAAGTGTGGGTTAGATGAATGGACATTGGGGTGGATTGAAAACTTGATGAAAGGTATAGCTCAGAGAGTTGTGGTCAGTGGCACACCGAGTCTACTTGGAGGTTCCTGATAGGTAGTCATTACTGGGTCCAGACCTGTTCAATATATTCATCAACAACCTGAATGAAAGTATTGGGTGTACCTTCAGCAAGTTTGCTGATGACACAAAACCGGGAGGAGTGGCTGACATGCTGTCTGGCTGTGCTACTACCTGGGAGTCCTGGTGGACAACAGGATGATCATGAGCCAGGAATGTGCCCTCGTGGTCAAGAAAGCCAGTGACATTCTGGGGTGCATGTGCCGCAGGTTGAGGGAGGTTATCCTTCTTCTCTACTTTGCCCTAGGAAGGCCTCCTCTGGAGTATTGTGCCCAGTTTTGGGGTCCTCGGTTCAAGAAGGACAGGGAACTGCTTGAGAAGGTACAGCAAAGGGCAGCAAAGGTGATTAGGGAACATCTGTTTTATGAAGAAAGGTTGAGGGACATGGGGCTTTTTAGCTTGGAGAAGAGAAGACTGAGGGGAAATTTTACCAACCCTTAAAAGTACTTAAAGAGTGGGTGTCAGGAGGAATGGGGCCAGTCTTTTTCAGTGTTCAGTGACAGGACAAGAGGCAATGAGCACAAACTTGGAACTTCCATCTAAACATGAGGAGTGACTTCTTTACTTTTAGGGTGGTAGGGCACTGGAACAGGCTGCCTAGAGAGGTGGTGGAGTCTTCACCTCTGAGTCATTCAAAATGTGCCTGAACACCAACCTGTGCAACCTGCTTTAGATGAACTTGCTCTGGCAGGGGGATTGGAATGATCTAAAGAAATCCATTCCAACCCCTATTATTCTGTGATACAGAGATGCTTTAAGGGAGCCTTTACAGAATGCATCTTTGAGAAGCCAAAGTTTATTGTAAAAAGGAGAAAATAGTCTCTAGAATAATTTGCACATATATGAAACATATTCAGTCTTTCCATACCCTTTACATGAGGGTATCTGTACAGAACAGCACATTGGTCTTGCACTGACTAATACAGGTTGTGCTAAAGTATGGGAATAGTCATACTTGCAGAGAAACGTTTAAAGCATAGAAGTTAAAAAAGATGTCAACTGATAGATTCTCCAGGAAACATTCCTCTTGAGAAAATGTGTCACGGTCTATATTCTCCTCTATAAATTGTGCTAGTTTGTGGTTTAGAAGAACTGCAAGGAAATTGGATATTAGAGTTGGGTTTGCTTCCTCAACTGTGAGAAATCCTGGCTTAACAGCAACATTCAAGACAGTTGGTGAAAAGTATGAGGAAATCAACACAGTAGGTCACAGCAGACATGTTGTTTTTACACATTTAATGCTTCCTTGTGGACTATCTTATTAATATGACAGAGATATATCTGATTACCATGGCAATCTGTGAGGACATGAACAGACTAACATATATTGAACTCTTGTGAAAGCTTTTGAAAAATACCAGGATATCAATTAATTCCATGCCAACTGCTGAAGTAAACTGTACTTCAAATACAAATCCCTCCCAATTTTGAGGATGGCAGCTGCATTCACTAACATGCAGGTGTAGCTGTACTTGAATAAATAATGATACAAAGAGCAATAGAACTGTAGTGAGTTAAAGCTGTGTTACCAGATCAGACTGGGGCTTAGAATTATGTTTTTGTGTGAGGAGAGCAAATCTACATTTATTTTCAGGCAGTTTAGGAGTTGCCCCAAGAAGCCTGTCTCAGAATCCCAAGTGTGCAAAGGGTGCAGAAGAGGCGAGTGGGCACCACAGGAGTTGTGTGGGAAATGCCAAAGTGGTGCATGGAACAGCCATGCCATGACCACCACTCCCACCCCTTGCACCACACACCAGCTGCCAGCTGTGCTGCCCCATGAATTATGCACTGTTGATTCACTATGAAAATCCACTCCCAGTTAAGACTGCGCTTACACCACCTAACTCATACTCACTAAATCTGGGGCACATTATACACAGGTCTCTGAGATGAAAGGCCAGCCATGAACTAGCTATTCTCCCTCAAATCCTTTCAGTCAGTCACTCTCTAATGAAAAACACTAAGGAACATGCTTCCAGCTCTTCTCTGCATTTGGCCAGCTTCTAAAACAAGGCTAATTGTCTACATGTGTGTTGTTCAGTTGAACCTCTGTCAAGAAAACACTCTGTCTGGCTGAGTTTAAAAGTTAGCTCTGATCCTGTCAACCACGTTACTCTAGTTAAAGCTGGAGGTTAAATTCCATTGGTATTTAAGGTGCATATTTGACTACAATGCACAATGAAAAACTAATGTACTTCATTCTGTTCGAGACCCCACTGGGTTAATGAAATGTTCTTAAAATAAACAGTTCACTGATGTATTTCCTGGCTGAGCAATCAGCATAATGATACTGTTTTCAGAATATAGCCTGCAAATAAGTGGGCAAAGCTGACAAGATTTCTGTAGGTAAAGTACTGTCTGCCTATTTGTATAAGTAAATAAATTTAAATGAAAATGCTGTTTGGTACATTTGAAATAGGAAAAGGTGTGTTTTGTTAACAGCATTTTATCAACCTTTCCCACCTTTAGAAAAGAGCCCTTTTTTTAATATGCATTATGTCATATTACAAGTCAGTTTTCCTTTAGCCACAAGAAGGAAGTTCTTAAAATCAATACAATTTCACCGTATTCATCATCACAAGTTAAAATCATGACTTGTTCTGCCTATATTAGCATCCAGTTGTTAATGTATTTCTAAAGATAACATTTAACTTAATCCAACTTAAAAATAAGTTCTAGGAGTTTCTGCTTTTGATCAATTACTTTGTATTGTCCAAAGTGAGTAACAGAAATGTATTTAACTGCAATTCAAATTGGATGCTATGCAGTCTGGTTTTGCTTGTTTGATAGCCTAAGTGACATACATTGTGTGTTATTGTACCTATTTTTGCTGGGTTTTGCCAGGACTGAAGTGTCAGAGAGGGACAGAACAGTCACTTCCTTGCTATTTATTTGAAAGAAGAAAGCTACATGGAGGCTCTGATATTTTTGGTAGGCACACATGAAACAAACGTGTAATTGTGTGACTGATCCAGCAGATTGTCTCACTGTATATCATGGTATGCCATTTAGGGGAACAATCTGAAGTATGATGCAAACTCAAGTATGTGTTAAAGCTCTCTGGAGCAGAGGAAGCTTTATGTATGAAAATGCCTTGCTAACAGATCCCCTGTGTAATTATGCAGACTATTGCATGCATCTTTATAATGTGCACATTTTACTTTTAATGTAGTCCATTCTGCTGTATCCACAAGAACACGCAGACAAAAAATATATTGGTCATTTGCCAAATGTCATAAGATGATGAAGTGGCTAATATAGTCCAAGTAGATGGAACATCACAACTGGGTTGCATAGGGCTGTAGCAATGTGATGTATTGTGTGTCTAGTAGCCTTCAGTTACTCTCACTGTCTTTAGAAGATGAAAATTCTTGGGATAAATTAAATACCCCAGAGGTGTTTGGCACATATACAACATTTATTTTATGCTTGCCTTTTTTACGTCTTGAATGTAACTTCATCAAGCAGTCCCAGAAGGTAAAACCACTGCTTGTTGAAGAAGCTGCAACAATGTGCCTTTTGTACTTGTATAACCAGGTCTGTTGGTTTGGTTTGTTCTGTATTGCTTGTTTGTTTGGGGTTTGATTGCTTGTTTGTTTTTGTGGTTTTTTTTTTTTTTCTTTTTTTTTTTTTTTTTTTGCTGGCTGTTGGTTTTGTTGTTTGTGTTGGTTTGGGTTTTTTTTGTTTGTTTGTTTGTTTTAAGGTGGTGCATCAGTATTTCAGGCAGTCTCCTCATGCTTCAAGGTACCCCAAAGCTCAGTGCGGTACCCTTAGAGCATGGTGACACACAGCATCCTGCGCCACCTGGAAACAGAAGTGGCAACCCTCTGGTACATTTCTAACACCAGTGTACTGCAACAAGAAAAAGTAAGAGGAAACTAAACTGTGGGACACAGAGCTGAAGCAGCAAGTTTCTGGACTTGTTTCTGTACTATGTAAATAGAAAGTTCAGCAGATGCTCTCCATATCTGCTGTGGTGTATTAACATAAATAGAAGGAGACAATGCTATGAAGTAATGTTGGTAAGTTAACTCTTAATATGTCATATCACTCAAAATATTGCATGTGCTTTGTTTGCTGCTGCCATGGGATGCAAGTTGCTGTTACAGCTCTCTGTCAACTTTCGATTCTCCTGAAACTTTTCAGAATAGTTCTGTGCAATATTGTGATGTCCAATAATACTGGAGAGTCTGTGACCAACAGCACTGGGAATGACCTAATTCTGTTTTAAAAAGTAGGCAAGTGAAGCACAAGCAATTCTTGCCTGAAGTAATTTAGTGGCAATGCTAGGAGGAGGAACGATGAGTCTTTACTCAGTTAATTTCAACAAATTGCAGAAGTCACTACTGTGCAACTTTTCCTTATACAAATTGACTGAAGTATAGAGGCTGCTATTAAGGATTACCTAATCTATGCAGAAACTTCACTTAGTGAGTCAAAGAAATGAATAAACAGGAGAGCTTCTTGCAGTGTTTGAAGGAAACATAACACAGTTGAAAATGGTTGTTCACATTCCGAGGACTACCTATTTAGTACTGTTGTTACTATTATGAAGTATAGAAGAGGGTAAAGGAGCTGATCTATATACTTATAGAATATAATGTATATTAAGTTGTTATAAATGTAATTTACATGTTGTCAATTGCTTAAAAAAAAAAACCCACCTCAAAGCACCCTGGAAAAACCCAACTTAGAACAATTTAACAAACTAAAGCTTATTTGCTTAAGCCTTGAGAGCCTGATTCTGCAATGCCAAGCTTTCCTCAGCTTTTTGGCTACTAGGCAGAAGTGCTCAGCAGCACTTCTCTGGATTGGAATTTAGGGCACCAAAAGTCATCCGATAGATATCCAACAGATCGAAAGGAAAGAGCAGATGTGGCCTGTCTGGAGAAATTCTGTTACAGCTTTTAATATGACAATATACTCATCTTGCCTGTTGTTCCATTGTGGCCATATTATGATGAAATGTTTAAACTAGCATAGCTATTTCACTCCCTGGATAATGATTTAAAGCAATGGTTTGATTTGGCAGGAAAAAAACCCAACAGCAGAACAGCTAATACTTTACACATTGTTTCAAGTGGGTAAAATATTTGGGGAAGTAAATTCTAACTGATTTGACTGAATTCACACATATTGTACCTGTACAGGGTTCATAGGAATTTTGAAGGCAGGTCCTATCTGAGATACTCATCATGTCTACCAATGTCCTAATTATTTGTTCTTTCCAGTAGGCTAGTGTGTGGGCCACAGGGGTGTGAGGTACTGATAAGTGGTAAATATTTGAGCACTTTCACATTGCTTTAAGAACTAAAAGATGGGTCAGCCTCAGAGGAAATTGTTCCTTTTTCAGGTAAAAGCCTGCTTTTCTGTGGAAAAGGTTCATTTGGAAGAGTTAACAGCTTAACTAAACTAAAATCATCTCCCAAAGCAATGAGGCAAATATTTGCAGCTAAGTGTCCATTTACAAAATGTGGTGAACTCTTCCCTTTGAAAATGGTTTTTAAAGTTCAAAGGAAGAAATACCCCTTTTTGGGGTGAGTGTATATTACTGTCATTAGCATTGCTGTTAATGGGGAAGAGTGGGAAGAGCCGTGAATATGAATTTGTTTGCATTGTTCAATGAAAAGCCATCTGCTTTTTACTCTAATGTGAGAGACATACAACTACAGCAAATAGAGACACCAACACTGCTACCTTAACAAAGGTCTCTGATTTCCAAAGGGTATTGATTTCTTTTTAATACTTCAAAGAAACCAACCAGTCTTCTCTGTCCAACTTTAGGATCAAGACTTCCAAGCTTTTCTTCTAAGGCGAAATGTAGGAGTTTATCATAAAACCCCCAGTGCAAGCTGAGCTCTGTCCATAGCGCAATTTAAATTATTTATGCACAGTGCTGTGTTCAAACCATGTGCACATTTGTCCTTGTCAGTCAACAAGTGTTCTATTAATCAAACAGGAACCCTGGTGCGTTCATTACAAAAGTAGGAACATTGAATTTGGGATGGTATCTTTAGAGCTTTTGATGGACAGGGATTATTAAGTCGTCACTCCCTCTTCTCTGCAAACTCCCTATCTTCCTCCCCTTCTTCTGTAGTGCATTGTCATTTTATTATTAAGAGCATACTAATAGTTAAACGACAGGAACCCTAAACCCCTGACTAGTTCACTGACATGACAGGTTATTTTTTCCCTCTATTCCCTGTCCAAGAGCCCCTGCTGATCTTCCCAGCATGCAGTGCTGTGTGACCCTTAACATCTGGCAGTGATTAATTGTCTTACTGTCATAGTGATCGCCTTCCTCCCTCTGATCCTCACTTACTTTGTTCTCCCTTTTAAAGCCAGTGTGCTGGAACCTTTTCTTCCCACTTTTAAATCTGTCCAGTATCCAGGATACTCTGTGTGTCTACTGCGATACAACTTGAAAGAAACCGAAACACTCAGTTATCTGGCCCTGAAAGTCTGGTCATGGATTCAGAGGGCTTTCTGTGCACTGAAGGGGTGTGCTTGAAAAACAGCACTAACTGGAATGACACAGATCTTGTTGAACTTGATCCGGATCGCAGTCTCTTCTAAGCAAACAATGCAATTATGGGAAACACCATTTTCAGCAGACACATGCAGTATTGTGTAGGAGGCTGTTGGCTGAAGCTTACACAATGTTACACAGATTAAGGGCCTGACACCTCCTGACAGCAGCTGCCCCTTTATGCTCAGCTCACCCTGCTGCACCATACTGCTGCAAAGGTCTGAGACCTATCTGGGCCTGAGCAATTCTCGCTCAACTCCCACCGAGTTAGGCAGGGTTCCTGCAGGTGTACTGAGGACTGTTGTGTAGGCTTCAGCGCCACAATCATGCAGGGGGAGAGCAAAACCAGAGGTGGTGTTTGCAAGTGAATTTTATTGGCTGAGCAATGATATCTGGGGAGTACTCATGCCTGTTTTAGACGCTTGTGTAATAAGAATGCTGGTGGATGGGGAGAATACTGTACCACTAAGATACATGTCAGATGTCCTCATTCTGCTTTCCAGCCTCAGTAATTTGCCATATGATTTTCGAGAATCATAATCCCTGCCTCAGTTTCTTATACTGGAAAATAAAGAGATAAATAAAACATGCTCTGAGGTATGGGAGACTTAATTAGAGTTTTCAGAGACCTTTATTTTTCCTCTATGAATGTGAAGTATTGTTAGGCAATTATTTGTATCTGCACATTGGGCACCAGCTGCCCCACATGGGGGGAGCTGTATAAGAGAGTAGAAAGAGGCCATGTTGTGCAGAAGTTGTTTGTTTTGTTGTTTTTGGTTTTTTTTTCTAGGTTGCTTAGATTCAGGATGCCTGTGATCTATTCACAGTTTGGCAACTTGCATGGGTAAATTACCAACTGCTCTAAACTTCCATTTCCTTGCATGCAAATGGAGAATGAGCTAATAGTCTTCCTTGCAAAAAACCCACAAAACTAACTCTCTTAACATTTGAGGATGAAAGACAAGAATAAACAATTGTTTTAAATCCTGGTTGAATTGCAGAATACATGCACTGAACCTAAACTACTGTTACATTTACATTTTAAGGCAAAATATCTGAAAGGCAGTTTCTCCTTCACTTACCAATTGAATGTTGAGTTCAGAGTCTCTGTGTCTCCCATGACACACAGTCCTCACAAATAGATTTCTCCAGAGCAGTATTATGTTCTAGCCCTCCATGTATTTCAAATAACTGTAAGGCCATTTATTTTCTATTTCAAACCAAAATAGTAAAATGGAGTGCATGGCCTTTTGTGGTTGCTAAGCAACACTTTATAATGTGCATCCTGCATTTTGCTGTGCCATTTGGCAATTCACACAAGATCTTGTTTGTTCATTTCCAGTCTAGTAACATTGGTTGCTATATTTCAAGTGCCAGTATAGATCAAAGTATTTCCTAGAAGGATAAACATGTTAACTGGCAGAGAGTGAATGATTAACATCAAGCACAAGCCTTTTAGTATAAAGAACTTGGCATGTCATCCATTGGCAAAGCTATTCAAATGAATGCCATCTATACCTAACAGATGTGCCACTAAGGACTTATTCTTTGCTTTCCAAAGTATGGCTTGCAGTGCTGGTATGACTGAATAAGGATGATAGCTGCTGCTGTAAGCAACTGAGCCAAATGCTGTTGTCAGCCATGGTAGTGTATCTGGAGATCTCTGCTGACTTTGCTAAGCTACTTCAGTTTTGCATCCATGTGACTAATGGTAAAATGGTATTAAACTGCTATTTTGTTTTCCTCTGCCTGTTATGAACACTTGCAAGCAACCGGAGTCTAATGTTTGGCTATTTGATATTCGTTGTCTCTGATAACCGCTAAGTGTATGCCTAATGAAAACTTTTTAAGTAGGGAGTGCTCATTCTTCATTGCAAGTCAAGACATAGCTGGCTTTTGCTATGCTCTCCACATTTCCAGACTTCTGATTAAAAACTGCAGATTATATGAATCCCATTGTTTAGCATACAATTTGGAAAGGAAGGTTGAAATAAGGTTGTTCAGGCAATGCTTTAAAAAATATGTAAGAAAGACAATTTTAAGAAGTTGCATATAGCTCATAATTTCTCCCCTTGCGTCTGGTTTGTCGCCGCTAGCTACCTGTGCATGTGTGGCATCTTTAATTTGCAATGTGTTAGAATCGGAGTGGTAGTGTATATATTGGATCAAATGTCAGATGCTGACAAACATATTCATTAAAAGTACTATGAAGTGAGGAGCAGTGTGGTGTTAAGTTTGACAGGGGTGGCAACAATATTCAATCAATTACAATGTACCAAACCCTATGGAAAAGCTAAGGGGAATTCTATAAAACCTGTATTCATATTGTAGAATGGTAGGGGATAGAAGAAAACAAGAAGCAAACAGCCACTGCAATTAGCAGGTTATCTAAGTAACTCTTATTAAATCTCATTATTTTAGATAGTTGTGTGTCATGGTGAGTATATTTTATAGTTTCTTTGGACAAAAATTTACCTGCCAGCAGTGCTGGTGGAATAGTAAGTGCTAGAAGTGATTTTTCAATTGAAGAAGCAAGCACGGTACTCTCTTATTCATGCAGTCATATTATGGCCAAGGTCAGCCAGGAGATAAATCTATTCATACCTTTTTTCTTTTTTTTTCCTTTATCATATACCCTATCTTAGACATGGCTATGAAGAAGAGGGTGAAAAGAGAGGTAAATCAGATTTGCCTTATGTAGTCAGAAAGCAAAAGCAAGAGGCAGATTCTCTGGCCAGCCTGATCTAGTGTGAGGTGTCCCTGCCCATGGCAGGGGGATTGGAACTAGATGATCCTTGTGGTCCCTTCCAACCCTGACTGATTCTATGATTCTTTCCACTGCCAGAAGTATGTGCAGCTGGGGAGGATCAGCCCTCTCATTTCATGGCAAACAATTGGTTTCATTTTTTCTGTGGCAACCATTAATATATTAGGTGGGTTGGATTGGTTGATGGGTTGGACGCGATGATCCTGAAGGTCTCTTTCAACCTGGTGTATTGTATTTTATTGTATTGTATACTACAGCCTTAGCTCTAGGGCTGTAGGTAAAGCTATTTGCCATGACTGCTTTTCTGTTTGTCCCCAGAGAGCTGAGGATTCTCCAGCAAGTCCATGGTGAGCAGAGTGATGTTCTGTCCAGTCTATGATTTAGGAGCCAGAGCAGACTCAGGTCCATTATCTTCTAGCTGTATTGGTAGATGCTTCTAACTGATCTAGAAATACATTGAAGAAGCTCTTTGTCTCATACACACAGCAAGAATGCACATAAGCTGAAAGATTATTTTTTTAAAAATTGACGTGCACTATCTCTAAATCATATTCCCTATTGATCTTTTTGCTTTTTCATAATATTGGAAACATTATACTGATTTCCCCTGAACTGACTTCAGCCAAGGCGTAATGCCGAAGTAATATGAAGTGAGAACAGCACCTCAATAATGCCCTAAATTCCATGATTCTTAAATAAGTTTTAATTTCTAAACTGCTTAAGTATTTCTTTGGGAGCTCAGTGTGGAGTCTGGGTTTTGTAGAGTATGACTATAATAACTGTGGCTAAAAAGAATATTAAATGGCACAGAAAAATATATTCTTCAAAGATTGAAATTGTAATGGTGTGTCCCCTTGGCCCAGATTTACACAACTGTCTAACACTAATTACAAGCTTAAATGCTCATCATGTAACATTAGCTTTTCAATCCGACTTTTGGTTTTGAAAGTGTCTAGCACTCCAGTGCAAATACCACAGGGGCTGAGAAGAACAGCAGAGAGGCAGTTGAGTGGTACTTCTCTTTTGTTAGTTTATGCTGCTCTGGGCCTCAAGATTAAGTGCTCTGAACTGTGGCTCTGTGTTTACCTCTATCCTCTCTGAGTACCAAATTTATTCTCCTACTGTTTGCTACTGTGACCTGCACCTAGACTGTGTGCCTAAACCAGCTTTAATTATGTAATGTGATGAATAACATGACATTATTTTAGTGTCTAATGATGGTTTCCCATTGCAGTACCCACCAGTGAGGGAGCAGTGAGCTATACTTAAGAACAGTCGCAGAGGTCCCTTCACTGCTCACATCTAGGGGCCATGACTGGGGGGAGGCGGGGGTGTTAGGGCCCATGCAGAGCAGGTCTCCCAGCACGCTGTGCATACACATAGAGCGCACAAGCAGTCAAGGCAATCTGACACCAGAGCTGAAACAGCCTAGGGCCTTCTCTGTGCTATGTGTGCGCCCATGCAGAGAGCTCAGAGCCCAGCCCCGATGACACCTGAGCAGAGCGAATCAGGGAGATTTTCCTACAGAGAGATCAAGGCTAAGAAAAGAAGAAAAAAAGTTGGAGATGCATGTCTTCCTGCCTTACCCGGGCACTTGGCCAGCACGTGTGCCCCGTGGCCAGAGCACTGCCGCCTGCTGCGGATCAGGCTGTGGCTGTCCTGCTCTGCGTGGGTGTTGCTTTGGCAGGCAGGAGGTAACTTATGTTTGTAGCAGCAGCTGCTGTTGTCTGAGGCCGTGGGTGTGACAGCACTTGGGCATAGTTGGTCTTAGAGGGCAGAACATGGGACAGCATCATTGGTAAGGCTGCAGGCTCTGGTTGCCATTTTAACTGAGCATTATGTAAATCAAATAGAGTAGCTGTTAAATTAAAGTGTGAGAAGGTAATGCCTTCAGGTATTGCTCGCCGCAGCAAAGGCACTGGATTTTAAAGAAGTATGGAATTTGTTATTTCCATATTTCTTTCCAAGGGAAGTAAGGAAGTAAAGGTTCGAAAACCCCCTAATTGTTGCCTTCCCCAGGGAGGCACACTGCCAGCTCCCCACACAGTGTTGGGGCAAGCCATTGTGGCCACAGAGCTGAAGAGCTTATTACACAGATCCTTTCTGAGAGAAAACTAGAACTATTTTAAAATCCTGTGTGAAGTGACTTTTTCAATAGGGCTTGCAATAATGAAGAATTTCTTAGAAAGGAAAATGTAAACAATCTTCTGCCTTCAGAAATCTCCATATAAAATATCTTGGATATTCAATCAAATACCAGTTCTGGTATTTCAGAGTAAAATCTCATTTGGAATGAATCATGTAAATTTAATAATATTTCAGCTTACTGATTTAGTATCTGTATTAGCTCACAAAATCTCACTCCAAAAAATTAAACTTTGGTGGTTTAACTGGTTAGCTGTTGCAATTGATAAAGTTTTTGAAGCATAGCACAAGGAGGAAAGTTCTTGGACTACATCTTATTAAAAATTGCATCTTCATAAAAATTAAAACATTTTACCTTAAAATGGAGGTTTAATGTTTAAACAATTAAAATAACTTCTCACTTTAAAAAAACACCATACTGATAAAAGAATTTCTGACATTCAACCAAAGTGTTCCAAGTCTTGCTCAAGTACTGAGAAAACAGACATGGACTACTGATGGTGCTGCAGTCCAAGGTGCCATTGATATTCTGAACAGTTAGATCAGCAGGATTGTTGGGCACACGATGGTTACCCTAAGTCATGAGAATTTTCAAGATTTGCTATTTTTCCTGGAGCAAGGATGAAAAGCAAATTATTCAAATATAAAATCTTCCAGAAATTTGGACTGAGTCTATTGAGACATTCCAGTTTTATGTGAAGACTTCCAATGTTATAAATTCAGTTTAAACTTGTTTGAAAAGTGAATGAAAAAGGGAACTTTCTCATTTGAAGATATGTTCTAATTTTAACACCTCTCTGTTTTCCCTCCTTGCTTGAACAGATTTCTATTTATTTCATTTTTAGCTTTTGAGCTTTTAATGAGTGGCACTTTCAGATGCAAATGCATTGTGAAACTATTCCTGGCCATCTCTCTTTAAACACTATGTGTATTTAAAATATAATTATGTGTATTTAAAATATAATTATCAGCAGTTTGGGTGCACTTGTATTTAGATCTTAGGTAGAATTCAAAATATGGTTTGTGTAAACAACCTTTCTTCTCTTCCATTTTATGATAGATTACAAAAATTTTTTTTATAAAGGTGACAGACAGCAAAGATGAAATTGCAGAGGAGAAATAATTGAGATAAAGAGACAGTTATCTTTCCTAAAGGTTTTTACTTGCTGCTTTTTGTTGCTTTGCTAGGTGTTTGCATTAAAGCCTGAAAAATAGTATATGACCAAATAATTCAGAGTAGATGGCCACTGGCAAGTTTCCTTCTACGATGCTTGATGCTTACTGAGAACAGTATTCATTCTTATACTTAGCCACATTGTCAGGTAACTTCCTAAAATCATGTAGCGATCTCATTTGCACCAAAATGAATGTAATATAACTACACTTGCTTCAGAGGAGCTACTCCAGATATACAGTGCTTAGTTTAGGGCAGAATCTAATCTTTATCATATTCATTTGTGTACATCTCGGTATACGCTGACAGGAAGGCAGTGAGTGGAGTGCTAGTTATGTCTAAGGTAACTCTGAAGTAGATTTGCATTGAATTTACTTGGTCCTTTGCATTTGATAAATCCCTCTCCTGCTTAACCAGATGTGGGCAGTCTCTTGGGTGCCAGCAGCATTGCAGCAGATCTGCTTCCAGCATAGATTACTTGCAGAAAATACTTTTCACTAACACAGGGGGTTCTTACCTGGAGCATTTGAAAGCAGGACCAAGAGAGCATCTACAGATTAAACCAACGTTTTGGACTTGACAAATGACCTTATAGTACAACATATCCCTTAACTTCTTTTAGATGTCTGGGACATCTTAGATCCCTATGATATATTGTCTAGGAAGCTGTACTGTACCAATGGTGCTGGGTAGTATTTCAGCCTGTACAGAACACATTAACTTCAATGGAGATTAGCTTGGTAAGGATATGCAATCTTGGTAGCCCTAGTAAGAAAGGCTGTAATGTGGGCCCCCTTGATATTCTTAGGAATCATAATGATTCATGTACAAACACACAGTTTATATTTCCTCTGTAATCTTACCAGCAAGGGAAGGAAAACTTCTGTCCCTGGCAAGAGTTCCCAGTGTACTCTGAGCTGTTGGCTGCATTTGTGTGTTTATGAATTCTAACAACTCCATCATGAATGTTGTCACCAGATACCTGGGCTCTAGCCACAATAACTACATTTCCAAATGTTTAAGCACGGTTTGCTCTTAGGAATGTGCTCTCAGCTTCTCGCCTGTGTTATAGAGTTACTATAAACAGTAAGATTCCATGTGGTATTTTTTTCCTTTTCCCTTTTTATTTTTTTTTATTTACTCCCTAATCTTTCTAGTCAAGGGTGAAATATGCATGGCATTACTTCCAGACTTTTTGTGTTTTCTGTGTTTCAATGCTATAGAGATGGCTTTCTCTTTTTTAACTAAGACCTTATATCCTGAGAGGCAGAGCAGAGAAACACAGAAGAGACCACCACCACTGGAGTTAGTACAGAATGTGCATCTGGCATTTTGAAACTGTTTAGCCTCCTGGAAAGAGCCAGTCTAATTTTTCATCTGGAAAGTATTCAAAGGGTCTTTACCGGAAAGGAAAGTTGTAATCGTGTAATACAATTATGCAGAAGAGGTTGCAGAGACACTATACAAACCAAGTGGGGTTACAGTATGTGTGAGGAAAGTAGGATGAGAAAAAAATAGTGATTAGCTGTTCTGTTGCAAAGGGAACAAAATGTTTCGTTATGTTGTTTTGGATCAATAGCAGTGTCGCAGAAGACAGAATTCTGAGGGGAAAATGACAATCTTCATGGGGAAAAGAAGAAACTTAGTATAAATTCGTACACCATTGGAAGGATCACAAAGTGTCTATCAGTCTGACTGATAAGTCAATGAAAACTCTTTTTATTTCCACAGATGTTGGCTCAACCCAAATCTGCATAACAGCTTTGAGAGGGTTGCAGGGATAATCAGTATCTTCTTCAGACCTGAGGAAAAGAGCAGGGTAGTAAGAGCAGAAGTTTGGAGTGTTTTACTCCCCAGGTATAGCTCTGTTTTGTAAATCTCAGCGAGAAATGTTCTTTAAGAATGGTGAAAGCTTCAATTATTCAGCTTGAAGAAAAAAACAAAGCTTCTGTATGTCTGTATAGATGTTTGTTACCATAACAGCTCAGCTTCAATGAGTTTGCCTCAGTGAGATAATACATAGATAGGAAGAGTCACCAAGAGTCACTAACATAAAGCCACAGAGGGAACCAAGCCCTTTCAGAGTAGTTCATCAGTCTGCCTAGTGATAGGTGGTCCCAGTAACCACTGGACCTGGAAACTTGCCTGTTGTGTAAATGGGAGCCACTGTATTTGTGTTTTAGTTTTGGCTGCCCACTTTCAGGTAACTCATCTCTTTTGCATGTTGCAGAGTGTTTTCATAAGAAATCATTTCTAAGTTTGCTAAATGCAGGAAAGGGACCTCAATTCTGTTAGTAGATCAGCTTTTTGGCAGCGATGCATCTATTAGGAGTGAAAATGGGAGGAAGAAAAGGAATAGCTCATTAGGAATAAGATGTCAGGCTGTTTTAAGTGCAGAAGTTATTCAAATAGCAGATCCTTGTTAGAAATGTGCAGGTTTTGGACATGACTCTAGCCTAGTGGAGCACAATAGAATTTCCAGAAATTAGTAGTGGGAGGGGGGTTTATCATTACATCAAACAACATAAGAGAAAATTTGATTTTTAAAGTGCCAAGGTCTTTGAGTGCATAAAAGGCATTATTTCTGTATAGTTATTTTTGTTACCTTCTAATAAGCTTTAGAAAAAAAACAGCAGGTTTTATTCTTCAGTTTTGAAGTGAAAAAAATGTTGCTTCCAGGGTGAAATTTGGCATGCCAAGTCTCTGGCCAGAGCAAATTTTTAAAGCAGTATCATAAACGTCTGAAAATACGAGTTTATAATGGAAATGCAGACATACAGTTAATTATATCGTCATGAATGGCGCCACCATAATTAGCTAACTTCTATATGATGCCAAGTTTTAAAGTATTTTACTTTTATGGCACTGGATGTCAAAAGCTATTTATGTCAGTTTCTTTTTTTTTTTTCTTTTATTGTCTTACAGACCTGGTTCACCAGGTTAGAAAAATGGCTTGCAGATTTTTCTTCAGCTCTGAAGAACCTTTGCAGCCTCAATGATTAGCAGATTCCTAGAACCTAGGGTGTATAAGGGAGTGGATTCCCTCCAAAGGCAGGCAGGAGGATATCAAAAGTTGCAGACTTCTCTGAATAACCTTGGACTTATGGTTCCCATTGAAGGGCTTATGCTGAGATCACTAGCAATCTCAGCTGGACAGCAATCTGCTGATCTCTTGGTATTGTATATACTTTTAAGGTGACAGATTTAAAGAAAGATAAAATACAGAGGAGAAAGGAACATAATCTGGTTTATAAATATAATATTTCCTACAAGTTCAAAAGCAGAAAGGTGTTAACAACACAGCCAAGGAAATTGAGCTAAATTTTATATAACTGGTAAGGATCCGAAGGTGAAACTTTAGTTCAGGTATACTGCACCCTGTAGGTTGTAGCTCTTCAGGGATGGTCTAAATTGTGCTGTCTTGGAGAGGTGTTTTTCTCTCTGGATAATATTTAAGGTGAGCTGTTAAGGCAGTACTCCTATCTCTTTTTTTCATCTGAGACTATGTGAACTAGTGTTGGTCTAGTGTTCTAGGAGTATTTAGCAGACAGTGTTACGTGAATGTTAACAGTTTTTACAGTTTGATAGTCCTGAATTATGTCTGATCAGCTGTTTTCTTGTTAACAGTTTTTACAGTTTGTTAGTTCTGAATTATGTCTGATCAGCTGTTTTCTGCTGATCTGCCATCTAATTTTATTTCTTCCAACAAAACTTCCAGTAGTAAGTTTTAAAACTCTTAGTTGTACAGTAATCAACAACACCTTAGGAATTAACATGGCTTGTGCTGTACTTCTCAAGCTATCTCTTCCTTCTCTTGGCCATGTGCTTCTCACCTTTCCATGATACCTCTTCTTTTAATGATAATTTTTGGTTACATGCTATTCACTGCCTACAATGAGTTCAACACATGTCATCCTGTACGTAGAAGACAATGCAAACTAATGATGTGGGTTCAGTTACCATGGTTTTTTCATATTGGCTTACTAAGGGTTCCTGGGGTGGATTCTTCCAGCTCCTATGTGTATGAGAAATCCTTCTGATTGCAGCAGAACTGCCCAAGTAAATAAGGAATGAGGGACTGGCCACTGAGTGATGAATAGTAATTTCTGCTCAGACGAGGCATGTCAAATCAGTGGCCATCAGCCAGCATGATGGAATTAATGAGGGGAAACAGTAGCCAGTACTGACAAGTTGGGATAAACTCACAAAGTTGCACTGCCACATCCAATTACTATATTTCATTATTGTTCCCTGAAGATGGGGACCCTCTGACAACCTCCATGAAAGCTAAACTGGAAACCCTGAGAACAGAAGCAGCAAGTATAAGTAAAGCTCATGCTGATCTTCTTTTAAAACCACCCATCACTGAAAAAGACTTGCTTTTCAGTCCCTGACTTTGCCAGAAAGTCTGCACTTTTCTGCCTGGTTAGGAAGTGTTAAATTGCTTTCAAAAGAAAAGAGAAATGAAAGTGCTGAATTTTGTTGTTCTGTTGGAAGTGACACTTTTACGTTTTGACACACGTCATATTTTAATGTAAAATTCTTGTATAAGCCAAATTGGGCTATCAAGATTCCCGAGACTGCTTGAAGAAAATAAAACCTCAGGCATCTTTTTCCATTCCAAATAAGGGCATTTACTAGTAAAGGAAGCAGAGAATTAGTCCAAAGAGTGCAGAAAAGATGTTAATGCCAACGATATTTTACTCCATAGAGTACTTCACTCAACAATAGATTCCAACACATATGAGCAAAAGAACAGCCTGAAGGAATGATTCATATGGAGTTATTTAATTCTGCTCAGCAGAGTGCTACTTTTAGCTGGGAAAAATCTTCTCATAGACTGGTAGGCGAAAGAATATCCTGTACAAAGCCAAATGACATCACCAGCTTCTTTGTGTAACAAAAGGCCAATGGCATCCCCCTTGCTGAGTGAAAATTAGCAGCAGGTCTTTGCACAGTGCACATACTTTGAGAGGAGGGAATTGTGTCATTGTTATTTGCTATTTCCGCAAGCTGACACTTATCTTGTAAGCACATCAACTGTTTGCTTTAGCTCCACAAGTCGTTTCCTATACATTATATCAGTTAGTCATGCTGTTTTGCATTGTGTGCAAAAGAGGTTAAATTCCACATGTAGAGAAATCAAAGATGAATGAGAAATGAGAACTATCTAAATAATTGTTTTAGAATTGGAACAACTGTTCATTTCTTTAAGAAGTGACTGAGTGGGCGAACTGTTTCAAAGTTTTGCTTCGACTATATTTGAGGCCAAATCAGCGCACCAAACTCTTAAACTCCTTGAAGATAAATCAGATAAACTCAAACCCTGCCAAATTACTAAATTAAAATAATATTTTTTTCTTGTTTTTTACATCCTGAAAAGCATACTGAATTATCAAGAGGAAAAAAAAACAGAGCTGACTATAGTTGCAAACTATGGAAGATACCAGATTTTTTTCACATTGATTTCCATATGTAAAGAAATACATGTTGGTAAGCATTGCAACTTCTCAGGCTTTAGCCCACTTAGCAAATGTTTATCTGCTGTATTGCTGCTGGGGAATAGTTGCATTTTTTTCCTAGGGAATTGAATGGGATTTAGTGGGGTTTTTTCAGCTTTAATGTCATTGGAGTTTTGGATTTGGTTCTTGTCTTTTTACAGTAATGTTTGCTTACTGTTTGTTTTGAATTAGAATTATAGCGTCATGCAGTGCTGCACTGTATGTCAGAGAATATATCAAATTGAACTGCAACTTCTCAAACACAATGGGAAGTGAGAAAAAGAATGCAGAACTGTAAGAAAAGACAACATTCTTTGGCAAATAATAATGAATATTTTATTCAGCTTGGTTTGAAACATGGCATTGTAAGAGTCTGTTAGAGAGACAGAATATCATTTTCTTTCAGTCTCTTGGCTCTATAATAAGATCCTGAAAAATTAATTTCCTTAGTCCATAGCTGAATACAAACTCATCTGTTAAGACTTTCACAGTCTGTAGATTTTTGCAGCAGAACGAGTTCAAATACTCAAGTGATTCAGTTCACTTTTTCCCTTGTTCTCACTGTCTTATTCCTATGTAACTGTATTAACATCACTGCTCTTCATCTTTTCTCTGTTTTTAAATATCCCAGGACAATATGATAAAATCCTTGTGGAGAGAAATGTAAAAAGTTATGGCTTCAATTCACCAAACACTTAAGCAAGTGCTTAATTTAAAGCATGTGTGTAATCCAAATTTGCTTCAGTCATTGGCTTCTGGACTAGAGCCAGCACATTTGGAATGCATCCTGCATATTTATTCTACTATATAGATGATTCTATCACATGTGTAAAGTTGTTTGTGATTAAATTTGTCAATTACAGTAACTGGATTAAATTTTAACCTAAGAAAAATTAACAATGAGCAATGCTCCTGCAATAAATGTAACATCTGATGAAAGATAAAATCTTTCATTTAAAACAAAAATCGTAGCATTTGAGGCAAACTATATAGGTAAATTTTAACTTTCTTGAAAAGTATCCAAAAAAACCCAACCCCAAACAACTTGTTTAATGTTAAAAACAATGGCAAATTATCAGATCACTTGCCTTTGATATTCTCCAGGTATGTCTTCTGATGTGTAAGTGTACTAGAAATATCTGGAGAAACTGCAGTTTCCTCATCAGATCTCTCAATAAATCTCTCTTTGATTCTCCAGGTACTGCCCAAAGTATATTCTGTGGGAAAAGCTTTCATTTTAGCAGTTCATATGAAAAAGATTTCTTCTCTTGAGGTTTGATATTGATTCTTCGCAGTATTAAAATAAGGTGCTGATGTTCTACAATCTGCTCTTTGCACCTGTCCTCCTGGTGGAAGTTTGTGTGTTTGTATATTGTTGTGTTTTTGTTTTCAAATATGTGTGACAGGGACAGAAGAAGAGAATTCTTATTCTGCTGGATGTAAAGAGCAAATAAAAGGCTCTGAAAAGAAAGAAGTTGGTGCTTCTAAATTACATGGCTGAATTACATGAAGAACTTTAATTCTTAAAGAAGCTGTGATCTCTGTCAATTGCTGTTCTGATATGTCATTGTGCATGTAGGATGGAATGGAATGGAATGGAATGGAATGGAATGGAATGGAATGGAATGGAATGGAATGGAATGGAATGGAATGGAATGGAATAGACCAGGTTGGAAGAGACCTTCAAGATCATCGTGTCCAACCTATCATCCAACACCACCTAATCAACTAAACCATGCAACCAAGCACCCTATCAAGTCTCCTCCTGAACGCCTCTAGTGATGGTGACTCTGCCACCTCCTCAGGCAGCCCATTCCAATGGGCAATCACTTCTCTATGTAGAATTTCTTCCTAACCTCCAGCCTAAACCTCCCTTGGCACAGCTTGAGACTGTGTCCTCCTGTTCTGGTGCTGGTTGCCTGGGAGAAGAGACCAACCTCTGCCTGTCTACAGCCTCCCCTAAGGTAGTTGTAGAGAGCAATAAGGTCACCCCTGAGTCTCCTCTTCTCCAGGCTAAGCAACCCCAGCTCCCTCAGTCTCTCCTCATAGGGCTTGTGTTCCAAACCCCTCACCAACTTTGTTGCCCTTCTCTGGACACGTTCCAGCAAGTCAACATCCTTCCTAAACTGAGGGGCCCAGAACTGACACAGTACTCGAGTACTGTATTTTGTTACACAGAACAAATACAAGAATATATTATTCTTTTGCAGAAAAGTTGCGTGGACCTGACTGATAAAGTCCATCCTTTGCCATCAACAGGAAGGACTGATGTGTTTATATTAGTATTCACATTATTCATTTCAGAAATGTTGTTGAGGGTGAAGGGCTAGAGTAACTCTACAAAATGTTTGATGTGCTACTCTAGGAAGCAGAAATTTCCTTCTGTTTCTTCTAATGGAAACTTAGACTCTTTGTTCCCTAATTCTCTGATTCCTGGACTACTCTCTTCAAAAGAAATATCAGCTTTTTAGTTTTGTTGTTTTTAAAGCAGGAAGAAGCATTTTTTCTTCTTTTAAGTGTATCACTGAAGGCACATAAATATAGAAACAAGAGCATCTGTTTTCCTATCGCTGGTGAACAGTTGAACGTCTCAAAGGAAGCTCCATTCCAGTGTAAATTGCTTCCATCCACACCTAAGCTACTAGCATGTATGGTAGCCATGAGTGGCATTGTGGTGTTGATACTGCTTGGGCATGCTAGCAGTAGAAACTTTCCTTGTGGCAGCTTCTTCACAGAAATGGTGTACAAAGCTGTTTTTACAGTGATGTAAAGAAGGAGATGATTCAGATACAAATCTTAGGTGTTTCTGGAAGGCCACAGATTATTAGTCTACAAAGGCCATATTTAAGTCAATCAAAGCATGAACACCAAAGATTTTTCTTGTGGTGCTCTGATATTACTTCCATTTGGCTAAAATTTAGAAAGAAAGCTGAAAGGGAGACCATGAGGCTTACTTGAAGAAGGGTGCTTATATTTTTTTTAAAAAACCAATATGCTGAATGTTGTTGAAAATAAGGATTGAATGCATTATCTGGGACACGACTGGAGGCCACAGGTCTTTCCTGAGATTCCAGTCACTTACCATTCCTTCATCAAATTCCTTAAAAAAACGTATTAGTGCTCTAGACTGACAGCAAGTGACAAAAATGCCAGACCTGCCCTCAGGACCTTGGCATCTCTCAGGGCTAGTTGGTATATGTATGAATGTTTCAGAAGAAACAATTAAATAAGAAATGGAAGCCTTAGTGTGCTCAGAATCATTCTTCCCTGCAGAAATGTCACTGTTTGGAATGACTTTAACATGATGCTCTTCATTTTGACCAGATTACTTTCTTCCTCCTGTTCTTCTTCAGATCTCTAATGGACATAGTAAAAATTACCCTGAATTGTTAGCTCAGCTTTCATCTTCATAGCCATCTGGTTTCTTGAATTCATATGTATGTTTTTTAACTCAAGATGGTCAATAGAGAGTATGAAATTACTAATGAAAGAATCAAGCCTCCTGAGCAATATACTGGTATTCTTTTTAATCACCCAACTTTTCTTTTCCTTTTTCTTCTCCAGGTAAGCATTTATTGCAAAAGTTTTAAAGGCCATAGATGATCCCTATTTATACACTAAGCACTGAATAAGAAAGTTAACTCACATCCTACTCAGGAAGTCAAAATCTGAAATATCAGCACTAATTACAACTTTTCATTTGATTATTATGAATACTTAACCTTGTCAGAACAGATTTGAGTGCTTCATTGTGAAGTTTGCAAGCAACAAGTATGTTAAAGGAGGGACTGCTAGTTTTCACAATGTAGTGACAGATAACCATTACGTACGCATTTCAACTGAAAAATAATATCCTCTCTTGCATATCTGTGCAGCCAGTGCAGAGTGCAAGTATGTAAGACATCAAGTCTTTCATTAATCCAGGAGCTACTTTTTGTTCTTGCTGTTAGACCCAAAGTAATAATGACTTGGTATGAATTGGTGTAATGTGAAATGGATGACTGGAAAATGGAAGTAGGAGAGCAGTGGGAGTATCAGGTGGAACACTATAAACCTTTGGTTTATAAAGATTGCTGTTTGTGAAGATTTACCTAACAAAGTTAATTTTTTATCTCTCACATTCTACTTATGTATTGTGGCAACCTCTGTTTCCTTAGGCTAACTTGGTATCTGGAAGTGAACACCGGATTACCACCAAGGTAAACTTTATACTCATCCTCTTGCAAACTGCAGTGCTTCTGACATTGGAGGTACCATAAAGTATTCCCACTTGAAAGGATAGTACCTGGCTCATTTATGGACTTGCATTCCTTATTTAACTGCTGAAGAATGGTGACAAACAGTTTAGTAGGTGACTCTCAAATGGTGTTTGAATTTATTTGAAATACACAAGGTGACTGTATTGGGCACCAACTATTACTTTGTAACATCGGGGAATGTGTGTAAGCAGTGTGGTACAGGCAGAGGAACCTGCTGAATTCATGCTGACAAAACAAGAGAGCATACAGAAACCTGGATGCTGCCAGGCTGCTCAAAGCACCAATGTAAGATGCAACCTTTGGGTTTTTGGGAGACATTATTATACTAGAGATAAGATACTGAATTTCAAAGAACTCCAGTATTTGAAAACCAATAGTGAAAGAGAAAATTAGTTTGGCTGCTGAGAGTGCCTGATTGTGGTGGGGAATGCATGTTCTATTAGACTGGAATGGCTGTGTTACTTGTGTGATTGTAAAACTTTAGTGAATGTTTATACACATTTCCTTAAAACAGTCCTTAAAACTTTAAAGAAATTGCCTTCATGCATGACTTAAGACTTGTATTTTGTAGGAGAAAATATATTACAGGTTTTTCATAATGGATTTCGAGATGATGTTTCTCCCCTAGCAGTTTTCATAGGGGCAAGACTCTAACCATACAGGCCTAGGAAAGAGAAGAGTATTGCTTAAAGTTACACTAAAATCAGTTTATCCATCCATCCCTCTGTCCACAGTAGCTACCTGACTCACATGTTTTAATAATTAGACATTATTCTATATCAAAGTGATTTCTATTAGGCAAAGTATTTTGAGTTTTATAGGTTAGAACATGTGCAGTGCTTATTTCTGGAAGCATCAGACCTGTGTGACTGGCTGGTGTACTGCCTGCTGTGCGTTGCAAGCAGGGGATTTGGGGTTTCTGTCGTTTTTCACAAAGAAGCAAAGACAAAGACTGAGACAGACAATGCAATTAGCAGAGAAGTGAAGACATATTCCATAGAATTAAACAAACTTAGGCTAAAGACATCGTATACAAAGAAGTACTTTGAATCCAAACACTTTGCTCTGGACCTAGCACCTTAAAACAATTTCAATGTGTGAATCGCAGGTTTCACTAAGAGGAAATAAGGGGATAGAGGAGGAAACAATTATTCAAAGTTACCCAAAGTGTCAATTAATAGTAGCAAAAATGCAGTTAGGCTTGGATTATTTTTAAAAATAATTTTCAGGTTAACTGGATTCATTCAGCTATGTAAAGAGGAACTTATTTAAATACACTGGGCCATGATCTGTCCTGGCTTACAGGCTTGCTGCGGCTACACCACTAAAGTCAGTATAAAGGATGGGAGTGTCCATATTTTGGAGTTAGATGCTAGCAGTTGGCCAGATCTGTGATCTTTCACCTCTTGATCTTTTCTTAATCCTCCAAGTGTACACTTAGAAGCAACAGCTCTCTAAGCCAAAGTGTAACTGCTGATGCTTTCCAAGCCCTATTTTCCAGCTCAAATAGTTCTGCTACAGTCAAGCTATGTGCTTGACAACATATGATTTTATCATCTGGGAAGGGGAATTATATTTGGAGTGAAATAGAATTCAGTACTTTCTAAATGAAAGTTGGAAGTTTGTTGTTTAGGATAAGTATACCAAGTTACTATAAATTAAAAGGAGAGATTATTGTAATAAATTCCTTCAACAGACTTGAAGATTATGTTAATCTAATGTTATATTCTAACAAATTGACAAGCAAGGATTATATGGCAACATCATCTCATCAGAGATGCTGTCTCTACCAACAAATCTCTTTAATTATTACAGGTAATTTCTGTTTCCTGGAACATTGTATTTGCACAGTGTAGTTTTTAGGGTCTGTGATCAATTAAATAAATCCTGGGGGATTTCCCAAAAACTTACTGGAGAACAACCTCTCCATGCACCCTTGTTCTGTTTTTCTAAAACTACACTGAAGTTGGAACCAAAGTATGTGTGTGGGAAGCACATATGGCTAGGTAGAAGACAGCATATGTCTTTAGTATGCACTTACCATGCAGTTAGTTTAGACAGCATCTGTTGTTTGTTTAAACAGCTTTCAGGTTTTTTTTTATTGTAGGGGGCGGGGTGCAATCTGTTTAAAGGGGACCTGCAAAGAGAGGGAGGGGAAGGGTTTATGTCTGGTTTGCTCTTTTTTCTCTTATGTTTAAGGAAAAAAATTATCTGGTTTGTCTTTTGTCTTAGAAATATCAGGACTGTAAAACATTATTTTTCATGGTATTGTTGCAGGCTTTTTGGATCATTGAGGTTCTGGGAGTTTTTGTCAGCTTTACATGGAAGGGGGAGTAGATGTGGATTCCTAACAAAGAGTATTTCTTTAAGCTCTCTCAGTGAAATGCATTTTTGTTTCTGTTACCATTACAGCACTCATGTATAGTTAGGACCCTGCAAGGCTGTTTGGTGTCATGCACCTTATTTGACACAGGCATTTGGCTTATGTAGGGGTGATCTGTTATTGCAGTTCAGGCTCCCTGTATTTATTTGGTGGGAGCAGATGTTCCTTCTCTTGCCCCCTGGGAGCCCCTGCTCAGCAGGCAAATACTATAGTATCCAGGTGCTGAAGAAGTAGGAGAGGACTGAGGAGGGAGATCCGTCCTAGCTCCACATTTATTCCAAGTGCGGGACTGAGATAGCTGTCCTGAGCTCTCTGAACCCACATCCTGCACTGAGCAGGCACCTACCTGAATCCACAAACATTAGCTGTCTTGAATTTGCTACCAAGAATTCCCACCCCGAATTGCTGACGTGCTCAGCAAGCTTTGAGTGGCTCCATGACCTCCCTCCGTTGTATCTTATTTTGATAGTCATGAGCATGCAACCAAAATCATCTATTAAAGAATTTACATAAAACCTCATACGTGGAGTAGGGCAGAGCTTGGCAACGACAGTGCTGTTTTGCTAAGCAAGTACAAATATAGAGGCAGATTCAATTTTGGCAGGAAAGAATTCCCAACTCTGTTAATAGGCCTTTCACATGTGCAATCTCTCAGATGTCTCAGATTAACTGGTTTGCCACTTGTCTTCTAATTTGCAAGGAAAAGCAGAATAGGCAGACCTGGATTTACATGGTGCTTATTGTTTTAAGAATTCCCATACTAGAGAGAAAAAGAGGAGACAGAAGGATAAGGGAGTGTCTTTTGTCACAGAAGCATTGGAATTGCTCAAATGAATACTTTCAGTACATTAATTTGAATTCTCTTAGGGCCTCCTCATATTATGAAAACCAATGTGCTCAGTTAGGAACTTCAGTTTTAAGTTGGCCTTCAAATTGCACAGGCTGGATAAAACCCTGCAAGTTTGAGTGCAGCAGACTCCAGGAAGTCTGGCCCACAAGTCGGCTTTGAGCTTCCACAGTCTTGAGTGAGAGGAGCCCACACATCAATTACCTAAAGGAAGACAGGTTTTTAAAATGTTTCCCTATTGTCCCTATTTGTTGTTTATCCATTATTATTTTCCTGCTAAAGCCTCAGTCAACAAGCAGAGTGAATGTATTTCATAACTAAAAATAAGGCAACAAATTATGTTGTAGTAGGAAAAAGTGCCCTTGATTTTAGTAACTAGCAAGGGAAGCAACTTTTTCATAGAGGCAGTTAGATTACTTTAGGGAACAGGAAAGATAGGACAGAAGCAATCTGAGCAGAAAGAGACATTTGCCACTCTCCAAATACCTTGTAACAGTTGTGAAAGAACCATCACACAGATGCATCAGAGATCTCCTCCTCTACAAGTTGCCTTTGCTGCAGAAGTGACATGAGGGGAGCTCTAGGGTGAATGCAATATCAGTCAGAAAATGGCGCTCAAAGAGTATTCACCAATGGTTTCCTCTCAAAGTGGCTGTTGGGATTCTGCAAATGTCTATTATGGATCCACAGAATCACAGAATGGTAGGAGTTGGAAGGGACTTCTGAAGATCATCTAGTCCAACACCCTCTACTAGAGCAGGACCACCTAGAGTAACTTCCAGTATGGTTCAATAATGCTATCAATGTGTACAGATTAAAAAGTCGTATTTATTTTGGATCTACAGTGGCGAGAGGCTGCAAGGAGGTGGGGAGAGTGTTAGAACTGAAAATTAATTTGTAGGCTGGAAGAATGTCCACATTTTTCTCTCCCAAAGAAAAGGCACATCTAGCAGGGTCACACAAAATGCTGTGCAAGTAATGGATGGCAGGAATCAACTAGATAATGATTGCAGATGTATCTGCAGTAGCTCACAAGCCGTGAGCTGCTCACAAGTGAATCAAGAATATGTTTATCTTGCGTAAAAAATTACTTGATCTTTCTGCCCTAGTCATGGTGCATATAACCTTAGCTGAAGAGTTGTATAGGTGTGAACAAATTGGAAAGAATCCAGAGGAAAACAAGGAGAATGATCGGAGGGGTTGCAAATAGGACACAGGAGGAATGACTGAATGAAATAGAGTTCTCTATTTAAAGATTAATGGAAGACAATGTACAAGTGTGTAAAAGCTGTGAAAAGAAGAAAGGAATAACCTATTCTCCACCCCTGTGAGGCACAGGAAGGGAAATAATGAGCTTTGTTTGTGTCAAATGACTTCTGGCTTTTTTTAAAAGAAAAATCTCGTAATACTTAAGATAAAAATAAAAGCTGATGTGTGGGGAGGTGCTGGAGCTTCACTTTGGACATCGTTAGATAAACATCTGCCAGAAATAACAACAGTATAATTGACCCTTCTCTGGGAGTAAGGCTGAGCTAAATACCTTTTTGAAGTCCTTTCTGGCCTTACTTACCATTCTCTACTTCTGAGTGCTTCTGGCTCAGTACGTAGCTTGTTTACTCCTGCTTCTCTTCTGTATATATTCTTGCACATCTGGGAAAGGCTGGGGGACCCAGTTTGGACCCACTTTGATACCTCAGTTCTCCTCTACCAATACAGGCACAGTGAAATTCTTTTGGTAAACCCTATGTCCCTTTTAGGACTACACAATTTTAATTCAGTTTTTCTCCCAGTGAAGACTTTTAAATTGCATTTTTGGTCCCACTGTGCAGTAACCGCACTGCCAAACCTGCTTGAGTGCTGATTTCTGTATTAAGTGATAGGAGTGGGACACTCTTTGAAGATGTGTATGTTTGAACAGTGGTTTGGCTACATTAAAGGAAAAAAGAAGACATGGAAATATATTAAGCAATGGTTAATAGTTGCTAGAGGTTTGGTTTAGGTGCCTTAAGGAACAAATGCAAAATTTATTTTTGGACAACATGTAACTGTTGCATCCAAGTATTCTTCAACTACTCATCCTCATAACAAGCCTTATATTCTAAGATTTGGTTTTGGCAGGAAGAATGCAGAGTAATTTTAATGTAAGTAATTTTATTTATAAGCACCCTAAACATATTTGTATACATAGTGAGCTCCAATTACAGTGCAATTAGAGTAACATGAGAGTCTTAAGATCAGGAGTTCAAATTTATATTTGTAAAAATTCCACTAACTTCTAAAACACTATTCAAAGATGTTTATTATCTCCATTTTCTGATTGATGGGGTTGTCATACTTTTAAATACAAATGACACTAGTGTTAACATAGAGTTTCACCTTCATTACTTGAATGTTTGAATGACCATACTAGTTAAGATAATTGAAACAAGAAACTTGAATATATAGATGGGAGGAAGAAAAAGGTAAAAATCAGCCCACATCTAGATAAAATCAAGATTATTATTATTTTTTGCCAAACACTAATAGCTGTTCATATAGACAGTAAAATGAGACTATGAGCGCTATGGGAAGCTGTGGTCTTATTTTACAGGAAAAGTTTGGGGATTTGGAAGATGATGTAGACTGTCAGATTCTTGAAAAACTCCTTCATTTGTTTTATAAAGTGTATGACTGAGCACTGGTTAGGCCACACCTTGAGTACTGTGTCCAGTTCTGGGCCCCTCAGTTTAAGAAGGACATTGAGACACTTGAATGTGTCCAGAGAAGGGCAACGAGGCTGGGGAGAGGCCTCAAATACAAGCCCTCCTCCTGTGAGGAGAGGCCGAGGGAGCCGGGATTGTTTAGCCTGGAGAAGAGGACGCTCAGGGCAGACCTTATTGCTCTCTACAACTGCCCGAAGGGAGGTTGTAGCCAGGAGGGGGTCTCTTCTCCCAGGCAATCAGCACCAGAACAAGAGGACACAGTCTCAAACTGCACCAGGGGAAGTATAGGCTGGAGGTGAGGAGAAAGTTCTTCACGGAGGGAGCTGTTAGTCGGTGGAATGTGCTGCTCAGGAAGGTGGTGGAGTCACCGTCCCTGGAGATGTTCAAGAGGGGATTGGACGTGGCACTTGGTGCCATGATTTAGTAGTCATGAGGTCTTGGGTGACAGATTTGACTTGATGATCACAGAATCACAGAATCACCAAGGCTGGAAGAGACCTCAAAGATCATCAAGTCCAACCTGTTACCACAGATCTCATGACTAAACCATGGCCCCAAGTGCCACGTCCAATCCCCTCTTGAACACCTCCAGGGATAGTGACTCCACCACCTCCCAGGGCAGCCCATTCCAATGGCTAACAACTCTCTCAGTGAAGAACTTCATCCAACCTTATTGATTCTATGATTCTATGACAGCATTGATCCATACAGCACTGTCCAAAGGAAATTTTGTTGTGCATGATCAAGTTACTTATTGGCATACAGTGCTGGGAGTGATGTGCATGCAGCAGTCATCTGTTGATTCACATTTTAGTGCTAGGCCATGGCACAGTTTAATTTCTGGATCTCACCTATTCTGTTCCTTTCAGGAAAAAGTCTTTTGGACTGATTGTTATTTCTGGAAATAACATTTTTAGAGAGCCTGGCACATACCTACAGATCCAAGACAAGTATGAAAACACAGGGGATTTTGGACAAGAACAGATTAGAATTCCTTCAATTATATGATTTTAAAAATCTATTCTTCCAGTCTTTATTCAAGCAAACTAGCATCAGCCTTAGCTGTGATTTCTGTAATGATGTCTATGAAGAAGAATTTTTATTTGTTCTTTTTCTTCTTTTCTTCTTTTTTTTTCCTTTTCTTTTATTTTTTTTTTTTTCTTTTTTTTTTTTTTTTTTTTTTTTTTTCCCAGTAGCTGATTCTGGGGAATGTTTTGTGATTAACTTATTACTGAGAGTGGTTCAGCTTCATAACAAGTCAGCCCTTTAAGATTATTCACTCTGGGACAACAAGTTATGATTAGGGTTTGGGAACTGAAGGCCTTCAGAGCTGGAAATCTACTGAAGTGTGTGCAACCACTGGTGTGTTTGATTCTGCTCTGCTTGGGAAAGGGACTGGGGTGGGGAACTGGAAGCCTTAAGAGCTGTATTTCCTGAGGAGGCATAGCCAGCCTGGAGACCAGGAATAAAAGGTGTTTGAAGATGGAGTTGTAGCTCAATGTATGTTTGATAGCAGAGGGACTGAGTCAAAAACTTAAAGGAGAAATTTCCACTTTTAATTAATAAAATCCTTATCCAATGAATTTTTAAGACCTTGCATTTACACTTACTATTGTGTTGCTGTTGAGGTGCCTTGTAGCAGGCCACAGATAACAGATCTTCAGTGATCTGTGGGCTGCACATGGTCTACTCCTTGGGGAATGCTGTCATTTCAAATGAGCCTTAGTTCAAATTTAGTTTTGACAATCAGCAATGAGTGCAATAGAGCTTAGACAGCTATTTTTGGTTCATTTGCAGATTTGTTTCTTCCGAAGTTTTAAGGAAGGAATAATTTTTTGTAAGCTGTTGGGAAAAATAAGATTTTTTTTTTTTCTTTAGGAGAGAGTAATTCCATTTGCTAATTTATTCTCCAGTGCAGCCATATTGTCAATTGGTTAACACCTTCAGTATGAAATGAAAAACAACAAAATAGTCTTTGTCTTGTTCCATGGAGATTTCCTAAAGCTCCTGTGTTCCATTAGTGGAAAAGAGAAAGAAGGCAAAAGGTATGTGTTTCATAACACCCTCAGAATTACATACATGAAAGATGAATTTCTCACACAGCAAAACAGCTGAAAGTAACATCCTTGAAATAGATTAGCAGTAGCTCTGTTGATATGACTAAAATGGGGTGGGATAGAGATTATTTTGCTAGCAGCTAGGAATAGGTTTGTGGTTTCTAGAAAAGATTAATTCTTAAGAGTCCTTCTCCCTGCTGTGCAAGAAATGAAGTTGAATCAGCATGAAAACAGTTGCAATGGCTGCAGAGGCAGAGGATTCTTTCTGAGGCATGCATGTGTAGGAGGCTGGACACCAGCCCAGCCCTGGGGAGGTTGGGGGACACCACTTTCATTGCTCCTTCCTCATATTTGGGTTGCTTGGTATCTCTGAGGATGGAATGGCTTTGCTGCAATGAGGTCCCAAGAGAGACAGGATGGAGATGAATCTTGAGAACTGGGTTGTTATTTGTTCTTTGGAACTGTTTAATTTTTGTGTTACAAGCACTATTTTAAAAATCTCCAAAGAAGAATAGGCTTTTTCTCACCTTTTGGAAATAGTTTTTGCCCTTTTTAGCTAAGAATGTAGGTCTAGAAATAACTGTGGTAGTCATTAGGTCCATAGTTGTCTCATTTTTTTTCTGTTCTGAGCCATAAATATGAAGGTAAATAGCTATCTCTTTACTCTGAGACAGTAGTCCTTAACAGTAAATTGTTTTCTAGCAGCATTACATGAAACTGAATAAATATTTATCAAACCATGTTTCAAAGACATAGTCAGGGCCATGGTTTCAACAGGAACTGGGGATGTGTTTCTTTAGCTTCTATGGAGGGGGTTTAGCACCAAGAATGAGTCTGAATGTGAAACAGCACAGACCATAGTTATTGCAGTATGTAATCTAATGGGAAAGTCCAAACAACTGGGAATCACCCAGCATGAAAAAAAGTTTAATGGGGCTAGAGGGAACAGTGGACTTGGAACAGCGCTGGTTTTGCTGAAACATGAGTCTGTGCTGGGGGTGGGGGAGTAGCTAGTATATTATCACCACTACATTGCTGTTTATTGCTTTATGGAATTCTCTGCAATTCCTGCTTCTCCCCATGTTTTATTAATCAAAGTGAGGAATTGTTCTGAAAGTCACAGGGTGTTCCTTCTGTACCACTTGCTTGAGTAAGAAGGAGAGATTCACTGTGACTTCCAAGGGGCTAACAGAATTGCTGTCCCTTGTTCCCTTCCCCCAACCTCCATTTTATTGTGAGAAAAACACTGCTGGAACACATCTGTGGGTAGATGGACTAGAAAAGGTTTTAGTGTTTCTGATGCCTTTGACTCAGAGATGTGAGCACTATCTGCTACTCTTCCTGTCTTGTTTAATTAATTCTTCCTTCCTTGCAAAGGAGACTTTGATAAGAGGACATTATGTCCTCAGCTGAATCACTTGCCATGAAGAACTATAAAGGAGCTTTCAGTTCATTCTACCTCAAATGGTGGCTTTTAAGAAACTGTTACCTAGTAAGAAATACTTCTTGAATCAGTCTTTTTCCTCTCTTAAATGCAAATCTCCTACTGTGTTCTTAGCACATTGCATTTATATAACACTTTTCATCCAAGGCTTTTAAACTACAGTGTGTTGTAACTTTGAAAGTAAGAATTTTACCTTAGATACATGTTTTTAATTAGACTAAACAAACTAACAAAATCATGGACCTGATTCTGCAGGCTGATCCCACTGATTGAACCCAGGTCTCATGAATTCTTTGTGAAACTGGGGCCTAACTTTAGATGCCTTTTTTTTCTGGAAATGAAGGAGCTCAGCTGCACCACATGATTAGTTTTTTAAGCAAATAAGTTTTTGGCTATCAATGGAGGAATGAGCTGCAGGTGTGGAGGAAAATTTAACTTCCCAGCCATGCAGTACTAATTCTTTGTTCTGCTGATGCAGGATTAAAGCTCAATGGGAAAGAAAAAGATCAATGACGTTTAGGCTTTGTCTACACCAGGCTAGAATTTTTATGTTCTCAGCACCCATAACTGGGACCAGATTTTTCAGTACTACTCAACTCCCACTAGATGCCCACATTAAAAACAGCTTAATCCCAAATGTAGTGAACTCCTGAAAATACATTCACTTATTTTATATAAGTTCTCTTTTCAGAAATATAACTCTTTATTTTTTCCACATTCTTAATTATATGTGTACTATGGGTGACACTTCTGTGAACCTAAGATAATTGCAATTAAAGTAGACCCAACCTTGAGGTAAGCAAATTGTTAAGGATATAGTTAGAAATTATTCAAACTGCTTCTCAAGACACTATGGAAACTTAAACCAGAAAATTCTCTGAAGTTTAGAACATTATTTTGTCAGTAATTCATATTTCTGATATTTTGAATTAGGATAGATCTGAATAGATTTTTCTAAACATGAAGATTTTATCCTCTGTTTTAAATTTTTTTTTAAATTGTAGAAGCAGCTAAATAACTTGCTGAAGAATGGTCTGTTGAAGTGCTTGCATTAATGTATATAATATATAATATTGTATATAACATTTGAAGGAGATTAACGGATCATAACTCTTCAGATGGTCAGCACTCTATAATCCCATTAGACAAATTCTCAGATTAAACTGTAATTATCCAGGCATTTGTGACCCACTTGACACAATATAGTGATTTCTGGACCCCATGTTTTTTAATTCTTCTGAAGCCAAGTTACAGCTGTAGAATTTTACTTTCTAGCAGCATCTTTCTGAGAGTGCTGAAGGGGTGGGACTTCCCCAAAAGCATTTCTGACATGACCCCTAGATCTGCTGGTGAGACTGCTTTCCAAATGTTGCTTGTTTCACCTGAGTGGAGAGGTCATAGTAGAGTAATTATACAGTTTAGCTTTGCTGATGCAGCTGGGAGCCCATGAAGAGTACTTTGCCATGTTGATACACAAACACAATGATCACAGATGCTATGGAAACACCATGGTTGAATAGTGCAGCTAGACTGACAGGTTTCCATTGGTTTTGTGATTATTTGTGATGGAGGCCAGTTTATTTTGAGTTTTGCATTCTGCTGGAAGAGTCTCTTGGTTAAGATTCCACTTCAAGGGACTTGGAAGTTGTGGGGAGTTTTCAGTTTGGTGGGTTTGTTTTGGTGTTTTTGTTGTTTTGTTGTTGTTGGTTTTGGTCTTTTGGCTTGGTTTTGTCTTGTTTTGAAGATCTAATGAGGACTTTGCACTGGAAGCCTGCAGCAATCTTGTTATGCTGTGATTAATGTCACTATATAATTCTGACAAGCTGAAGCCCTCCCAGGGTGCTCATTCATCATGGATCTCTCTATAGCTCTTATTTATTTATTGAACAACATGTAAGCACAGTTCCCTATTTTGTTTAATGTATCAGCATTTCACTGTATGTGGACTTCAAGGTTTCAGTTTTGTTGACAATAATGAGATCATCCAGACAATTATCGTTTGATTTTCACTTCACTAGTGAGGAAGATTAAAGAAAACTTAAGGAGCTTTGTCTGTTTCCTGTTACCCATTTACTGATGGGGAAGAAAAACGAACTGTTTAAAATGTATAAATTATGAGACTTTAGATCATGCTCAAAGAGTACGTGAGGAGACTGAATACCATTAGCTCAGCAGAGTTTTGTATAGGTCAAGCTGGCTTTCTGTTTAACTAAACCATGATTTGGGTCCCCACTTAAAACAGCATGTATGAGTCAAGGGCCAGCACATCTCTTATATATGTACCATGTCCAGCTCATACACTATCAAGTTCATCATAGTGCAGATGTTCGTTGCTTGCAGAAGAAGAGTTTGTATCTAGCGTCAGCATTTTGTTCTGGCAACCCAGGATCCTGCAGACTTCCTGCACTGCCATCTTTCATTTGAAAAAAAAAAAAAAAGGATGAGAAATAAAATGTGAACATCTAATAGGATGCCACAAAAGGTTCCAAAATTAGAGACTTGTAGTGTCATAGGCCAGGCTGGGAACAAGGAGACCGGTCACATTCTTTCACATGTTTGAAACCGCTCAAATACTGAGGTGATAGGTGATGTACAAAGAGTCTGAAGAGAAAGCAATTCTCACCACAGAAGTAACACGACACCTACAAGAGAAAGTACTCATATGGACACTTTAAGATCAGACAAAAATATCAAGAACTTGGAGGGAATTCAGAAAAGAGCCACAAGCATGATTAAAGAGCACAGAAAGATGATGGCAAGAAAAGATGAAAAGAACTAGATGTGCATAGCTATATGATGAATCAGAAGGTGCATAAGTGTCTACAGCTAATTGATGGGTATAAATGTAAAGGAAGGAGCATAACTGTCTGAGGTATTATGAGGGCTTGTAACTGGGAGTAGTTGGATGAAATTAATCAAACAAAAATTTAGGTTGGGAAATTTCCAAACAGTGGACCATATGTTCCCTTCTGGCATAAAAACGTGTGAAGGGGAACAAAACACTCTGAAAGCCATGTGGCTTTTGAAGTGCAGCTGTTGTTCCACATTCTCTCCCCTGCTCTGTGAAACTGAGGGCCAGGGCCAGGTTTCTGAAGTGCACGTACTATCAACACAAGTGTTAGAAAAACCAGGAAATCACTAGTTAAGCTTATCCACCCCTTGAAGTCCCAGTTACAAGTTGTACCTTTGCCCATTTTTACTTCCCACATGTCTCCTCCCTCCTCTCAAATCTTGATTCCCACTGAGGTGAAGTGTTTAAAAATTTATGGTTTTGCTTTGTGGGGAAAGCTGATTGAGGCTTTGAAGTATATCCTTAATTTGTGGACAGCCTTTCAGTTCAGGTTATGCTCAAGTATACTGTATTGAAGGATGGATAAAGAAGGGAGAAGTACAGTGTTTAACAGTGTGACTGTTTGATATCAGTCCTGATAAATAAATTTAATATCTCCTTCCCCTTCAACAGCTAATGGATATGGCTGAAGTTACCACCTTGGTTGGAGAACAGAATTCTTCCTGACCTCTGGTTAGCAGGTAAGAGTGTTACACAGTCAGTAATTTATTTTTATAAGGATAGAGAATTTCTGGGTTATCTTGTCTTTGTATACAATACAGTTATGTGGGTGACCTCCACTGGATTGGAGAGTTTTCTTTTTTGTGTGTGTGTGTATAGTGTCAGTTTGTTGTTTAGTTTGGGGTTTGTTTTGGTGGTGCTGGGGGTTTGTTGGGGTTTTTGGGGAGGCAGGGGTGTTGCTTTGTTTGGTTTTGTTACTTAAGTGTAACTCTTGCTTTTTGATGGGATTTTCAACCTTGTGTAGTCACTCATGCCCTCCAAACTGCCCTCCACAAGTGCTTCCTAACTTCCTCCTGCTGCATACTCCCCACAGCTGCACTCCAGATTGTCCAGTGAAAAATTAATATGTCACGTTTGGGGACTAAATCAAATCATTCATATATTTCATCAGCACTGAAACCTATTTGTTTGAATGCATGTCTCAACATTAGTTATACAGTCACTGATGATTTCTTCTCAGTAAAAGCCCACAAAGCAGAATATATCATACAGTGATAGTATTTTGATTTTTCTGTTTGTATTTTTCTAACCAAAACACTGTTGAAAACAGTTCTCCTATTTCCAGTTTGTAAAGAAACATTTGGTCATTGGAAAGTAAGTAGGCCTAAGGAGTTTGAAGCAATTCAGAGTATTCAAAGCAGTCCTTGAAAAATAAATGGAATTTACATTTTCCACTAAACCCATTATATTTAGATGAAATTTTCTGCTGATACAAAGTGCTGATTTTTTTCCAGCTTACAGTACCTGTAATTTTAGTCCACAGCTGGTCAGGGTAGTGCTGAATCAGTAGACCTAGTCCTGGCTAACCAAAGAGATCCCAGCTGACTGGAAATTGACAAATGTGATACCCATCTACAAGAAGGGCTGGGAGGAGGACCCAAAGAACTGCAGACCTGTCAGTCTGACCTCAGTGCCAGGGAAGGGCATGGAGCAGATCATCCTGAGTGCCATTATGCAGCATGTGCAGGGCAACCAGATGATCAGGCCCAGTCAGCATGGCTTCATCCAGGGCAGGTCCTGCTTGATGAACCTGATGTCCTTCTATGACATTGTCATGCACTTAGTGGATGAGGGAAAGGCTGTGGATGTTGTTTACCTGAACTTTAGTAAAACATTTGGCCCACAGCATCCTCCTGGAGAAACTAGTTGCTCATGGTTTGGATGGGTGAAAGCTGGCTGGATGGCTGGGCCCAAAGAGTGGTGGTGAACAGAGTTAAATTCATGTGATAGCCAGTTACAAGTGGTGTTCCTCAGGGCTCAATTTTGGGACCAATCTTATTTAATATCTGTATCAATGATCTGGATGAAGAGATTGAGTGCTCCCTTGGTAAGTCTGCATGGGACACCAAATTGGGGGAGTGTTCATCAGCTCCAAGGTAAGAAGGCTGTGCAGAAAGATCTGGATGGGCTGGTGCGACGAGGTCAATTGTGCAAGGTTTAGCAAGACCAAGTTCTGGATCCTGCACTTGGGTCACAACAACCCTATGCAATGCTATAGGCCTGGGGCAGGATGGCCGGAAAGCTGCCCAGAAGAAAAGGACCTGGGGGTTACTGACAGCCATCTGAATATGAGCTAGCAGTGTGCCCAAGTGACCAAGAAGGCCAACAGCATCCTGGCCTGTGTCAGGAATAATGTGGCCAGCAGGACCAGGAAAGAGATTACACCCCTGTACTCAGCACTGATGAAAGTGCACCTTGAATGCTGTGTTCAGTGGTGGGCCTCTCACTACAAGAAGGACATTGACTTGCTAGAGTGTGTCCAGAAAAGGGCAACAAAGCTGGTGAAAGGTCTGGAGAGCAAGTCTTATGAGGAGTGGCTGAGGGAATGGGGTTGTTTAATCTGGAGAAGTGGAAGCTCAGAGTAAGACTTCATTGCCAGGCAGCCAGCACCAGAACAAGAGGACACAGTCTCAGGCTGCGCCAGGGCAGGTTTAGGCTGGATGTTAGGAAGAAGTTCTACACGGAGAGATTGATTGGCCATTGGAATCGGCTGCCCGTGGAGGTGGTGGAGTCACCTTCACTGGAGGTGTTCAGGAGAAGACTTGATGGGGTGCTTGGCTGTATGGTCTAGTTGTTGGGTGGGTTGGATTGTTTGATGGGTTGGACGCGATGATCTTGAAGGTCTCTTCCAACCTGGTGTATTGTATTGTATTATTGTATTGTATTGTAATCTGCAATAAATGTGTCATAACTACCTGCAAGGAGGTTGTAGTGAGGTGGGGACTGCTCTCTTCTCCCAAGTACCAAGTAATAAAATGAGAGGAAATGACCTAAAGCTGCATCAGGGAAAGTTTAGATTGGATATTAGGAAACATGTCTTTACTGAAAGAGTGGTCAGGCGTTGGAACAGGCTACCTGGGGAGGGGGTGGAGTTCCCTCCCCTGGAGGTGTTAAAAAAACATGTAGGCATTGCACTTGGGGGTATGGTGACATTGGGTTGACAGCTGGACTTGACCTTAAAAGTCTTTTCCAACCAAACCGATTCTATGATTCCGTGATTCATGCCTTTCCAGTAGACTGCAAAAGCTATGGAGCACCTAAGAATTATTGGTGATAAATTGTGACAATAATAATTACTCTATTTCATAAGTATTTAAAGGACTATCAGTAGCTTTGATTTTTTTCTCCATACATGCAAGTAAATAACAGTATATTAACCAAACCCTAGCAACAGGCCACTTAGAAAGTTCATTTCTCAAACACCAAACACTAAAAGAGACAGACCTGCACACAAACTGAATTAAAATTTCATCAAAAGGACAAAGGCAAGAGAATTCTGAAGTAACCAAACCTTTGCTTTCTGCTGTGTTTCTAGATGCTCCTGAATTTCACTAACCTTGATTAGTGTCAACACCAGAGGCTATACGTTATTGTAGATCAACTCACACAATTACCGCTGACATCTGTAATCTAGCTTTTTAAGCAGGAAAAAAATATAATGGTCTAGTGTTTAGAAGCAGAAGCTAGACAATTTCAGAACTAAAGCAATGTCCCCAGTTTTTACAGGAAGAGTAATTTTTCCTTCACCTGAAGTCTTTCTATTAAGACTGGGTATCTTTTTAAAAGAGCTGCTATAGCTCAAACAAAAATAATGGTCTTGATCTAGAAATTAATGGTTGAAATTCTTTTGCCTGTGTTACCCGGGAGATCAAATACAATGGTCATAATAGCCTCTTTTGGTTTCAACATCTAGTGATTTAGTGAATGAATTATGTATTCAGCAAAACAGCTATAGACAAATAAATACTGAGATATTTGGCTTTTGTTTGTGTGCTATTTATGAGAGATATGCTTATCTTCAACATGTTCTGTGGAGAAAAGCAGTGTCTAAATTGGAAAAAAGATGACAGACAATTTAACAGACATACTTTATGCCAGTAAATGGAAAGATTTTGTGATTGTCTTACCATGTTAAGTCTTTTCAAACAAAAAAAAAATGAGCTCACATTTGTAGCAATTTCTATTACATTGTCAAGATTTTCTGACTTCTAAAAATTGCCATAAAACATGTTCACACACAGAGTGAGGTATTTAATTTTCCATTTCACCAGGACAGCTTAACAAAGAAGGTTGATTAATCTCTAGACATAGAATTTGAAAAGAGCAGCTAATACAGAGTGTATGGGCTTTTTGGTTTATCTTATTTTGATTTTAGTAATAAGTACAATGACTTAGGTCAATTTGTTTAACATAGCAAACTGGGACTTGTGAATTGCCTTAATTGGTTTCAGGGATGACTTTTAAATTCATTGCAGTTCTTAAGCTATTGAAAGCAGAAAATGAATAAATGATGTCTTTTAAAAACAATAAGAACAAACTCATGTCTAATGAGCCCATGGAATGATTTCAAAGTAACATTGACCCCGGTGGAGAAATGGGAGCTGCCTGCTTACCAAATGGGCTGCACCTGTGCAGCTCTCACAGGGGTTAAAAACATATCAAAGAGTTTCGTCTGTGCAGGGCCTTCTGGGACATGCTAAGTGGATTCAGAAGTTGGAGGAGGATCAGCACTCCTGGCATCATGTGCTGCATTACTATTGGTCCTTGTTTCCTGGTAATTGTGGTACTGCCAGAGAAAGAATTTTTTTTTTTTTTTTGGTCTCATATAAATAATAAAAAGAAGTCAGCCTGCAGGCATGGGATCTGATGCCTTTTCTTGCTGCAGAGATGCAGTCATCTGGTTTTGGTACTCAACATCTAATAGTTGGCATATGGACAGAGAGCAGCATTCTGTGCAGCTCCCTTGGCTTCTCACAATCAGCAATTGAGATCCATTATTTCAGCAGGTGTGCTAATACTGTGAGCATGGCTGCCTCACCGAGAAACTGAATATGTGTGGCTGTGGCTTCTCATACAAAAAATTGTAATAAAATTATTATTGCACAGAATGGGTTGCTTTCTCATTCTGCAAAATTGCCAGTGTCCTTGGGGGGACACTTTTGTAGTACATAAAACTTACTGAAGAATGAATGATGAACTTCAGATTATTTATGTACTACACAAACATACCCTCTTAAGGACATTCAGGAATGCAGTTGTGTGCTGCATGCATGTGGCTTTTTCCTCATATTTTACTTCCTCATGTTGTCCTATATGCTCAAATTAATGGAATTGGTAGAAACCAAATATTGGAAACTTTAGCATTGGCCAGGTTTGGTGGGATTTCTCTTGCAAAATGCATTCAACAAAAGGAAGCTGGTGTACAGCTCCCATCGTGTTCCACCATTAATAGCAAAGTTTGAATAAGATGTTTCAGTAACAAGCTGTTGGAACTAAAAGATGTAACAAGATGTTGGAACTAAAAGGAGGCTGGTGACATCCCATAACTGAGCTGTTATGAAAAGGCACGTATCTTTAAAGATATATTTAAATTTCAGAGTACTTCCTTCTCCTGCAAACAACAAATTCCAGTAGGATATTTAGCACCATTGTCCTCACTAGCTGTCATATATTTCATAAGAAAATCAGAAGAGGCATTTATCTTTGTACATCTGTTTCCACATTCCAAAACTACATATCACATGATATATGTGGAGACTGAGTTAGTAATGCCTGTAGAAACATCAATGTTTGTACTTGTATTTATTTATTTGTAGACAGGCCTACTCTTACTTCGTTATTTGCAATTCCCTTAATTTCAAGAAGTAGAGTCATTTGGTTGTCTAGCTACAGGAGAATTATAAGTCTTTTATGACAGTGTTGGTATATAACACTCCCAGCTAGGAGCATGGTCTTGAGATCGTTAATAAATAGAACGTAAGGACAATGTATGTGAATAAACCTCTGCAGCATGAGGCGACATTCTTGCAACCTTATCCAAGGCTTTTTGAGCTCAGAAAGACAGACTTATGCTGCAATGCAGCTAAGCCTGGAAAGTCCAGCTGAAATCAAGAAACATTCTTTACAAATTAATAATCTTGAGCTCAAGGTGACCATTTTCTGTATATAAATGAATCTTGATTAAATTTAGCAGCAAGGTAGCAATCCTAACGGTGCAGAAATCACAGTTATCATCTTAATTTCTTCCCAATATTAGTGCTGACGCTTTATGGCATACATCAGAGCACATCCATGATTTCTTTGTGCTGGGCTACAGTGTGTGCTTCCCAGCTGCCTGATAGCAGGAACTCTGAATTCACAAGATCCAGTAAAAATATGGAGTGATTGTACAAATAATCAGATTTGACTATTACTTTTCCTCTGTCTTCTGAGTTTTATTACTATAAAAGATATCACTAAATTGATTAAATGTCCTTGCTGTTGCTGTGTATTTATAGAACGAGTCTCCAATTCAATATAGACGTTGTCTCTTCTTGTCTGACAAGGACTTCTGCTACCCTAGACTTCTTTCCTCATTGGTGTACTCATCTTTCACTCCTTTGTTCTTCTATCTTCCTTTCTTTCCTTTTCCTAAAAATCTCCAGTGTGTGACAGGAGGCAGCACAAACAGTGTTGTAGCTTACAAAGTGGAAGCTTGGAGCCATATGGAATGAAAGCAGCTGAACTTCAAGCTGTGAAAGATACGGTGAAAACTGTATCTTTATTAGAGACAGAATATTTTTCATGTACAAGTAAAGAAGGCTATATATCTAAGGGAATTATCCTTTGTATGTGGAAAAGTCATAATACATTCAAATTGTTATCTATATATATGAAGAATTTTTTAAGTATCACTTTAGGTCATAAACCTGGAATTGAAATGGTGAAAGCTGTTTAAGCTTTTTCAGTTTCTTTAGACTTCAATGGATACACACTGGTCATGCAGAAAGTGTTTCCTTCCCTTTGGTGAACTTTTCTCTCACATAGACTGTTACCTAGTTAGCAAAAGGGAAAGAAAATCAGCTGTTTAAAATGTATGAATTATAAAGCTCTATGTTACAGCCAGACAGTACATGAGAAGCTTGTGTGTTATTAGGAATTCTAAATAAGCTGAACTGGTGCATGCACTCGTTTTGTCCCTGAGTCAGCCCTCAACAGAGACTATGATTCAATGGTCAGGGTACATCTTTGTTGGAGGTGTTTGTCCAATCCACATACTGTGATGTTCATTATAGTTCAGCTTTCCTCTCAAATAGAATTTGTATAAAGGATTTGTATATAATTTTAGTCTCTTGCTAAGGTCACCATTTACGTTTCTGGAGTAGGAGGAAGTGTTTCAATTAAAAAACAAATGCTTGTGGAGGCAGGGAGGTGTTTTTCTAAAAGAGCAGTATGCTTACTAAAAAAATCAGTCAAATCAACCAGAAATAAAACAGAAAACTCTTTCCTGGTTTGAGTGCAATCGATTTTTATTTTTGCCTAGAAACAACTTTAGGCAACACCTGGTTTTCATTTGCCAGCACCTGGTCAGCAGAACTTCGAAAGCTATTTCTACCCGCCTCTTTCTGCATTGCCCTGAATGTGTTTCATAGTATTCTGAATACAGCCTGTGTGTTAGCCCAACATTGCTTCATATTAAGACACAAAATTGTCATGCTTTAATGTTCTACCTATACTACATGAAGTCTGTGATATAACAGCACCTTTGTAGAATTCACCCTGAAAGGTAAGACAGTTCTCATAGAAGAGATCTAACTTTAAGTTTAGGCTTGAGGTGAGGAGAAAGTTCTTCACAGAGAGAGTTGTTAGCTATTGGAATGGAGTCACCGTCCCTGGAGGTGTTCAAGAGGGGATTGGCTGAGCAGGTCTGTAACTGCTTCTTCCTGGATCACAGGAGAACTATACTGCTCCCTGACTCCATCTGCCAGCTCAGGAGGACAGTTGTCTGGAAGATATCCTATCTTGCTATTAAAAATTGAGGCAAAGAAGGTGTTAAGTACCTCTGCCTTTTCCTAATCTTTTGTTACAATATTCTCCTCCATGTCCACTAAGGAGTGGAGGTTGTCCTTGCCCCTCCTTTTGCCATTAATATATTTATAAAAGCATTTTTTATTGTCCTTCACAGCAGTGCCTAAGCTTTTGCCTTCCTAGTTTTTTTCCTACATGACCTAGCAACATCCTTCCTTCCAAAAATGATACAACCTCTTTTTTTTTTTCCCGTTAATTAATTCAGAAGCTCACTGCCCATCCAGGCTGGCTGTCTGCCCCAGTGGCTCATCTTCCGGCACATGGGCACAGCCTGTTCCTGCACCTTCAAGATTTCTTTCTTGAAGTAATTCCAGCCTTCCTGGACCCCTTTGTTTTTAAGGACTGTTTCCCAAGCTACCTCCTGAGTTAGTTCCTTGAGTAACCTCAAGTCCACCCTCCAGAAGTCCAGAGTGGAGGTTCTGTTGGTGCCCCTCTTAGCTTGACTGCAAATTGAAAACTCAATTATTTCATGGTCACTGGACCCCAGACAGCCTCCAACCACCACATCTCCCACCAGCCCTTCTCTAGTTGTAAAAAGAAGGAAGCAGACAAGATTACTGGGCTAGAAATCCCATTCCTGAATAGCTTACTCCATTTGTTAGACTTTCTTTTTTAATTGAATTGTGTTTAAAATTTTGCCTTTATGAGACAAGCTGGTACAGTGTAAACACAATCTGCTAAACAAATTCACAAAATCGGGTCTGTTTGTTAGCAGTTAGAAAAGGCTGGATTGGAAACTCCTTCATCCCTCCTCCTTGGCTTTTATCTTTGGTTGTGAGGATGTGAAATTTCAGGCTCCCCCACAAAGCCAGACAGGATAGAGAAGAGACTGTCTTTTGGAGAAATTCAGGAAAAACCAAGGGCTAAAATAGCTACATGAAATGTGGTTTCCCTTCTTTTAATAGTGTTTCTAAATGAATGTTGTCATACTATAGTCATGTACTATCTAGTCCTCAACGGCTTGTGAAGAAACTGTGCATTGTGATGCTTCCTCCAGGCATTCATTTCATATTAAGGCCTGCTTTTTCCCCATTGTTCCTGCCTATTACAGTAAGCATGCCATTAGACATGCTGAGATACGTAAAGAATATTTGCACTGTATTTGAACTCTGACTTGGGTGTTTAGAGACTAACTTAAGCTTTGTTCTTCTCACTTCTTACAGAGCTTAAACTTCAGTATGTGATACTTTAAATACAGTCACCGAGCCAAGTTGTTTCCTCCCTAGAACATGCGTTAGGCATCAGCTCTCGCCCGTCATTTGCTGGGATTGATAGTGTGCCAAGTCTTGAAGTCTTGACTCAGTTCTTACTCTGACAAGACTCCCATGGAAATCAATGGAAGTTTTGCCTGATTAAATACTTCTGGATTCCTCTGCAAAACACTTGGCTTATTAATATCAGGCACATTTGGAAAAATCCGACATTTTAGCCCCTGTAAAACAGGATTACCAAAATTTAACTGATGGAGGACATTCTGAAGGTAAAATACCAGGGGGCCCACTTTCTGGCAGTGGAACACTGTCTATATTTGAAAACCAAACCCAAAGGCTGTGAGGCAATACATCATCTAAAAAGCAGTAAAACTTATCTGGCAGTATCCGCACGGACAGCATGAGATGACAGTGTCTTCTTCCACTGTAATGTGACTGATTGGTGACTTGAGTTATTCAGAGTTGTTGGAAACCAAACAATAGGCTATGAGACATTACATAGAAGATTTTACTCCTTTTTGTGAAAAGTAGAAAAGCTAGCTGTGCAGTATCTTCATACAGAAAGATGTACTGTAGGTTAGTAAACATTTCAGTGCAATCAGTTTTAATGAATACCACAAAGGCACTTCAGGATTAACATAATCACCAGAAATAAACAGAAATTAACTTTAATGATCAACTTTTAATGTACAACTATCATCCAAGTCTTATTTTATAAACATGCTTAGATTTTCATAAAACTTGGCATGCCTTATGTCATACAATACATGTTGTTTTGAAAACAGTATGTGCTTTGCATCTGGAAAATGAAGCCATTTGGGGGGTATAGGAACATGTAACATCTATACCCTCTTCATCAATTTGCTGTGGAGTAAATCTAGTTATTTTGAGAGACATGCAACTTTTGTTTCTTGGTGAAAGTAGAGGATATGAAGCATAGTTTTCAGAAAGAGTAAGAAATAACATCACATGAACTAAAATGAGATAATTTTTTTTTAGTTATTCTACTAAATCTGTTCCACACTATGGAGCATGAGAGTTCCATCCTGTACCCTTCAATCCTGCTGCTACAAGCATCCCAGTCAGGCCCTGAAGTTCCATTGGATGATGTGCATCTTTGTGGCGTTCTCCTGTGGAGCCAGAGTCCATCCTTGTGAGGTATATGTACTGGTCCCACAGCACAGTGTGCTTGTCCTGCAGTGTAGACACATCTTATTTACCATGTCTCTGACTATGCAAACCAAGATCTGGTCTTGATTCTTTCATTGCCTGGAGAGATATGTCAAAAGAGTAGGGCCTTGGCTTTTGGGGAGAAAGCATATCGTATTTCTCTCCAAAGTCCTTCTCCAGCTGTCCAGGAACTGCATAGTGAGATTGTGGGATTATGTCTACGCTGTGACATGAAGAGTTGTTAAAGCCTACTGCAGGCTGACTCATGCTTTCTTTCCCAATGGCTATTAGCCCAGCTGCAGATTTGACTTAGAGCACTCACATACTCAGAAAGAGATGGCTTGTGCTATCTCTTGGCAGATTATTTTGTAGCATATATGGTGTTGCTTGTGTCTGCTCCATCCAGCCATGTGAACAATAGCTTGGGTCCATGCTAAAATACCAGACATGCTTCAACAACTCTGTGCTTTCCCTGCTCTGATACCTGCTCTTTATTTTCCTTTCTTTTACCAGCAAACAAAGCTTATTGTCTTAGAACTTATTTACACTATTGCTGTGTAATCTGCACAGACATTACCTTTTCTTATGCATCCTAAAAGTACAGAATTTGATCTGAGACAGACTCTTAATGTGGGCATGGGGCTTTCACTATGAGCTGGGGGCAGGCTGACAACTGAAAATGAATACAAAAAAGACAGGAAAGCTGACTATGTGACATACTCTATGACAGAACAAATGAAGGGTAAGGACAAAAGAAAGATATTCAGGAGGAATTCTTTAGGGTGGGAGCTGCCAAGATCACGATGCAACAGGACTAGGCAAAAGCCCAATTTGCTTTCTGCAAAACATTGTTCCTCATCTCTACAAGAGCAAGTTGGGAAGGAAACTGTCTCCAGTAACCTCACAGCTGCGTTTGGAACCAGACTGCACTTCAAGTTTTGAATACTTCTTGATTTAGTTCCTATGTGGTGAATTAGCAGGGGGAAGATATATGTCAGGAGGACAGATGGACCAGTAATAACAACTAAATCAAGGGAGTTATTATCTAGTCAACTATTCTTCACACTCGTAACTTTTACGTACAAAGAGGTCTCTGAAAACGTTCTGAGGTCTCCGAAAACCTGAGTATGATTGCACCATGAAATATGAGCAAAGCTGCCATCTTTGAAGCAGTGACTTAAAGTTTTAATTCTTTTGTTTTTCACCAGTTCATTTGTCTTTATATATTTCCTGTATAATACATCTAGAAATGCCCCTGCTTCCATAGGGCCTATGGATGCTTATTACAGACTAGCATGACTCCAGGCTAGAAAAGAAAAGGTTTGTTTCACTTTAGGTAAAGGAAACACTTCTTCATAACTTATAGTGCAACTACAGCAATTTTGTGGAAACAAAATAGATTCAAGAAAGGGTTAAACCTGTGTCTAACTATGTACCACTGTTGGTTTGTGGAGTCCAACTCAAGGAATGCTTAAATTTCCACTGGTTGGAATCAGGAAGGATGATGGAGATAGACCTGTGCATGCCTTAATAGCTTGAGGTGCTTAGAAACATGGTACTGAAGCATTAGCTTTGACAAAGTGTTGTAGATCCTATGCTTTTAATACTTATGAGACTCTTCCTGGAGATGCACAGTGAAAGGTCGAGAAGCCGTGGTCACAGATTGCACCGAAGGAAAGTCTGGACAGGTGTAAGGATAAAAAAATGTACAAGGATTTGGACTAGATGACCTCCAGAGTCCCTTCCAACCTAGATTTTGAAATCATTCTGTCATTATTGAACTCGAAGGAACTTGGTAGTATATCCAAATCACTGCTGTTGCAGGAGATATCTACTTTCTGTCTCTTCAGTGTCTTTCACAAGTTGATCAAATTCCCTCTTCAAAATAATTGGTAGGGTCAGTGGGAAAAATACATCCAGGGAGCTTTCCAGCTTCAGCTTCTATGCACTGCTCTTTTCCTCTGCAGGGTTGCATCCAGTCTGTATGTTTTAAATGGTAGTTACATGTCATTTTCCTCTTCACCTGGAACTAAGGACCAGATACCATCAATCTAGAGCTAGTGCCCTTTGACCCACACCTGTGGTGATTCCCTGACTGAGGAGAACTTTCTCTTCTCTCCAGCGATCAAAGAGTAATAAGATTTTCTGACAGTGTGTCAACTGAGAGATTTCCAACTGCATATATTTGCCAAAATTAGACTTCTGTAAGCCTACTAGAAAGAGATTAGGACATTTTCATTATTTTCCATGCTTTATCTCTTCATAAATATTGAAACTAAATTCCTTTTCTGCTCATTATGCCTTCTGTTCCCAAACCACCAAACTGAGGACCCTGTCCTGCCTGCAAATTCCCCATCATAGCACTGACTAGTAGCTCATTAGACAGTTGGATGAACTCTGCTCTGCTTTGCTGATAAAGAAGCTCTAAGCTACTCAAGGCTCTGCAAAAGTGCAAATATCAAAACATGTTTCTCCATGAGGAAAAAAAAAATCAATAAACTAGCAATGTTTTTCATTCTTAGTCTAAGCCCTATATCATGGTTTGCAGAACACAAAAAGCCATATGCTTTTTGTCATATGCATTGCATGCATTTTCAGTATCTTCTCATACTCCTTAAGAATAATTTATGCTCATTAGTTCCCTCAATACTGTTCACCCCTGGAATATTTTACTTTACAAAATAATATTTTTAAACTGTCCTTATTCCAGCATGTGCAGTGTAGTGTATTATGGAGATGTTCACTTGAAAGGAATGTTTAAATGAAATCTAAATGCTAGAAACTTGGGATTTATTACATCTGGCTCATTACCTTACTGTAATTCACAAAATGCAGAAATCTATTTGTAGAACTGAAGTTCATAAAGTTGTTTTTGTAAAGTCTTAGGTCTTGCAGACTGTATTCAAGTCACAAGGCTAATGCCATCAGTCTTCAGTTTTTACATCTGACTGATCCTCTTGTTTCTGATTTCTGATTGATTAATACTTTTCCATATAAGCTTCTTTCATAATCATGTTTGGCTGCAAGAGAACAGACTGTGGCTATCCCCTATAGGTATGGAGCCATTATTTTTGTTGTTTCAGGGTTTTGTCATGTGTCAGTACTCTGTACATTTGGCCTTTTCACCTATGTTTATGCTAGAGCAAGAAAATAGAAGTTGGCCAGAAAAATGATGAAGTTGCGCAGTTACTGAACTGCTGCTTGTATCGTTCTTTAACTGGGTTATCAGCTCATATTCAGAGAGCTGAAAGCCTCATCTTCCTGCATTAGAGGCACAAGGAGAGCTTTTGATTTGAAGTGCATATCTCCATATCTAACAATTTCCATGTGATATTCATCTTGAGATTTCAAGAGGGAGGTTAAATTGGAAACTTATTTTATAGATGGCTTTATGCTTGCTCTGCTTATTCACCATGCGATGGGATGGGCCTTTTCCATACCAATGAAGTTCTGAATTCTTCTACAACCCAAGGTGAAAATCCATTTTTCACTGTTCTGACCTTGTTGTCAGAGCATTAATGCCTTCTTTGCCTCTTTGAAGTGCACAAGTAGGCTTCCAGAGACTTGGGGACATCAGAATGAAAAAATACTCCTTTGAAAATATCATCTTAATGTTGTGTGTCAGTGTTAAAAATTAATGTAAGTAGCTGTCAGTGTATGCAGACCAGGAGCTAATGCTGTTTGTGTGCTCTGTAACGTAGCAGGGGAGCCTTTTGATTTACTGAGCAGCTTTGTCTAGATCTATAGCTGCTTCTTTGCATGCTTAATATTATCTTTACAGTTCTAAGAACAGATAAGCTGTTCTGACCCTCAACAGGATCATCTGATAGATCTTCTTAACAGCTATTATACTAATTATATTTTTAATGGAAGATGCACTCACAATTCATCATTAACATTGGGATTATTTTCAAGATACCAACACACTCCGTAGAGCCTTCAGAGTGAATAGAGATATCTTCCCATTTTGTTATCTTTATATCATCAAATATAACCTGGCAATGAATTTATCTGCTCTGATCATCTTCTCAATAGCAGTTATTATTCCTCCATAGTCATGGGCTGTCATTGGCAGGGTACACTCATCCAGAGTATTAATGCTTTGTGGGTATCAGTTTTGCATACTTGCTGGATTGTTTTCAAGCTTGGTAAGTGTCAAGCAGTGATGACTGGATAGTTTGTGGGTTTATGAAAACATCTATATGGTTAATACTTGAGTTAAGCATGACTAACTTATTTTCAAGCACACATTTCGTGACCTACATGAGGAATCAATCCTCTTACAAACGATAGGTCTGTTTCTGTTACGAGAAGCATCTGCTCTCTCACCATGAGCTAATATTTTCCCTTTGTTCAATAACCCTACCTTTATGTGGGACTCTTGATAAATACCCAGATTCCAACCAGCATTACTGCTGTGATGCTGCTAATGTGTTTTATCCCATACATATTATACCTGAAACCAGTATAGTACCTTCACCTTAATGCATTCTTGGCTTTTAACTGTCTTAAGCAACTTTAACTTCCACAGAAGTTCAGCATTTGTTTAGGCCTTCTTCCTGAATTAGACAGTAGCATGGTCCATTGAGAAAATTTTTCAGCAGATTTCTTCAGTACAGGTGACCCTTCTTTACCATTTACTTCCAACAGGCTTTCCTTTTCTTTCCATTATGCTCTGTGGCAAGATGAGTTCATGACCCATATTTTGATAGCTGAGGCTATTTAGAATGATAACTAGGCTTTTCTAGAATTCATGGATGTTAATGCATTTGAAGAATATAGTAAGTGTAGATCAGACAAGATGGCCTTGTGGCAGGAAAATGAATTTTGCATGGATACTCTGATCTGCATCAAAATGATGTTTAGCACGTGGTTTGGTTTTTCTTTTTCCTGGGATGAAAACAGGACCTACAGAATTGGATTGCTGCATCACTGTTACCATTTCTTGAGAAGGAAATGGAGGCAATTTGACTGGAAAGTAGATATTGGGCAATGTTAGCCCATAGGTCTCTCAATAAAGGCCCTACTTTGTAGGAATTTTTGATGTCTCAACTGTGTGAATGCATGTCTCGGAGACAAAAAAGTGTTCAAGTGTCCTAAAAGTGTGTGTTCTAGAGCTGGGACTAGCAAATCAGTGGTGTTTCCACTCCATTTTGGAAGTTGACGGTTCAGAACTGAAATCTGGCTTTTGTTTGTGAAAGGAGACCATACTTCATTCTTGCTGCAGGTCTACCTTTGTTTAGTAACCACATAACAGGGTGAACAAACAGCTTCAAAGGAGTTGTAATGAAATGTTCATTGTTGGACATTTAGAAAAACTCATGGTCAGGGACTTTAGTAAGACTAAAGACTTCATCATCCAAACTGACACAATATAGATGTTTGTCACCTTGCCAGCTTCAGTGGACTCTTAACAGCCACAGCTTTAACCAGAGTACTTCAATCTTTTAAAAGGCCCAGTAGTTACTCTTACATAATTTCATATCCTGCACCTTTATTTCTGTTTGAAACACTGGGATTTCCTTCTGTGATGCAAAAAGTATTACTCATTATTATCTGAAGATGAGCTGAATATTGGAGTGCAGTGCTTCATTTACCAGATGCCATTACCACTTCATTTACCACTATGCCATACTGTTCTGATGCAGTGTTCCTTTTGGGTACGTATTTTATCACTCAACAGCCTATTCTTGAAAGAACAAATCCATTGTTGTAGTCAGTGAAGTGGGACCATTTTCAGTTGTGTGAATTCTGTGTGAGTTCAAGCTTTCCTTCTGATGAGCCAATTTTTCTGTTATATTTACCCTAGATATTAACAGGACTTAACAGAGGGGGTGTGTCTTATATAGTTTTATTTGGATGACTTTACCTGGTAATTGGTCTGGGTGGGATGACATTGCCTGTTAATTTTTCAACCTAGTGATAATGGAAAAAATGTTATTGCCATCCTTATATGTGGCCTGTTTGTGGTCTAAATTTATAAAGCTATAGCAGCAATGCGTGGTTTGTTCAGATCATAAATTTGATCTCCTGAAAAGTGGAGCCCTAAAAAACAGACCTCAAATAGTATCATAGTATCAGTCAGGGTTGGAAGGGACCACAAGGATCATCTAGTTCCAACCCCCCTGCCATGGGCAGGGACACCTCACACTAGATCAGGCCAGCCAGAGCCTCATCCAGCCTGGTTTTAAACACCTCCAGGGACGGGGCCTCAACCACCTCCCTGGACAACCCATTCCAGGGCTTCACCGCTCTCATGGTGAAGAACTTCCTTCTCATGTCCAGCCTGAATCTCCCCACCTCCAGCTTCATTCCATTCTTTTGTCAGGAAGTATAAAACTATATACATTTCTCTACTAAAGCACCACTTTTAGATCTCTTGCATGCTCACCCTCCATCACTGGACTCCAGGTTTAATGTGTAAAAACTTTTGACTCCTGGTAGGCTAGAAAAGGAGCACTCTTTGTGTGTGCATTTATATGCTTAGATGTGTGGAAGGGAACTCTCCAAACTGCCAAATCACAATTTACTAACCACTGTATTCAACCTGTGCTGAAGGTTTCACATGCTGGCAAAGTCACAAATACCCTTTGTAGCTCTGTATGTCTATGACCATCTGGGACTTGGCCAGTTCTTTTTACGGATACTTTTTCATAATAGTAGGTTTAATTACTTCAGTGAATAATTCAGTTGTTCCCATTTACCCCTTTTTTTTGCTTTTATTTTTTTTTCTTTCTTTCTTCTTTTTTTTTTTTTAACTGATGAATTGATTGCTTTTGTTAATTGCACAAAAATATCTCAAAATGCTTCAGACTTTCACTTTCACAAAATACAGACCAGGCTCTGAGCTGTGTTGCCTCAGCTCACAGAGATCAGTTGACATCTTTTTCAGCTCCTGTTCAGTGGGCTACTGAAAGGGAAAGGTTCAGGTTCAAATTCTGTTGGCAAATCCACAGTCTTTTAGAATGACTGTTGCTTCTTTTTTCTCCCCTGACCTTAATCTGCAAGTCCAGATGCACTCGAGTGTGTATAAACTGGTTCATTGCCTGTTTATCCTGGAAGCATTGCAGGTAATTGAATATGCCAAAAACACAAGTCTCCTCAAGTCCTTTGCCAGTTCAAGTGGGGTCTCTTCCTTCCCTTCTAACTTCTACATCTTAGCAGTGCTGTGGCCAGCTATGCCTTGTGCTGGTTGATTCAAGCATATCAAGGGTTGGTCCTAGATTAGAATGATCCTGGTTTTTGGAGAGGGAAAGCTCTGCGACAGCCCTGGTGCTTGATCAGACAAGCTGACTGCTAAAAAAACTCCTGCCCTTTCTGACTGTCTTGTGAGCTGTTCATCTGGGTTTGACACTGAGCTGAAAAAATGCCAGGGCTAGCACTTTGGCTTCATAGAAATAGTAGCTTGCAATTTCTGTGCATATACTTCAGATCTCATTGCTAACACCACTAATCCCTTTTTGACCTAAGGGCTCGCCAATTTTATCTTGTTTCTCTTGGGTGAAGAAGTTGACTGTGGAGTGAAGTATTTTGCCGAGACAAATGCATCTAGTTACAAAGTACACGCACTGGGGCCTGACTGCCTGAGTGCAGCTGGGATTAACAAGACTTGCAGATCCAGACCTTAGTCCAGCTAGCCTTCTACTCTAAAAAACTCTTTTTCTTAATTCTCAGATCATATTGCCTCTGTTTGCTTTGAATTTCTTTTTGCTGCCTTAATTTGTTTTCACATGGTCAAAGATACAGCACAACAATTCAGTACAAACCCCTCTGTCATTACACTTTTTAATTGAACCAGCCCATTTCCAGGTTTTTCCAGGGCTTCTTTTCTTTCAGCTGTCAATTAACCAAAGAAAAAACAATGGAAATTATCTCACATTTAGTAGAATGACTCATTTGTCTGATGCCAACTAAAGTATTTTGAAACAAGAATTTTCCCTTGGCGTTCACTAGAGCAAGCAGCCAGCAAATGGAGTCACATTTCTGTAGGTATATACTGGAGAAGTTGATGCATGTCTGCAGAAATGTACCCATTTAGGAATTTACCCTGATTTTGCTCTTAGTATAATTAAAGTTATAGATAATTTATGGAGGTGGATTTGGAATGTATGCATCACTTCGGTTTAGTAGAATGATGCATCACTTTTGTCATCTACCCAAGAAAAGAGTTACCTCAGAAATGCACATCTATGAAAGTGAGTTGGGAGCAACATACTCTCTACTGTATGTTTCTTGTCTATCTTTAAGAGCTTGGAAAATCAGGTGGAAGAGAATGTTCTTAACAGAGGATGGTATGTCAGATTATGTCCTTTTTTGCATCAGCAGAATTACAAGTACAGAGGGAGGATAGGCATTGGCTTCTAAGCTGTAGCAAATAAATCTCTAAAAAGGGGTGGAAGAGAAAGTTGTGTCGCTGTTTAGCCTACAGCTTCTGGTCATCTTTAACAAGCTAATCACAATACTTAGTAAGCACTTTATCTTTAACAGCTATTTAAAATAATTTGTGATCATTTCATTCCAGAGAAAACAGCAGATTGCAAGAAGTAGTAGTATCAAGAGCACATGGCAGTTTATTAAGAGATTTTTTTTTTTTTTAAGGGTTTGCTGGGAAGAAAAGAATCTGTAAATATATGACAGGAATGTTTCTAGAGCACAATACAACTCTGATATTTTTGTGGTTATGATCATATTACATTTGATTTCTCAGTGTGAGCAGTGCTTGTCTTTCCCTCAGTGTAGGGCGCTTGCTCATTTCCCTGGTCTAGAGCTGAAGCTGGTAGCCCCTTGTAACTGACCAAACATAGAGCATCTCACATTCAAATATTAAATTTTTATTTCATCAATTATAACTGGGTCCATTATAAATGCGTTCCTGGTGAGCTGACAGGAATGCCAGAGCCCTGCTCATGGCAGTTTGGAAGTGCTGAGGCCCTTAGTAATTATTAATGTAGAAAGTAAATACTCTAAAAAGGAAAATGAGAGCAAAAGAGACAATGAGCAGTTTAACTGTAGAGATGATAAGGAAATACATTTTTGAGTCTCAAGTGAAATCAACAGAAGCTGAAAAGAGAAAGAATTCTTAGGCAAAATTCTGTCTTTTTCAGGTTTGCACTTGCATTTTCTAAGTTCTTGATTTTTGTGTACTATAGGTGGTTTGTTTTTTTCACTAAAAATGTTGAATAACAAATTTCAGCCAGCCTTATTTAGTATTGTACATATGTAGCTGTGACCTAGGGTGGTCAAATGTCCAGAATACATGACATCTGTAATGCAACTCTGGAGATTTCAAAGATGTAAAATTGCTCATAAAAAAGGGGGAAATCAAGTCTTTGTTCTCTCATGTATTTTGTTGCTACTCAAAAATCAAATTGAGAGGCAGCACACACATTACTTGGGGCAGAGGTTTTGAATAGGTTCACCATAACTTTCCAAAGAGGTGCTATCTGAAAAGCGCTATGAGCAAAGGAACAATTTTTGATGGTATTTGGTTATGTATTTTTCCAGTGAATTCTTAGTACCATTTGTCATTCAGCAGTACTTCCCCTGGGCTCTTATATTCTTAGTAAAAGAAAAGGTAGTACTAGTTTGGATAGTGACATTCTGGCAATCACTGTGTACTAAAAAATGTGTCAGATTGGCTGAAGAAAGCCTTTATTTAAGTTTAAAGCTTGTGAGGCACCTATTAAATACTTGGTCTGCTCAGTAAGACCAAAGCACGCAACTTGAATCAAATGCTGCTTGGGAAGGCCTTTGAATGAGAATATTCAAATTCCAAATCATAACAGAATTCATTTTCTTTCACCTTGTCAGAAAATTGATTTGAATCTACATGAATACATAAAAAACCATGGGCAAATACGTTCAAGAGCACAATGGAGCATTCGCCTGACGTCCAAACATTAGAAGTGCTGACCCCCCCACTCCTCCTGAGAGAAAATTCAGACTTTGTCACTATTTCAGACCTTTTGGCAAACAATCATAAGTAAATGCATTTGGGTGACAATCACAAATATGTGAAATATCTTGCATACTTTGAAGTCTGTAGAGGTCTGTCCCTGGGAAAAATAAAATGTAATACATAGAGAGTTTATAGAAATGTAGGAGCAATGGAAGGAATTTGTGCTGAGAGCAAAGTCAGTAAATGTCTGACCATTCAAAACAAGAAGAATCATTGTAAGTGCTTCATACACCCTGACACATCCATTCTTATATTAGATGATCTCTGTAGCCCTTTGTACCCATTGTGGCAAACTGCCAGAAAAAGGCATACTTTAGCTGCTCCTCATTAAGAAAAAACATCTGAAGAAAATTTCTGAGAACTAGTCTTTCAGCTGTACTTCTTCTACATTTTCATGTCCTTAAAAAGAATTTTTATTGCCACCAAAGAATCTTCAGCACAAATATCTCCAGGCCTGAAAGCACGAATGGAAAGCAGTTTACTGATAATTTGTAAAGTTTTGTGTAAATTTTAGAGCACATTTCATGTACAGAGAATGTACTCATCTGCCAGCAGAAAAAGGGCTCGTGTCTGAACTGCCAACAGCAATAGACTGCGCATGTGTCAGGAAGGGTTTGTCAACTGCTCCCTTCTTTTAATTTGCATGGTTAGTACTGTGAGGTTTATGCAAGGCAGCTCTCAGGGGAGGGGACTGAAAGTTCTTTGAAGTCCTTTGTGGTGGCTGTCTAATCTGGAGAAGAGGATTACTTTCTTTCTGCCAGAAGCACATGACAGTTTGGTAATTAATGAGCATCATAAAGTTCTCTTTTTCTATTAGATACCCATTAGTAAACCTGGGATGGTTGTCGTTTTGGACAAAACCATGCACATCCTGATTTTATCCCAACATCAAAGGGGATCTCCTACCGTCTGATGCTGAATGCTCTAATTGTGTTTGCCTTCGATGGAGTTGGTGCAGAATGCATCTGAAACAAGTCTTGGCATAAACGGTAGGTCCTGTGATTGGACACACAGCCTGAGCCTTCCCAGAGCTAACAGCTTAAATGAGTGGTGGGTTTCTCTATTATTTTAAACATACTGCTCTCTTCCTCTCCTGTCTGTCTGTTTATGCTATTTGTTTTCCTTTGAGAATACAGGAATTAACATACTTTCCACATCCATACCATGCTGAAAATAGGAATGTACTGTGTTGGGCTATTTCCCTTTCCCCTTTTGATATAGTATTACAAAAAGTCTTTCTTTAGGATTTAAGAGTATTTCAGGTATTAAAGCTCTCTTGGGTTGTCTTTTTCACATCATTCTGAAAGTACAGAATGGTTTCCTGCTCTTTATATTTGGCTCTTTTATACTGAAACAGTTGAAAAGTCCTAGTCTGTAGACTTTCTTTTTGAGAAAATGTCACCCTTTCTTCCAAAGGGTCCAGTTTCTGAATGCAGTGTAGTTTCTTCAACTGCATTTAATCTCCTTTAGAAATAAGAAGAATGGCTAAGCAGCCTGTTTTATATATTCTGAATTTAAGATTTTTTGAAGGTCAGATGCTCATCCTATACTAGAAATCTATGCCAAATACAGACAGGAAAGAACTCAAGGATATGCAGGCACTTTTTCGGTAAGTGAGGTTGGACCAGAAAGCTCCACTGTAATGAAATGTGATGGCTTCAGAAGGACTGTACAGCTGTAAAGCCGAAAGAGAAATACACATGCTTAAGATTCCTATTGTTGTGTTTTCTCCTATATTATTTTCTCTTTTTAATGGGGATAGATCTGTATTATTTTTAATATGTGACGGGGGCAGAATTCTTGCTTAGGATTTCTCTGGATGCTTTCCATTGTGACTGTTAGTAGCAGCAAACAAAGTATTATTAACTTTTGCACCTCATGTGGGGAAAATGTCCTAGTATTGTAACAAAGCAAATGTACACATCTTCAGTACAAAAATGCATAAAATGAAGCCAAATGGCTTTGGCTAGCCAAAATGTTTAGCACAATCAGAGACACTCTGCTGTATGAGTGGAAAAGAAACTGGTGAGAAAAAAAAAGAGAGATGATCTGCTGTTATAGTAAAACTGGAATGGAGAGACTGAAATACTTCTGCAATGTAAGTGTTCCTCCCTCACTAAAATCACTGGGAAGATGAACTGAGGTAAATAATGAATCAGTGAAACAGAAAGTGTTGGTTTTTTTCCCAGATGATATCTTAAATCTTTAAAATATGATCAAATAACAAATGTAATTATTATATTTGTCATATCTAGGGTCTAGCCTTCCAGTTGTGATTCTCTGAGACATTTATTCCCTTAGGAAATGAAAGCGATGAGTAATATCATTGAAGATACAAAAGCACTGGTAAATATAATCCCTGTATTCTCGTTTCAAATTGGAACTGGTCAGAAAATTTACTGTGGAACAACTTTTCATTTGCAATCCATATAAATGTTTCACTTTTGAAAATTTTCTGTGTTTAAAAAAATTGGAGCAGGATTCTTTGTATTTTTTTAATAGAACATCTTCACCTTGCATAGAAACATTTTAGCCAATTGTTTAAAATTAAGAAGGCAAACTGCTTTCTAATAGAGAAAGACTAAAAATCAGAATAAGCAGTTTCAACCCAATAATCAGTATCGCAGAATCACCGAGGTTGGAAGAGACCTCAAAGATCATCGAGTCCAACCTGTCACCACAGACCTCAAGACTAGACCATGGCACCAAGTGCCACATCCAATCCCCTTCAGGGGATTGAACACCTCCAGGGACGGTGACTCCACCACCTACCTGGGCAGCAGTGACGTTTTCTTATTCACGTTTGGGCAAGGGCCCTAAATGTAGGCTTACAACATTCCCAGTTACTTTCTTCCCCAAACACTGTATCCACAAATGTATCAGCTAATTAATTTAGACACAATTAATTATGGCCACTGGCAGCCCAACAAAATTGCTTTGCCAGTTGCCTATGCATCTGTATCTCCAGCCGTGAGCTGCCCAGAGGAAAAAACTGGGAGGCCCAATCTCTACAGAAAATCATCTGTAAAGAGAATAAAGTGAATTTAGACCCTTTGAAATAAAGCAGACTGAGTAGTCAGTTTATCCTCAGCACAGACTCAGCTCAGACAAGAGCAAGGTTATGTTGTTCAATGCTGCCATGTTAGATTCTTGACTTGAGGGACAATCGGTACAAAGGAAACAAGGTGAATTCAGAGTCTCTGAATGTCTGTGCCTTCTGTTTGAAGATGCCCGTGAGAACATGGAAGTGAGAGCAGGTGCCACAACTATCCTTCTGTGGCATATTTGCTAGGCTGTTAACAAAAACCATTTCCTTGGAAGTGTCAATCAGTTTCAATCCTTTAATTGCAGAAGTGAAAGTTAGGATGAGTGGGCTATTTTGTGGTCCTTGCAAAATCAGTCTCTCTTGCCACTTTGTACACAAAAGATCATTCCATATTTGCTTCTGAGGTCAGTAGCTTACATTGGTAATTGTATCTAGATACAAGATCCAGGTGTGTTCTACAGTGTAGCCTCTAGCAACCAGTATCATTGCATGGATGGGGCTGGGAAAGCCAAAGCCCGTGTAGAATTGAGTCTAGCAAGGGCTGTGAAGGGTGACAAGAAGGGCTTCTTGCAAGCGTATTGGCAGGCGTATTGGCATTCAGCGTATTGCTGCTGAATGAGGCAGTGGGCCTGTTGACAGAGGACACAGAGAAGGACAAGGTGTTCTGTGTGCTCTTTGGCACAGTCTCTACTGGCATGACCAGCCTTCAATAATCCCAGATTCCTGGGTCCAGTGAGAAATTCTGAAGCAATGACAACTCACCTCAGTAGAAGAGTGTCAGGTTAGGTAACACTTGAAGGAACTGAATGTACACAAGTCATTGGGAGCTGATAAGACACACTCACAAGGGAGCTGGCTGATATGACTATGAGACCACGTTCAATTACCTCTGAAGGGTCATGACTACTGGGGGAGGTTCCTGAGGCCTGACATAAGGCAAATGTGACTCATATCTTCAAGACAGGTTAAAGGAGGATCTGAGAAATTACAGGCCAGGCAGCTTCACCTCAGTACCAGGGAAGCAAACAATCCTAGAAACCATTTCCAAGCATGCTAAGGACAGAAGGTGACTGGGAGTGGCCTACATTGATTTATAACGGGGGAAACATTCCCTCATAGATTATTATTATTAAAGAAGCCTGGTTTTGACAGGCTGCCTTGCATAACACCCTTACTGACAAACTACAGAAGTACAGTCTAGATGAGAGGACAGGGAGTGGGACTGAAAACTGTCTGAACTGCTGGGCTCAGAGTCTTGTGACCAGCAGTATGAAGTCCAGTTAGAGCCCAGTCACTAGTGAACCAATACAGGAGACAAATGCTGTTTAACATTTCCATTAATGACTAGGATGAGGCTATGTTATCTTTTAGGCTGTTAATCCTGTTTGACTTAAGACTGATATATTTAAACTCCTTAACTATTTGCCAGGGTGCCATAACTCTGAGTTTATGTTTCAATTGTGTGAAAGATTTGTTATTAAAATACAAGTCTTTTCAGTAAAAAGAATATAAAATGTAAAAACAAAAGTTACATTATCCATCTCATTGGTTTGTGCAACAGAAGAGAATTTGGGGAGAACCATAGGGTATTCAACAATAATCCAACAGCAGGGATAGAGATTTATGCTGATTTGTCAAATTTTAAATCCAGTTTTATTAAAGCCTTTCCACTCTCAGTAGGAAATACTCAGAACATATGAGGAAACTGTCCTATGAAACAAGATTTTACTTTAATAATGTAAATATTATTGTACAGCTACTCAGACAAAGAGAACGAATTGTATCTCTTGAATGAGTATGGAGTCTCCAGACCAACTCAGTGGCTTAGCTAAACTCAGTGCAGGAATTTTCTTCCTCTTCTCCACGGGGACAGTACTAAATGAACTTCTTCAATTGGTCTCAAATGGTCATGATCCACTTAATTTTTTAATGGTAGATAGTCAAAGAATTGCTGTACAGCAATTGCTGTACAGAATTGCTCTAACAGTGACCAAAAGCAGATGCCTGGGGAAGAATATAATAATATCATGATACTTCCACTCAATCATCTCTTGGTCTCTAGCAAGTTGTTACTCAAGGAATTCTTGAGTTTCAGATGGCTTGCATGTATTTAGGAAATGTCAGTGGATTTCCTTTTATGTTGGTTTGCCCAAATCTTCCTTGAGCCTATGGAAGTTAAGTGTTTAGTTAGTTAGGAATATCATAGTACTAGAGATGACATAGCTGTTCATTCCCATTTTTTGTTTTGGAGGTTGATGGGAATGGTTGGTCTGGTTGCTGAACAGTGCCTTCCCTGTCTGTGTAAGAAGACTGAAGAGTAAAGCCCCTAAGATCAGAGCAGTTAGAAAAGCTTTTATTGATACAGGGTTTTTTATGCTCTTGAAACTTTCTATGGTGATATTGTCTGCCCTTGCAGAAACAGAAAATACATCTTAAAGCATTGCACAGCAGCCACAAGTACACATGCAGGAACTGGCTTAACACAAATGTAACTAACACATTGACTGCATTTGCTATGATGACAACGGTGTGCTGTCTCAGGCTGTTATACATGTTCACTTGAGCCTTGTTCAGCTTAGCAGCAATTTGTTCCCTCTGATCTCCTAGATGTTTTGCTGTGTGTAGTATGTAGGAGTATTATTTTTGTGTTTAAAAAAAAAAAAAAATCATGTCTCCCTTTGAGAGCAGAGGGAAAAGGAATATTAAGTCTTACACTGTGTTCAGGGAGTGGAACACATCTCACCCAGCTTTAGCTGCCTACATTATTTTCACTTGATCTAGTTGCCCAGTCTCTCCTTACAGCCAAGAGAGGGGAATAGCCATTTAATCTGACCTATTTTAAATGTCTATATAATTATTATTTTTAAAAATCATGTCCTGATAGGTACTTTTAGAAAGTTATTTGTCTCAATATATACATAAAAGATAGGTCACATGAACAGCCCCTTTCTCTTCATTGACTGTAGAGGGATATGCATTCTACCTAGTGTGTTTTCAGGAGTTTGTTTATATTCTTAAAAATCTAAATTTGCTTGAAATAAGTAAGAAACTGGGCTGTTAGTGCATGAAGGTTGTGTTAGCCTCAGTGATTCAACCCACAGTCTTATAACTGCCTCAAAATATTGATGGAGTCCTTAAAATGCTGCAATGCAGTCTCACAAGTGAGGACAGCAGGTAATGCTGTGAGGAAGTACAGGGTGGGTGGTTAATGTGCAAGAGGTCTTTTTCTTGCCTGGCCTTCTGCTGACAGAACAGAGGAAAAACCGAACGCCTGCTATGATGCACCCTGCCTTTGTAGGGCACTGGCAGAAATGCTGCCTTGGTTAGACATGGTCTGGCACTAGTTCAAAACCACCATGGCAAAATTACTGAATGCCAGGAGAAGAATTGGGGGCTTGTTAGTTTTATGCAAATCCCAGAATTCCTGTAGCTTCTGTCATGTATTTGAAAATACACAATGCAAAAGAACATGGAGTGTGGAGCAGAGCAGCAAAATGGATCTCCATGGGTTATCTTCACTTCATTCAAACAAGTGCAGGCTATCTGAATGCAATAATTATGTCATTAATGCCATAAGAAAATGTTGCAGAAGTACAGTGAAGAGGCCTCATATACAGAACACAAATTAGATCAGTGTGCAACATGCTGGGTACATGCAAAGTCTTGTAACACAGTTAATGGTAAAAGAAAATCAGAGAAGTATAAATCAAGTTTTCAAAGAGTTTACTTGGTCATCATGGGGTAGAGAGGATGATCAAGCAACTTTTTCTCCCTCTTCCACTCCTCACTGTGGGCTGCCATTTCATCAGAAGTGACTTTACACAAGCAGCATGCTCTGTGCATAAGGTCTGACTGGTCTTATGCTGTTTTCATGCCTGTTATTTTTCCGTATTATTTTCTTAGATAGAAAAGCAACAGCAAGGTACAAAATGAAAAGTGAAAACAAAAATCCAGCTTCTTGTAGTTTGAAAGAATTCTGCCAACACTGAGCAAGCAGCAGTATAGTGGAGGAGCTCAGCTGGCTTATCTGACAGTAGACATTTGCTTTAATGCAACACATTTCTTTTGTCTTCATGCAATGAGTAGTCTAGAATGGATATGAAAAGTAATAGGGAATTGTATGATTTAATGGTGACCCTCAGTGCCATGCTTTGTTGTCTGCAACCTGTGTTGTCTGTGATGTCAGCTGTCAGGAGTGGGGCTCTCATCAGTCATCAAAGCATTTAGCAGAGTTTACAGTCTGCTATTTACATTACTGGCCAGTACTTTACTCTCCTGAATACAGTTTAACTATTCCACCACCCCTGTGATGAGTATTCTTTTCGGCAGCAGCAGTCCTCACAGCCTTGGAACATTGTTTTTGGACACAAACATAACACAAGTTATTAGAACACAAGATCAAAGGAGGTGTCCCACTGTCTTCCTTTCAATGCTCCCATTGTATTTGTATGCTGAAGACTGCTAGAGAGTTAGAACCAGAGAAGGGGGAGAAGGGGGAGGAAACCTTTGTACAAAGGTACTTGTCACTGAGAGAAGCCCATAAAAGATGATGTGAGAAAAGACACCAGGTGGAGTATAAACCATCCTTATTGTTAAGAAATGCAAATAAAAATCTTCTCCTATATTAAAACTTTCTTACTTGTCATTTCTTGGATGCTAAAGGAAGGGTTCTGATTATTGAAGTCATGGCACTATTTTTTACATTGCTTCTTTTCTTTTTATGTGTAGCATACTGTACATGATGTTGGCAAAAGTTAGATTTCCTCTTTCTCTGCTTATTGTTAGAGTTGTTAGCAAATTTCATCTCAGCAAAATATACACTGGAAAAAAAACTCAGAAAAAGCAGACTTTATTATATCTCAAGGATTGCCTTTTTTATGAAGGACATCCACAGTATTTTGTATTGGTAAATAAACTGCAAGGTCATTTTATTTGGATAGAAACTGTGTTTTCTGTGGGGAAACTCTGACCCCCAAAAATCCTGTATGTTCTTTGAATTCTTTCTGGTTGATCTGCAGTCAGATTCCAAGCAAACAGATTCTAGACCCAACACAAAATCTACTGACAAAAGCCAGTTGCATCTGAATTGCTGTGAGAGTTCTGGTCCAGCTTCCTTGGCTGTAAAGATACACACAGAAGCAAGAGTTCTCACTTGGTTTTAGGCAACATGTTTTTTTCACCTTTCCACTTTTCTGATGAGCTCAAGTCTGGATTATTGAATTGGCTATGCAAACGCTATGCAACTTTGAGAGAAAAGTTGCAGGACAAAACAGGTGACAATTAGCAGATCACAACAACAAAGCATTTCTAACAGCAAAGTCTTCCAGCTGCACCAAAACTCAGTCCTTTATTGAAGGCAGCTGCTGATGCGGACTTGCAGAGTAATAGAGTGAGAGCAAAGGTTAACCTGGCATGAGCATATATATCTTTATCATTGTAGATTCTTCTAATTTAAGACTTCTTAGATGCATTTCCCTGAATACAATGCAAAGAAGATGTGATACTACCTGAAAAAGAGTATTTTAAGTAGACAGTACAAACCTAGGTGTCTCCTGGTGGTGGTTGTGGGAAGCAGCTCATCTGCTGAATCATCACTTGTCACCCTGAACTACCAGTCCATAAGCGCAACAGCTATTTCTGTATGATGGGTTTTCTTGGCTTTGAAGAGTTGTAAAAGAGGAAAACACTTTGATGATGGAAACTATATCTGCTGGAGTATGGAGATACAGTGTTTGAACAGTGCAGAATTATGAGTCTTGCCAAGGTTTTCTCCATCTGGTCATCATAGGCTCTCAAAAGAAATGCAGAGATAATTTTGAAGAAGGCCTGGAAAAATGTCTCATGGTACCTAAGCATATGCAATATCTGGCATGGTTACGCAGAAGGCTAAGTGATGTAGCGAATGTGTTCATTTGTGATAGGCATCTTTCTGCTGCACAGACACTGTTTGAACTTGCTGATCAGTCTCTCTTCCCCTTAGGGTCAGGGCAGTCGCTGACATCCTAAAAAAACCCCAAAAACAACATCAACGAAAAAACCCACAAAGAAAACCTGTGAAGCAAGTAGGTTTGGAGTTGAAAGGATGCCACAGTGCAGACTCATGCCAAAACTTTGAGGCAATAAGCCAAGGCTGCAAAGTTGCTAAAGCCAGTAGCTGCTGACGTGCCAGACTGCAAAAATGCCTAAGGCAAAAGTGCTGGAAAAACTGCCAAGACCATAGGTACCAAAGACAAAGATCCAAAAGCTGAAACAGTATCATGTGACAGGCATCCAATTTGTGTGTGTTGGGAATGAGCTATCAAAGCACTTGTATGGTCACCAAAACAAAATTTAAATGTTATTGAAAGGATCAGTCATACTTCCAAGATGAGGATTGTGACCCTAAATTCATCAGCAGGATGGTAATTGAAGCAATTGTTGAAGAGGTATCATTGCTGTGGGCAGTTCTTTGATGAAGGAGTAAAAGGGGAGTGGTTGGAAGGTGGTTGAAATGGAGGTTAAGTGTGGTTTGTGACCCTCTGTGATTTTGAGAGCAACAGGGGTCAAAATTCTGTATCACTTGGATCCTGAAAATATTAAGAGTTTGTCCATATTTCAAGTTGTCTCTGACAATGGTGCTGAGAGTACCATAAGAATCTTTAGAACCGTATAGTTAAATGGTTTTCCTTTCACAACTAAGCAGCCTTTTCTTGAAACACTTTGTAAAATATGGACATAGATTATTTTATTCAGAGCAGCAGCACTGTTTCCACTTTACTGCCTCTATGTGCACATTTTTTTGAGAATTATGTATTTTTTTCCACTTTAAATAGCAGTTCAACTCTCACTTCTGATGGAGGTGGTCTGGCATGACCTGCATGCCACTTCCAGGTGGAAGCACCCATCTGAGACCTTGGGAGGCCAAGGCCAGACTTCTTTGATCTTCAGCTGGATGGGAACATGGCAGGAGCAGGGAAGAAAAGGAAGGAGATAAGGCTTAAGAACTGGAAAGCAGTACCACTTACCCTGTTAGCCAGACAGGAAAGTCAGTGTGATTCTTTTATCTGTCATATGTTTGCCCTCCTACTCCTACATGTAGGAAAGAGCAGCCTGCAGAGGAGTTGCATCACTGTCATCCTGGCTCAGGCACCAAGCAGAGTCCCACTCTGCCATGTGTGTCAGTGGTTCTGGCATGTGGCTTATGTGCTGTGCAGGGCTGGGCCTGCTCTACTGGCTGTATGGACTTTCTGTGTCAGTGAAGCCTGCCTAACAAGGAGCTATTTATGTTTGCTGTGACAAGCTGTGTCTGTAGGGCTGTGTTTTAGGTGATCTTTGACTAAATTTACTAGTATAAAGCCACTTACTCCATTAGTGTGTAGTGTTGGATGCTCTACCCTGGCCTCTCAACAACTGGTTTTAGGACACTTGTTTTCATGCAGCCTTATACCATGTTTGGTTATCTTCAGGTGCACGCTGAATCTGAACTTTTTCAATGCTGTTTCACTTTACCATACACTAGGCTAGCATTCCATAGCTAATATGGATTCCACTGTTCCATAGATAATATGCAAACACAGAATGAAACTAGACATGTTGTTTTGGCTGATATCATTGCATAGAAATATTCCACTCTGTCAGGACATCAGAACAACCTTCACTGGTACACATGGGATTCTTCTCAATCTAAGTGCTATTTTAAGTATTGTCATTAATTTTACTATGCTTTTGAATATTGAAAATTAATTCCCATAGTGGTCTTATTCACTTGTTCCTTGGCTAAGATACATTTAATTCCTATCATTGACCAGTTTCTAGAATATCAAAGTTCAAGAGTTTTGCACCCTCTGAAAAGTGAAGCGTAGTCAGCACTAACGAAAGGGCAACGAATAATACTCTACATCATGGCTTTCAAACTTGAAGAATTCCACTGGGGTCACTGAGTTGAATTAGAGACCCTTTAATCATTCATACAGTTTTATGAATGGTGTACTTTACTGTGATATTTTACTAGATGTCACTACTTAACACGCTTCTGGCTCCATGGAAGGAAAAACAAAAGGCTTTGTGTGCTTCAAGGTCCCTGTAGTTTTGAACATCATTATAATTCTACTGAGTCGAATCCTGAGGTCCCTGTTTAGTTGTTACACCACGCTAAATACTCCTGAAAAACACTGGTCTTTGTCTGAGGAAAAACATGCTAAGAATCTGAAGATTTGGCCCTTTAAAAATAGCTTAAACTTTCAGTCTCCCAGGTGGAGAAAGAAATAGGTGCAGTTGTGGTTCCTACTCAGTGTAATATAACCAGCTTCTATTGCAGTCATGAATCTGATTGTAGATGGAGTCAGTTACTGACATTTGGGATTCTTTTGTCAGATTTGGTCTCCTGTGAAAACTTTTGTTTTGCAGGGTACGTCATTGCCTGTAATAAAAAAGGGCTCGCTCCAAACTCTAACAAATGCTGCATATATGAAAGGGATACTGCACAACAGTGACCGTGTTACAAATGCAAGTCCCTTCTCTCCGTAAGGGAGACAGAAGTGGACCTCTGTAATCCACTATGAAAGCAAGGGCTTCTTCCTGCAGTTGCTTGTTCAGACATTCTGAACTCATGACATTTTATGGCCTTGTTTTGCTCCCAAGAGCTGAATGATGTGGGCAGCATTTCACAAAATAAATTACTAAATCCATCCTATTTAGGGGGCACTTCCAGTAAGGCGTTCTCTTTTTCTGGTAACCAGTGAAGGTAAGTGATAACCCAAATAAACCATTTTCTGGTGAAGTTAAAAAAGGGTACTTGAATATACACCAAGCTGAGGAGAAAATAAAATAAGTATTACCATTTTGAAATTCTTAATATGCATCAGGGTATTTAAAACTTTTCACAGTCTAGGTGAGGCTCATGCCCCAAGAAGCCGCTTCAAAAAAATCACTTTCTTCCCCACTTTCTCCTCCCCAAAACGAGGCAATCTTCAAAGGAACAAATGTGTCACTTTAAATACACAACATAAAAAATGGGCCAAATAAATTATTAAAAAACATAGAAAAGAGAATTCACAACGACGCACTTTATTAGCTATTTGACAAGCAATTGATGCCATTGCAATGGCTGCATTTCACAAACATGTCTTGTATTTGCTAGACAATTAAATAGTTGAAATAATGTGAGAAATGACTTTGCAGTCATCCAAAGAACAATCTGGCTTTAAATGGTTCATTTAATGGCTTTCCACTGGCTGTGCTGTGCAGTCCTTTCATACCAGACACTTGCTACATCCATGTGCTTTGGAATTCCTTCTGAAAATGAGCTCTGAGCCTGACCCTCCTCTCCCCATCCCAATTCCCTGCAGAAGTGTTACTACATATGCTTTGAATCTTTTTTTCAGATGAGCTCCCAAGTCTAACTCCTTCCTCTCTGTGCTTGAAATGTATGGATTTGAAAGCACAGATGTGGCCTTGAAGTTTTTGGACCAGGCCCATCTGGGTCAATCCCTACATAGTTTGACTGGTAGTTTCTTGAGTAAAATTCTCAGAAGCCTTTTTTTTTTTTTTTTTTTTCTTGTTCTCAATCTACTATGCACTCCCTTTTATCTCTCCTAGTTGAACTACAGGGATCTCAAGGGAGATGTGATTTTCATAAACAGAAAAATAATGACCAGCCAAAGGAAGGAAACAAATTTTTAATGACTGTGAGAACTGTCTTTATGAAAGAGCAACTTTCATTTTAGTTTATTCTGTATGTAAAAAATACATCATTCATAAACCAGTGGAGGGGCGATTCTTTTTACATCTCAGCGACTCAGTTCATGATAAAAAAAAAAAAAAAAAAAGCTGATATTTTGTCCTCCTGCTGCCAATATTTTGAATCACTGAGAGAGGGTTCTGCATCCGACCCTGAGAACTGCATTTTGGCATTCATTTCAGTGGGATCACTGCGTGCGCAGAGATTCCCGTGAAAACAGTTTGCAGGACTAAATCAATACAACAACTGCTTTTCCAGACGCGCTGCCTCCCTTTGCAGGCAAGACACTGCTGAGGGACGCGCCGGGCTCCGGAGCGCCTCATCACGGCTCCGAGAACCAGGGGCGGTGGCAGGCGGTTTGCCCAGCGCCCACACCCCTTCTGCATCCCGACGGGGCGGCCGAGCGGCAGATCCGGAGCCCGGGCCCGGAGGGAGACCAGCCAGCCCATGTGTCCGCCAATAAAGGAGGCGGCCCCCGCGGGCGCGCGCAAAGGCACTCGGCAGCTCGGCTGCCCGCGGGGGTCTGCGCAAAGGGGGCGGCCCCGGGCCGGGCCGAGCCGACCAGGACGGGGCAGGGTCCACTGGCGGCAGCGACAGCCTGGGCCGGGAGCGGCGGCAGCGCGGGGCTCCGCGGGCGGGCAAGGTGGGGGCCAGGACGACGGGGGGGGCAGTGCGGCGCATTGTCTGTCCGGGGCTGCGCAGGGAGCCTAGCTGCCCGTGCCTGGATCCTGGCTGGAAGTGAAACGCGCCCCGGCTGCTCCTTTTTTTTTTTTTTTTTTTTTTTTTTTTTTCCTTTTTCTCTCTCTGTTGGTTTTTTTGGTTTTTTTTTTTTTTTTCCCCCCCTCCCTGACCCTCCAAAAGGCTCCCTCGCCCCTTTCATCTGCCGCCGCGGCCCAATGGGAAGGCGGAGGCTGCCTGCAAGTGGTCTAATCTCAATGAGGTGTCAATCATGTTCCCCGGTGGGTGAAGTAAGGTCTTTTGTAACCGCCTCTGTCTTTGGGAAAGAGAGGAGAGAGGAGGAAGACTGGAGCGGAGAGGGGGACCGCCAGACCGTGCTGCGGGAGAGGAACTGAGATTTGATCTCGCTTGTGCGTTCGCAGGGAGAAGCGGAGCACATGGATTTCTAAACACGCTGGGATTTTATGTTTCTACAAAAATAACAACAAGCGAATCTGACCCTTCTGAAAACAGTCAAATGAATCGTAATTGCAGATCAATGCAGAGAGATGGGGAAACTTCACTCGAAACATGGTTAGTTCCTTTCACTTGCTACTTCCTTAGCCCCTTCCCCTTACTCGGATTTTACTCGGTGTGTTGCTGTGATTTTATATCGGTGTTTAATGATCTCCCTTTATTATTTCCCCCACATACTCTCCTCTGGATCTGCCTAGCTGCCGTTTGTAAACCCAGAGAAAGTCCAGAAGGTAGGGATGGCTCCTTATTGCTAGTAACTTTGAACGCCTTGCCCCGGTCCGGGTGGCTCTCCCCATACCCCTGCCCTCTCCCCTGAACTTTCCGCCGCGCTTTGCGCACTGCCTGCCCGCCCCAGTCCCGTCCCGGCTCCAACCCCGGCCTCGGCTCCAGCTCTGGCCGCGGGGCTGGCCACGGGGGCCGGGCGGGCTCTGCGGGCGGATCAGCGGCAGCATTGTCTTCTCTTTTCTAGGTGATAGTTTTGCCGTGAACGCCTCTCTGGCTCGCAAAGGGCTGGAGGACTGGATGGTGAAGCAGAAATACTCCGGGGGCAGCAGCAGCGGGGGCAGCAGCTCGGGACTCCAGCAGGGCTGCCAGCACCGGGCTCTTTGCAGGATCTCCAGCGCCAGGGTATGTCAGCTTCCTCGCTGCCCCCACCCCCTAGCCCCTATCTCCACCCCGCCCCTTCTTTTGAAATGGGGAAAACCAAAAGCTCTTTCTACATCCCTCTCTCCCTCCCGAGGGTCGGTTGTGCAAAGGTCGGGCTTTCTTTGCCCTGATGCTGCTCCAAGGGCTGCCCCGTGGGTGGTTTTCTTCAGTCGTTTGATGAAGTTAGGAGCTGGAGCGCAAACTTAGTGCTGGTACAAAAGCCAGAGGAGTAAGTGGACCTGTCTGCTAGGGTTTGGGCAGTACGGTTAGAACAAAATCCCTCACAAACGGGAGGAAACAGAATCTGGGAGAAGCCCAGCACGCTGCCAGTGTGTGTGAGCTTGTGAACCCCGATTTGTGCACAATTTTGGCAGAGGAATTCAGGAAAAGAGAAGTCTCTGAAGAGTGTATTGTTATTTATTTGTTCTTTGCTAATAACGCATGGCTGACTTTATCCGTAGGAGTTACTGCACATGTCAGTGCTCCTGGCTGTTACCACACCGTCACTTTCCACCCTTTTCTCTAGTCCTCTCTTGTAAAGCTGGGCTGGAGAAGATGTCTAAGTTGCTTTTTTTTTTTTTTTTTTTTTTTTTTTTTAATGCTGTCTCTTTAAACAAAAAGGCATCACGGGAGGTAAACACACAACAATTCTTAGATATGATCCTCATAGTGTTTAAAGGTATGATCTAGAGCTTATTGGTGTTTACTGAAAGACTCACATTAACTTCCCTGAGCTTGGGATCAAGCCCTGAAAGCTTCATCTGTGGAAAAGTAACCTGAGAGATGGAGAGATTGGAATCTGTGCTTCCCAGCAAGGAATGTGGCTCTGAAAGCACAAACAGAGGAGGACCACCAAACCTCCTGCAGGCTCTTCATATTGTTAACCACCAGTTTTATTGTCTGAAGCCTGATCTTCTTGTGTCTCAGAAAAATTAACTCGGAAGTGCATAGTATTTCATTTTAGGTGGGGTGTTAAAGTGCGTGTAAGATGTATAGTATAGAAAAAGCTAATGATGATCTTTTAGATTCTACCAGTGCTATGTATGGAGGAGGGTAAATTGGAAGTCACTAGAAGTAAGGTGAATGGGGTAAGATACTGATGTGTTTGTGAGTGTAATCACTTCATGTTCGACTTGCAAGTATGGTTGGTTGAAGTGATTTTTATTGTGCTTGACTTGGAGACAATGTCGTCAAAGAAAGAATTTCTCATAAATACTGGTATATACATGTATGACACATGCATAAACACATGTGCTTTGAAGTAATTTTTTATTATCCTCATTTTTGTAAGTCAAGCTTTTGAGGTATGTTCTGCCTTTCACGTGTGTAGTTTCTAGGAAAGACTCTCAACTCATCAAACTAAACATAGGTTTAGAACATAGGAGTTAAAGGTCAGAAACTCTGACTTCAGCTTTGTGAAAGGCATTTTCCTCCAAAGACAGTGTGCTTTTTGACACTTTTTTTCTTTTCAAAGATACTTTGCTATACATGGAACTCTTCAGTTTCCAGTTCTATGAGGTCTGCTCAGCTGTAATAATAGTGGACCAGTATTTATCTTCTTACTCAAGGTGTTGTACTCATGATAGCTCAGCAATTAGCAAGGCGTTAACTAAAAATTAGTCTCCAGTTTTAGTACATTACAAAACTGTAAGTAGGTTTAAGTATGCTTAAAAACTCTGTTCCCATGAGGCTTTTTACTGTCATCCTGGTAGAGCCATTTCTGAATGTTTGAAAAATATATGCAATTTATTGCTTGATATATCTGTATGCATATATAGCCTGCTAATTGATTTACTTTAATTGTCATCCTGTCACAAGCACACTGTGACAGCTACATTAAAATGCCTTTAAAATATGAACTTTTGGTAATATGGAAGGATGCATTTCTAATCCTAGATTAGAACCAGATGTGCCATATGTACAGTGTTTTTGACAAGCATTATGGAGTCACAGCTATTGGCTCCATAACTGAGATTGCATGACTGTTCCTTTTCTGAGACCTCTTTGATCTCTTGTATAATTATACCAAGACACAAAGTGAATTGTAGTCTAACCTCTTGGCTCTTCATTCACCTCAAGATGTAGAAATACTACTCACTTCTAATGGTTAGTCAGATGGGATTGTGTGGGACAGTTGTGTATTCCTCAATAATGTAGTACTGTTGCACTTGAATTGACCAAGGGCTCTTCTTACTACTTTGTAATCCCTCCTAAAATGTTCATTGTGCTTACAAGGCTCTGCAAAATGGTATTTATTGTGTCACAACTGAAACTTTGGCTTCTAGGAATCCTTAACCAAAGTTTCGTTGCTAGTGGTTTCATTAGTATGTAGACCTGCTGATGGGAGAGTAGTTAGCTGTTCTAAGTCTGAAACATCAAAGATTTGAATAATTTTGATTGGAATTTGAAAGCAGTAGGGAAATTTTACTTACATTGCTCTGTGTGAGTAAAAAATGGTGTCTCGGTTGTAGTTGAAAGGCTGTTTTCCTCAAGAACAGAGACTGAATTGTTTTGCAGAAGTTACTCATCCAGAGAAGATGACACTGAAGTTCAGGAGGATTCTTGCAGTGTTCTACAAGGGGAATGAGTGACAAATACAGGAAAGCAGGAGCATTTAATTTGTCTTACTCTCTAGCATGACTGAGTTTACAATAGTTGTGGAGGGGAGGTCTTTATGTCAGCTCACTTCAGGCATTTGACATGAGGAGGGTTCAAGAGTATACCACCTCTTCTCTTCTGGAAGTTTTGATAGTTTCTTGGTTAAAGCAGACTTCATTCAGCTGATATGTTGTCCATGTCACATCCTGTCCATCCATGTCTCCTCCCTCCATTTGTCTGGAAGAAGAGTGGCAGTGTCCACTTCTTGCCAAATGCATCAGTCGTCTGAGAAGGATCTCATAAGTAATAGTTGGGTGAAGGCATGAGCCAGTGGAAGGAAATTGTGTCTGAAATATGCACTTCAGGTGTGCGTACAACTTTCTGTTTTGAGCTAAGAGCTGTGATCTCATTAAACCATTGCCACCTGCCCAGCAGGGGCTGCTCTACTCTAAATGTTGTAATTACTGTGGAGGCTGAAGATTGGGCTGCAGTCTTCCCCATCATGTAAAATTAGAGAAAAAAGGAATTCCACTGCATCCATGAACAGTATGAAGTCTGAGTAATCTTCTGGTTTCAAAGTTAATTGAAACCACTGGGGGCTGTAAATCTGTTAGAGCAACTGAATACTTCTGCCGCTGCTTTATGAATAAGACAACTTGTGCCCAGAAAGATTTTTCTGATCCTCTGGATTATCTTGTGTAATTCTCAAGTTTAAATTTATTCAGTGTGTTTACTTTCACAAACTAGTTTGAAGATCAACCTTGCCTGCAAATACACATTTGTTTGTTTATTTAATGGACAATTAGTTCGATGCTCGAGGGAGAAATAGTAAATATGGCATTTGCTTAGTTCAGTTTACTGTTACCTTCAAAGCCACAAGAGTTTTTACTACTTTAATTGAGATCCATGCTTGGAATTGAAAAAAAAAGTCATATTTTTAATTACATTTCAAAACAGCTCACATTGAGCCAAGTTATAAGTAATCATTTTAGGTAAAATAGAAAAGCCTTTAGCTTACCACTTCTACTGGGCTCATTGGTGATAGAGATCCTTATGTTCAGCCCTAATTGATGTTAATTAGCATTGAGTATCTGGTCTAGGAATAATACAGTATGAAATGAGGAAGCGCATCACTGCTTCAGAGGTGGGGCTCGTTCTCCATTTGTTCTGTGCCTGTAAGTGCCAGTGACATTAATGGGCATTCCTTGAATGGCTGAGAGGAGACTACACAAGTGTCAGCTTCACTGCTCCTCTGGCATTATCTTCCTGAAACTATTTTTTTAAAAAAGCCCTTCCCAGTGCCCCACTGTTAAATTTATGTGTGCATGTAAAAATACACAGCCCTATGGAGCACACAGCTGGGTGGGTTACTTAGCCAAAATGAAAACGATAAACAGAAAAGGGACTTTTTATAGTGATAGGTATATCCTATGGCTTAAAGTTGGGTGAAGTGGAAGATTGAATTGTAGTGTCTCATGGGCCAAATATCTGAAAGACTGCTTTCTTACTGATATGGCGGCAAGAGCAATTGACATTTCTTTGGGTGCTATCTTGTGTGACTACTTGAAGTGATCTTTTAAATGGAAATATTTTCATGTCAGTATTGTACAGATAATTATTTGTATTGACTCTCAGGATTAAAAGAAAGAGCAGGCTCAGCAGTGCTAGATATTTTTAGTCATACCAGTATATTTTGATACACAAAATAATGTGTATGGCATTTAATTTGTGGAAATTTACATTGATGGAGAGAGAAGCAGAATCTTATTTAGCGTTGAAATTTGTTGCCAACAAACCACGATAATTTAATTAGTGGTGCATATAGTATATCTTGACAGCTCTGGTTGGGGAAAATTATAATATGAATATTAACAATCAAAGACTCTCTGAATGTATTAATGCCATGGTGATGAGATTAGTGAATTGGCCAATACTGTAGCAGAAAGCTGGATTCCAAGGGAATTATCCTTGAATGATACCAGTTGGTGCAATTAAAAGCCACAATTCAGTTGCCATATGGAAAGTGTTAGGCATCCTTAGATGGTTTCAAAGCAATGTGCCGGAGGTTAAATTGACATATGAAGAAAAGCATAAATTAAATATTTTGTGTTATGAAATTTAAGGTTGACTTTGCTTGAGCCATATGGAGGAGGTGGATGGAAGACAGTCTGTATTTCATCAGGGCTTGTTTTATAGGTGTTTCAGATTTAATGTGGTGCACTTTTAATTTGGCATGTTGATGAGAAAGCTGAATGGCTCGTGAGGTTTCTGTAAACAATCTCATTAAAGTAACATTTTTTGATCTCTAACAACCCCCTTTCTCCCACCTCCTCTAAAGTGGAGTTTCTTAGGTTGATGTTTGTAAGAAGGAAGCATATGCTCTGTAGTAGCTGGGTGACGTCCTCGTCTAAGTGATACAAGCTATACCTCTTGGGTTACTGATAGTCCCTCTTGGCTTTGTGTAACCTTATTTCTTCAGAATGAGGTGGTCTTGGTTGTGGAGTATGTTTTCTTCTGTAAACTGAGATGAAAAGTAACAATGCCGTATTATATTCTATGATGACTTAAATGTAAATAATGTAGCCCAGACTTTTACACTTAAACTTTGGTTATAACAAGAAAGAAATTCCTGTGAAGTGCATGGCAATGCCGAACTTCTTCCTAACACATATGGGAATGTTCTTACAGCTACAACCTCCCTTCAGCAATAAGGTTCATTAACAGAAGCATTTTTCTGTAGGTTTTGTGAGATCTGTAATAACACAAGCCAGGAGCAGCTTGTTCAGTAAATGGCTATTTCTAGGCATCCTTCAGAAGAAGATGGTAGTTGACTTTTATGGTTTCTTTTGAATTGGGTTATGAAAAGAGGCCAAAGAGAAGTCTCTTGAGTATTGAAACTTTGTAAGAGTTTTTTCCAAAGTTGGGGAAACAATTGTTCAGTGATGATATTTAAATCAAAATGGAACATTGCTCCCTGTGCTGCAGATGTTGGCCTTTATAGAAATCCTTATGGATGAATTTTGCTTTGTGCATATCAGCATCAAAACCTGGTTAGAAAATAAATGATAGATGTTGAAATGTACAAAGTTATTTTTTGTAACTAAACTACTTTTCTAGTTAATGTACTAGTTATTTGGAATACTTTGGAGTTTGCAGACTATGTGGTATTTATAGATATCTTTTAATGGAAAATGAGGTGTAGTTTTACTTCAAAAACTGATGTGAAGAAATGGTCAAATAGACTTTCTCTGTGAATTTATTTAGTCATATCTGCCAACACTGGCAGCAAAACTAAGCTTGTATTTACTCCTACAGAGTAACTACAGCTATGGGAGATTGGGCTGGACTGTATTCCCTTCAAGAATTATTAACCAAGTTCCAAATGCAAAACCTTCATTGTCTGATTTCTGAGCCAGCAAAGTGTTTGTGTTGGAATATGTAATGACATTTGTCTTACAGTGGTAGAACGCCAGTGGTGTTAGCTGTGGTGAAAGGACTGTGTTGGCGCAGATATTTTTATTATTGCATAATCTAAGAGAGAGGGAAATTACTTTTGTAGGTTCAACTATTGCTGTCCTGGTCTCTCTGCGAGAGGTACAGCCACACAGTGCATTTGCTTTTTCTGAACATCTGGATTTATTGTCATCAGAATAATATAGCATTCATTTTGTCTTGTCATTTGCAGTATAGTGATGACACTTCTGAACATGCGAGACCTCCTTTTCTGAGATGGGAAGTCCTGTGTTGTTACATGTCTTGCAAATAAATTGCTGTCACATAACCACATGTCCATTGTTGAAAGACTAATCCATTGGCTTGCCATGGAAGTTGGTACTCAGAGGCTTATATCTGCTTATATTTGTAAGTGTTCAGATAGCTTCTTAATGCCTATATGTGTGCATCTTACATGACCAGCTATGTGCCCATCATATGTATGAAACACTTTTGTTACAGTCTTATGGAACCTACTCATTTAAGGAAGGGAATTACGAAGTTTCTTGTTGGGAGGTTCTCTAACAGCTGTGAAATTGAGTACCACTGGTTTTGTTGGTGTGGTGTGGCCTGTTGTATGTTATAGGACAATAAATGGTACTATTTTACTTTGTTAAACTTTCTGTGAAAAAAATCTTTTTACTGTCAGAAGACCATTCTGTGGTCACAGGAGACTGAAACACCATCAGTGCATGAGAAGCTCCTCAGTGGCCAAGAAGAACCTTGTAGAAATACACATAAAGGGTTCTTCCACACTAACCCTCAGGAGGGATAACAGGAGACCCTGTGATTCCCTGGTTCATACCAAGGTCCCTGCGAAACGTTCATGAGGAGTTGTTCCTTCAATCTGAAGCTGTTGTTAATAAATTTTAGTGCTTGTGAACGTGAACAAGACTTGTCAGGCAAGCAACTTTTCTGCTTTTTGTCAAAGCTCTAATAGTTTGATAATTTTCTCCAATACCCCTTCTCAATCTGAAAATTCACTGGAACTTTGATATTCATTGAGATGACTGTTAGAGAGTCTTATTTATACCCTGAAAAGTGCCATCCACCAGGCTTGCTTTTGATTTAATGGATTTGGATTTAAATACAGCCTCAGTGGCATTGGTCCCTTTGCAGTGAGAATATGAGATCCTCCCTTAAAGTGTGGGAGGAGATCACTTATGTTTTGAGCAAAATTTGCAGCGGAGAACTTCTAATGTGTCTGGAATTTTCAGCCATGTATCCTTGGACTTCAAACTAGCAAGTGCAAGCAGGGTATGTTACTTTAGCTTAGGATTGGCATGTGGTCAGAACAGTCTCTGCACTGTCCATCCGGAGAAATACTTTGTTTTGCAATTAGGGTGGAATTTAATGCTTTTGGGGGCATTACTGTGGGAGCTTTAGAGGGATTAAGTATACTGTGGTTACTATTAAAGTATAACATCGTGATTCAAAATCTGTGAAAGAAAATCATGCATGGGTGTTTGATCTTGGGGTGCAGCCACACATGCTGTGAGGCATAAAATAAGGGGGTAGACTCAGTAGGGAAGTGACAGAACAAAGTACTGTCTTGCAGGAGAAATGGGATTTGGGAGCAGCTTCAAATCTTTTGATCCATACTCTGAGCGAATGATGAGTGGTACGGAGGTGACAGATTTGTCTTAGGGGGGAAGAGGAATGGTGGGTAGTGTGTCGCATTGCCCTTTGAGATAGTTTGCTATCTGAGTCCCCAAAGAATTAGTAGTGGTAGGTAAGGACTAAGCTGCTTCTTGTCCTATCATAAAAATCTTTTATAATTCCAGGACAGTGAGTTTCAAGAGAGTTAGGTAAAGAAAGTAGTGACTGTGAAGCTAAGCCTTATGCCTTAAATGCATATAAAGAACAAATGCATGTTTGGTGGAGTGGGAATTTTGTCTGAGCATAAGAGTGCCCCAGTCTTGAGCTCACAGAGTAACAAGCAGTCTCTGTATTGCATAAGATGCTGCGGTTAAGCCTGTATCAGTGTTTCTGTAATAAACTGCTCTCTTTTTTTGAAACAATAAATAGTAATCTTGCTTGTGAACTTGCCAAGTCTCTCTCTGTTCACATAGCGTACGTGTGTATAAACTACAGACACTCGTTCCCCTATAAAGAGAGAACATCACAGTCCAGCAAACAGAATATCTGTCATTCCAGCTGAGCAAAGGTCTAAGGCAATAACCCAAAATATCCTGGAAGAAATTCTAAAAAGCATTGAAGAAATCAATCGTCTGATCCTAGAGGAAGGTCTTTGATGTAATCCTGGTACGTTTATACTGGGAGCCTGCCTATTTCTTTATGGTCAGCCCTAGACTTTCTATATGAAAAGTAGATCACATAATTTCATATGCTCTTGCTTTAAAAAAAAAAAAAAAAAGATGGTTGATAGTTTCTAAAGCATACACACTGTTTAAATGTAGATTGTGGCTTTTAGCTGAAGCCCAGGTGGGCAGGAAAGGCTTTTCAAAACAAGTACTTACAGGAAAATAAATAATACTTTGATATTTTTCCCATGGAAAAACTGTGCCTCGTGTAGCCATCCCGAATAGTTAATTTTATTTTGAGGATAAACTTCATAGGTTATCTCAGTTTTATTTATGCAAAACCTACGTGCAAGATCTTGTTCCTGATGTGTATGTGTGTGTAAAAGGAGTTGTACATAAATTTCTTTTAAAGGTATATTTGTACCTAACTCAGTACAGTTAGGTGAGTCTGGTTTTATAACCTTGAAAAATTCTGCAGTATTCCTCTGTTATGTTTTGATGTGAAAGGCATGCTGCAATAGGGGAGAAACTTCTTGTTGCTTTCAGTAGTTTCATATCAAGTTCTCTGCCACGTCAGTGGAAGACAAGAGAAGGTTCGAGTGGTGAGACCAGTAGTCATGTTTCTAGCAGCTTGCTGGTGGGATGGCAATGTATTTTCCTCTGCAGATGCAGTTTATCTGATCATTTTATGACAGGTTCACAAAAGTTTTTTCACAGTTGTACTGCCACTTAAATTCCCATTTGTAATTAGCAATGTAATTTTGCAGATAGGTTTTAAAACTCATGTTTTGAGAGGTTATTCCCATGGCATGGCTTAATACCCATTAAAATATCACATTTTAATTGTATGAGAGTGTTTTCTATCTGATTAGGTTGGTTTGTTAAAATGTTGCACCATTTTTTCTCTCTTCCTCCCCCCACCTTCTCTAAGGCTGTTTTTAATCATTTATTTATGACCAATAGGAAGTACAGAAAATCTTTAACTCTGGACTAATGCACAGCATAAAGAAGTAAATGAGGTCTTTTTCTGCCTAAGCTATTGTACAAGGCTTTTCTTTGAAAGGCAGAAGCTCTCAGACTAAACAGTGGTGATGTGTAACAGAAAAGAAAGAAAAACCCCAGCATTTGGAAAGGAAGTGTTTTATTCACTGATGGTACGTAGACTTCATTGGAATCTGATCATCAGCCTTACCAGGGCACTCTTTTCCAGATGTGCTGTTTGATTTCTCCTTTTGAAATGCAATTTATAAATAAATAAATAAATTGGAACTATGTGATGAAAGTCAAAAGCAAAGTGCACTGAAGTAGCTGTGTGTCCTTGGACTTTTGCTGTTATCCAGGAGGCACTAGCTAGACTGCAGCATGCAGGTGTTGCCCATGCTTCGTCAGTGAACATACATGTGCTATTTAAACACAGAACAAACGTCTGCTAAAACAATTTATCCTTAACCTATGGCCACTTCTGATTTTGCTTCTATTTTGGAAAGACAGAAACTGAAGATACTGCTGTAGGAAGGACCTTAGAATTGCCAGTAAATTAATAACAGACAATGGATAATGTCCTGTGGGAGTAGCAAACAGGTTCTGAGGTCCCTTCTGACCCTCCTCATGAGGGTTTCTGATGACAACACCTCCTCAAAAAAAGGAACAGTATTTCAACCCCACTGGAGAAAACAGGAAAGCTTGTCAAATACAGAATGTAGGATGGTTAGATGAGGAAATGCTAATGTCATGCCTTTAGGGGTATGTTTTAAGCAAGGAAAGAGTCCTGGCCTCCTGTACAGCCAGAGTAGCAGCAGGAGCCCTATCCAAAGGCAGGGTGAGGCTTCCTACTTCTGTACTCTCAATGGACATGGGCTCTACTCAAAGTCTGTTGTTATTGCCTATCAGTTCCAATACCCAGTAGTTTCAGGACTGGATTTTCAGTTGTTCCTTCAGTTAGAAATATGTACAGGGACTCTCTTCTGAGAGGAATTCCTGTCTGAGAGACATGTCAGACCAAGGGTAAGATTTGGCTTTAAATTGTGTTGGCACGGCTTACTGATGCCAGCATGCTGGGTGCTAATAGGAGGCTGGGCAGAGGGAAGTAACTCAAGTGAAAAAGGAATCTTGTGATGTTCAGTCTCATCTGTCTGTAAAGGAGGTGGAAAATCAAGTGTGTGCTACTTTGACTTACTCATCCACAGCCAAGAATCTTCCTTCTCATGATGATGGTGACTAGCAGTATTTTGTGTCATACCCGGCTACATGCCAAACTGTATTGTAAGCTTTATGCAATGCTGGTTTGCAGTGGCCCTTGTTGTAGGGTGATGTCTTCCTTCTGTGTCAGTGATGCTTTGTTCAGGTGAAGCACCTTTTCTTCTGCTAAGTTGTGCTTACAGGAGGCTTTACCCAAACTTCACATGCCTGTTGGAACTGCCTTCCCTTGTACAGAGGGTGAAATGGAACAGTGTTTTCCACACAGCTTTTGACTGTATACTATTGATAGGACACATTTTGGAGTGAGTGATCTTTGTGGACTACAAAGGGTTACGCTGTTGAAGTTGCACAGGCACCAATCCACTGGCACACCGCAGGTGATCTCAGAGTGAATGTTGTTTAAAGCGCCTGTCCCACGGTTCCACAAATGTGCTCTGACCAGAGGATGTTTTTCTAACTTCAAAGGGCTTCTCAGACTGGCTCGGTGCCTCACAGGCTGAGTCCACAATTCCTCTCTGCTCATGATGTGTTCTAACCATGTGTGATTTTTTTTTTATTATTTAATTTTTTATTTTTTGGTATGTGATGTTTTCTTAAAGTGGCATTGACCTGTTCAACTGAAACTTGCTCTTAAGCTTCTAAACACAAACTTGTCGTGTGGGCAGTTTTCATCTTAAAATGATGTGTGTATTTTTTTTTTTAAGAGCAAGAATAGAGATCAAAAAGGGAAGTAATTTATAGGAAAAGAAGAAAAACAAAAAGAAACAAACTTACAGAAGCCCTTTGAGTTGCACCATCCAAAGACTTCTCCTTGAAGATCAAAGTGTGAGCCCTTTGCTGGCTGTAAGGAGAAGAGTTTATTTCCACCTCAGCACTGCTGGTGTTACAGTAGGTCACTTTGTAATGTGCCTCTGCACAAGGGATGTGCAAAAGGGGAGAGTGAGGCAAAAGGAGTAGAAAGTGGAAAGAAGCTAGGATACTTCACTCTGACCTGGTTTTATTTCACTTTTTTTCTTTCCCTCCCTCTTTAGCAATGTTATATTAAAATAAACTTTTAGGAACATGTTTGTATGTTTTTAAATATTAAAGGTTTCCTTTTCTTCTGTAGTACTTTGTAGTATAGTTTCCTGAAGGGGATCATTTTCAGGTTAATACGAAATATAATGCTGGGAATTACAAATTGACTGAGTCTTTGTGGGCCAAATTCTTTTACTTTTGAAGTACATTAACTCTCCATTAACTCTGCTGAGAGTAAGATTAGGCCCTGAAATATCTCCTGACCTACACTGTGCTACATTAGCTATGGTTGTGAATCTGTGAGGATCTCGTGTTCCACGAAGTAAACTCTATTGGTGGGCACTGCTTTTTGCCACGTTTTTTCATTCATTATGTCTAGAAAAGCTCTAGTTTGAGGTTTTAAAATAATAACTTTTACTTTGATTTGTTACTATTATCAATGTTTTTGAATATATTAAGAAAACCCAAACTAACAGTTTGCTTTCTTCAAAGGAAACAATGCTTACAAGCTAGACCATGTTACTTTGTTTGCTGTGTGATTGAAAAGGATCATCTGCTGTTGGAATAAAACATTATGCTGTGAATAGCCTGCCATAAAGAGTAGATCTCAGCTGTGCAATGAAATGTTGTTCCTCATGACTAATAGTACTGCAGTCGAGCACTGAATAATTAATCCAGCTCTCAGATTTAGCTTGATCCTAAGATCCTTAAACAGGCAAGATCCTGGAGAGGGGTTAGTGATGTTTAGAACCTAGGCACTAAGGGAAAACAACCTGTGCTACCCTGCCATCCCATGGTTATCAACAGGAGCCATCCCACCAGGTTTATTTTGGCTAGTTTTAAAGCAGGTGGTCAGGATGAATTCCTATGTTCAAAGTCACAGCTGCTGCTTTGAAACTGTGTAAGAAGGGCTTTGGTTTCTTAACACAAAATAACTGAGCTGCTGTTTGGTATTAGAGCATCATTATTCTGGGGAATGCACTCTTCATTTTGGAAGTTAAAAATTTATACCTCATGATTCTAAGGGCAAAGACCTGAAAAGGTTTCTTGTTTGACTGGTGATTAAGAATTCTTCATAGACTTGAGTAAATGGAATCAGAGTAGTATTAACAATTAATAGCAATATTAGAAACAGAGTTACTGCAGGAATCTCTTGTTTGTTGGTATTAAGTAACTTGGGGGGGGAAATTCAGTGGATTTTAGGGCAGCTATAATTTAAGTTTTTGCTCTTTTACTGGGATGTCTTTGTGGCAGTTACCCCTAAAATGTTCTGTTTTCATCATTAAATCGATTAAAAAGAGCAAGTGGGCTTTATACCATCAGAGTAATGATGCTGTGATTAAGTGGAAGGAAATGTTCCATTTCATTTCTCTCCTTGTAACATTTTATTTTAAAATGAGCCTTCTTGGGTGACTTTTTCAGTAGCATTAGCAACAGTGTCAGCAAGAATGGTGAATTTGCGTCGCTAGAAGCATAAAAGAGAATTCATGGAGTTTGTGTTAAGCATAGTATTTCTTTTTTATATATAAAAAAGGATTCTATTCACTGTGGGGTTTTTTTTCTTCTTTTGTATTCCTTGCCACCTTATGATATTATAATGTTTTTTGCCTACTTTCAAAATTTCATAGATATATATTTATAATAAATATATGTCATGTAAACCTTTCTGTAGTGTAAGAGAAAGTGTATTTTATGTAAGGTACACAGCATGGGGTTTTCTGGGCCTTCAATCTCATATGATCCTGCCTCACAATAAATATATCTAACAGGAAAGAGCAAAATGCAATCCTCTCAGAGTGGGTGAAAATATGCTCTTAAAGAAGATGGGGGAGGGCTAGTTAGAGGAGGACTGAAAAAAGCCAGTAGGCAGGCAATGTGTTTCTTCAGCTTATACAAACAGGTTTGGTAGTGGACAGCAAGAGCAAAATCAGGGTTAGTTTGGTACTGGAGATGGTGAATATAGGACGTGCACACGTAGGGTGTAACAAGATTGTTGACTAGGTTGTTAAGGGGAGGCAGTGAGAATGGGCACATCATAAGTACAGGCAGTACAGACAGGACCTCTGCGCTGTGCACTTAAACCTTTTTACTTCAATTGTAAAAAAATTTTTGTTTGTATTTTTATCTTGTGATAGTAATTGCTAGTACCTTTCCTGTCTGTTGGAAGCTGCATGTTCTAGTGCAGTACTTCTTAGATTTATCCATTAACAAATGGTGCTGGATCATATTTCATGTACAGGTATATACAGCAGAAGGTCCCTACTAAGTTAAAGCTCCCTGTGGTTCAGACATTGGCTTGCCATGCAGTCCTTGCATCTCTGATAAGAGAGTTTGCCTTTGCTAATGGGCCTCCTCAGGTCTCTACTTTGTGGTTGGGATTTTCATGGGTAGGGTGTCAGCCGTGTTGTGCTTAAGGATGTAGGGTAATAGGTTAAATACAGCTTTCTTAAGCACTCCAAATCACAGGGTAGGTAGCCTTTGAAGTCATCTGAGATTAGAAGACTGCTCTGTGGGCCTGGACACAATGATGGGAGGTGTTTGCTATGTGGGTGGTCAGAGGTGGGTAACCATTGCTGTAGTGCTATCTAGTCTCTGAAACACCGGATTTATGGCTTAAGAATGAGATAGAAGAGCCAGGTAATCTTAGTCTAGACCCCAGCTTTAGCTGTATGACCTTTCTCAAGTTGCTCAGATATGAATCTTCACAGAGACCCAAGATAGCTAAGGATTTGCTACTCATTTAGTCCTGTTTGTCTTCTTTCTGAAACTACCATTTTTATCCACTTTTTCCCACATGCCCATAAGGGAAGTGAGGATAAGTTTTATCCTTTTACCTACCTAGGCTGTCAAAGTAAACAGAGAAATACTTGAAGTTCATGAAGAACTTCCATGACAGCTGTACATTTACCTCATTGCTATGTTTTTTATGAATAACCCAGGTATTTGTTAGCTACTTTCCTAAGAAAAGTAAGACAAGAATGGAAAATAAACAAGTTTGAATTTGCCTTGGAATTCATGTAACCTCCCTTTGCAAAAAACCCACCTTCTTACATTGTCTGTTCTTTTGCTCTAGAGTAATCTTCCTAAAATCCTATTGGAGAGGGGCATTTCTGAACCATCTGGCTCTTGTCACAATCCAGTGGCACAGAATGGGGTGACCTTTGTTTTTCTCCAGTCTTCAGGCATGTCTCCTGTTCCAGATGACTTAACAAAGATGATGGAGAGTGGCCTAGCAATGATTTCCACCAGCAACCTTAGCACCTGTGGGTGCATCCCATCAGGACCCGTGGATTTATGGATGTCCAGATTGTGTAACTGCTCCCTAACCCAGTCTTTATCAACCAAGGCAAATTCCTCCTGTATCCTGACTTGATCTAGAGACTCAGGGCTCTGTGGCTCCTGAGGGCAGTCTCCAGCAGTATAGACAGAGACAAAGAAGGCACTCAGTAGCTCTGCCTTCTTTTTATCCTTTGTCACCAGGGCACCCACCTCTTTCAGCAGTGGGCCTCATTGCCACTAGTGTTAGTTTTGTCTGCGGTGTATTTGAAGAAGTCCTTTCTCTTGTCCTTGATCTCTCTTGCAAGGTTGAATTCCAAGGAGGCATTAGCTTTCCTAGTTGCCTCCCTACATCCTCTGACAAGTCTTATATTCCTCCCAAGTGGCCAGCTTGTCCTTCCATGATCTGTAGACTCTTTTCTTCCAGCAGTTTGCCCAGCAGCCCCCTTTTTAACCAAGCAGGTCTCCTGTCTCCCTTTCTTGGTTTCCTACCTGTTGGGATGCTCTGATTTTGAACTTGGAAGAAGTGGTCCTTGAATGTTAACCAACTGTTTTGGGCCCCTTTATCTTCTAGTTCTCTGTCCCATGGAATTGCTCATAGCAACTGCTTGAATAGGCCAAAGATGGCCCTGCTGATGTTCAGGGTTGTGATCCTGCTTGGTATTCTGTTCCTACCACCCAAGATCTTCAACTGCACCATTTCATGGTCACTGCAGCCAAGGCTGCGCTCACCCTTCACCATTCAACCATGAATGAGTAGTAGAGGGCCAGATTTTTGCCAGTGCTACTGGATGAAGTGGACTACACATACATAATGAAGGGCACATAAAGCATCTGTTAAAAATTCGACTGAAGATGAACACCGATGCGTTAGTTAGACTTGAGGCTTTACAGAGAGGTGAGCTTTTTTGTGGTGTTTGCTTGAGTAATAAAATTACCCTCTCTTGAATGTAGAGCAGCTGAGTTTGTACAAGCGAAATGCGTGTCAAAATGTTTACTATGAACTGAAGTGGAGTAGTGAGTCAAAGCAGTAGGCTTTTGTTTGTACCGACTTTGTAATGGAGAGCCTTATAATGAGAGTGAACTATGCCTCCTATTCTGGTGGGCCTTTGTACTATTTAGAGCACAAAGTAGAGCAGGTTTACAGATTAATTAACACCTCTTCCCTTCTTCTTGTGGTCCTGGCAGTGATGTATCACCCCTGATCAGGTTTAGAGGTGGTGACTGATCGTCAGTGATGGATACTCCCAAACTTTTAAACTGGCCATTGAATTCTCTGCTGTGAATGTCATTTGTTCTATTAAACAATAGAGAGCACAGCTAAATGCTTGGTGCTGAAGAGGCACTTACTGTCCTGTTAGCCTGGCAGCAGCAGCACACCCCTGCAGCTGTATGTGTGCAGCCCGGCACATCCCAGCCTGCAGCTTCCCCATTCCCCCTTTCATATAAATATGAAGAGAATTCAGACTAATTCTGCCTGTCTAAAGAGGATTTAATGGCATCTTGAAACCCAGTATTATGTGTTTAAGGATGATTTATCTGAATGTGGAATTGTAAGGTTGGTTTTAATCTGGCAGTTCAGTGGTTTTGGAGAGTTTGGTTGGGCTGGCTGGAATCATTGTACTTTAGTCTGGGAGTTGGGTGTGGACATTTTGTGGTTGTTAGTTTGTTGGTTTTTTTTTTTATCTCTGTTTGGAGGTTTCAGGTTGCCTTTGTCACCTATTGACTACACTTGCACTATGCTTTTTTCCACTCTCAGTTCTTCTGGTCTCAACATGTTAGATGCTTGTATTTTAACAGCTAGTGCCTTTGCATTGGCTTGATTTACATGCTACATTGTTCAGAAACTAAATCTTTGTGGAGAAACAAAAGCACATGTGGCCTAACTAGTAGAGTGCATCTCTGAGTGTGGCATGCAAAGAACCCTTTTGCCATCTTGCATTAGCTAGCACCCTGTACTGAAACATTTGAGGCAGGTATGAACTGCTAACCATACCTTACCCACTGTACAGATTGCTAACAAATCCCCACATGTAGCATATATGCATTTTGGAGCTTTAAGAATTTCTCCTCAAATCTCCTGTGAGTGAAAAGATGATGGAGCACAGCTCAGCTCAGGAGCCAGTCATTTCAGGAAGAGGACAGTGCAGAGGCAGTGCTTGCTGCCTTCCTCAAGACAGGAAGAAAAGTGGAAAAGGGACTGTGATTCAGTGGATCATAATCATCTCTCGGCTCCAGGGGCAGTGCAGCTTTGAGCTGCAGCCTAGGTCACGTGGATTATAGTAAAGCGCACTATGCTGAAGCAGAAAAGCAGCAAGTTCATCCTCAGGAGCTGCTTTATGTTGTCTAGAAATGAAGAATGCCTCTGTAAGAATCACAGAATGGTAGGGTTTGGAAGGGACCTTTGCAGATCATCAAGTCCGACCCCCTCCGAATGTACTGCTTTTTATCCAACATCCCAATTCCCATGCGTCAGCAGCATATTTATCTTCACTGTTTTCATGCTGTGAATAGAGGAAGGCCAAGAAACATGTATAAAGGACTTGCTTTACTGCCAATGATACATGCAGTCCAGCATCCTATAAAGTTAACAGGGATTAAGGTGAATGGCCATGTGAGCAAGGGAGGCATCCCACCAGGAAACATGTCTGGTTTTGTGTAGCAGCTAAAGGCATACTATCTACAGACTTTGGATCAAACACTTGGACAGCTAAACCAAGCTAATCCCCAAAGATGTGCTATTAAACTAATTTCCCATGTATGGAATAAATGGTGTAAGAGGTTTGAAAAGCATTTTCCAGCCATCGTTAAGAATTGGAGTGTGAGCTATAAAATTCTGATCTGGGTTTAGACTTTATTCATATTTGGGTTTGGTTTGAGGCTGTCTCGAGTTAGCAGGGTATAAATGCTACAGTTTCTCCCCATGGCTCTAGAAGTGTGCTGTGCTAGTAGTTTGAGTCTTGCTTTTTTAAGTGCATCTTTATTTTAGAAAATATTTCTTTCTGCTGTACTCAGACTTTCTTTTACTGGAAAAGTCTGAATATTCTAGCAAATAAGGACGATTTGACTACACCTGGTAGAGCTGCAAATGTGAAGTGTTAATTGTTTATGAAAACAATGTTTCTTTCTCGTAAATTCTCTCAAAGTAGAAACTCAAGTTTGTATGCCCTTACAGAGAAGAAAGTAAATGTCCTATAATGTTACCTTTTTAGGAAAGCTTGTCATTCTTTGTTTCTCTTCTTTCTCTCCCCCTACCCCTCCCCCCTCTCTTGATACTTTGTTATATTTAATTACTTAAGCTATTGAAATTAATTGATAGATGAGAAAAGGTTTAAACTGAGTAATGAATATCCTTGATTTGGGGGAGCTTTAAGTAAGAAGGATGAACAAGATGTTTTAGGTCCTGTAGTGAGTAAATTTTTTTTTTTTAATTCACTTTGAGCCTAAATGTGATTCCTACAGCAACTCTCACTTTGGGTAAAAGAGCTGTCTGCTTAGATCTGTTAGGCTAGGTCTGACTGGGCAGCGTGTTTATATAGAGTGGGATGTTAGGGTTCTTTTTCTTGTCAGAAGATAGAATTTTTGGATGTCAGTGAGAAATGATTACCCAAAGAGAACTTAGGAGCTGGGTATTGAACATGCTTTGTCCTGGACTGTCACCCATTGTATCTGTAGCCTGGTGTGTGGCACTTAATGTAGTTTCAGACTGGCTTCACTCTGAGCAAAGGCTGATAATCTGTAAACATGTATGATGGTCTTCAGATCATGGCACAAGCCCACCAGACACTGTGTCGTGGCTGTTTTCCAAGGGGACTTTTGTGCTGACTTCTGTAGAGTTAGGCTCTGGCAGACATAATTGTGTAGCAGAGAACACTACAGAAATGGGTATACAGGCATGCTTGAATGCTTGGCTCTTTGTCATAAAATTTAATCTATTTACATGTTTCCTGTGCCACTGTACAAACAAACCAGTGGGCAGAGTCCTGAAACCATTTTCTCAGGCAGAGTTCCAACTGATACCAAAGAGGTTGCAATTGAAAATAATCGCTTGTTTAGAAGCATTCGAATGTGACCTTTAGAGAAATCTTCTCTCCTTTCGCTGACTTTTTGAACCCCTCATTAGGGAGGTACTGAAAATCAGTAGGAAACTTCAGCGAGTTCAAGCAGCAACCCTAGCTGAGTTGTAACTCGCTGTTCCATTTGGAGCACTGCAGGGAACATAATTTCTTCTGAAACTAGCACAGACCTACAGTATTATTACTTCTCCCTGTTTCTCATTCCTCATCGAATTTGCAAGTACTCCTCTGTTAGCCTTATTAGATCTGTGGTAAAAGCACGTGTGGTGAATTTATACATGTTTCATCATAGATGCTGAGACCAGTCCAAGTCTGCTAGTGTTTTGTGTGCGTGTAGAGATCTTGTCACACGAGCAGGATGCAATATGTGTTTTGCTGCTACAATATCCTTTTATTCCCAGGAAAATCCCCCAAAAGATACTGACTTTGAAGAAATTCATAGGAGAGCTAAGGGTGGTGGAAGATGACTGAAAGGGCAAATGGTTTGCTTTTTGTTTGCTTAGAAAAATTGATAAGAAGACTTCTTGTCATAGCCACAGAGTGAAAGAATAAAAAGTCCTTTTATCTATCAGTAATTTATGTGCTTACTTACACAGACTTCTGTTGTGATAGGGAGTGTTTGTGCAGTAGCTATTCTGGAATACCTACTGCAATGAGTTCCCATGTGTAAACATGGCAGTAAATACTACCGAAGCAATGACTGAATGAGAATTAGTTCTGTTCTTGCTTGAAGCTTAAACAAGGTTATTTAGAACTGTGAAGGAATAGCAGCAGGAGAATTTAGGAAATACTGGATGTAGAAATATAGGAGGTCTTCTCCAATGAGGAATAATTGTTAGGAAATTATACAGGTTTTATTTTCCCTCAGAATTGTTACAACTGCTGAGCTTACATCTCTGACTTTCTCAAGTACGTGATGGAAAATTGGGTCTTCAAAGCTGAGTCTGTTGAATTTGGTCCATTTAATTTTCTTCTACTGTGAATAATTGTGTGCATCGATGCCAACAAAATTGAGATTTATTGGCTTTTTCTGCCTTCCAGTGAATATCTTGTACACGATAACATTCAACATAGTGCTGTTACTTTAGGAGATAATGCTGACAGCAGCAGTTGTAACTCAGAGCTCTGTCCCTTATGAAGATTAATGATCTTTGAAATAATAAACTGATTGGAAGTTACAAACTTGGAAGTTGTTTTCAGTTCATAAATAGAATTGTTGGTGGAGGCATTTTGCCCTTCTAATTCCGATGACAGAGCAGAAGTGAAATACTAGAGCAGTAAGGTTTCGGTATCTCAAAGGAGCTATTGGAGAGAAAAGATCCCTTCATGAAGAATCCATGTGTTTGGAAGGGCAGGAAGAGGGTGACGACAAGTCATTTTGCAATATCACGTGCTTATGTGGAGTACTGCAAAGAGCTTGAAGCTTTTAACACATCTGAGCATTGTTGATTCTTATTCTGGTTGCCATCATTCAGTAGGCAGAAAACAGTTCAGCAGGCACAGGGGCCAAAACCTTGCCTCCTGTGAGTGGGCATTGTTTTAGGAGAGAACCGGTAACTGATGTTTAAGTTTGTTACAATATAGACCTAGCAGTGTCATGACATTAAGAGGGAACATAAGTATAGACATGACTTCACAGAGTTGTCATAAATTCTGCTCTTGCCATATTTTAATTTCCAAGGCTTTTGAATCTCAGACAAGGTGCAATAGATGTAGTTATTAAATTCCACTGAAATATTTTTATTGGGCAAGACATTGCTTGATGATGTAGCTGTGAAAGCCAAATTTGGAGACTAGCAAAAGGTTCTTTATCCATGCATTTAAGAGGAAAAATATTTTTTTACTTATTATTGAAATAACTTCTTTTAAATTTCCTTTCTTTTTTTTTGAATGTGTGTGTATGTAGTAGCAACCCTGACAATGCAGGGCTTAGGCTGTCTGCTACAGGATGATAGTGTTGTCATCAGTAACACACAGGTGGAAACGCAGCTTTAGAAACCAGATATTTGCTGGAAGGCCTACGCAACCAGGCGTTCACAGTCCAGAAGGTTCCCCCAGTGCACTGATGATAACTTCTTGATGCAAATGGTGGATGAGTCAACTAGGAGAGGAGTGCTGCTGGATCTTACACTCACTAACAAGGAGAGTCTGGTTGAAGTGGTGAAGATTAAGAGCAGCCTTAGCTGCAGTGCCTGTGAGATGATGGATTTCCGGATTTTGTGTGGTGGGAACAATACCAAGCAGGATCACAGCCCTGAACTTCAGCAGGGCCAACTTTGGCCTGTTCAAGCAATTGCTAGGGGAAACCCCATGGGACAGGGAACTAGAAGGTAAAGTACCTTCAAGGCCAGTAAGGGAGTTTGGTTGCAGTTTTGAGGCAGATGGTCCCTTGGTAGGATATTCTCTGGACACACTAATAACTGGCTGTACCATGGCATGCTGTCTGCATTCCCTTATACCCTGTGGTAAAAACAAAGTAATTTGAGGCAGCTTGTGCCTTTATTTACCCCAGTGGAAATGCTGACACAAGCTATTACCATGGAATGTCTGCCACGTAACTATACTCTCGAAAGTCCTATGTTGAGAAAGTAGCCTGAAGCACTGAGGTTCATCCAATAAATTTCTTAGCATTTAGTTGTTTGCACCAGAAACCATGATAGCAGAGTTGTATCAGATGGCAAAGTCCTATAGCTCCTTGCTTGTAGCTGGAATGGCATTTAAGGGTTATGTATTGAGTTTAATTTGATGTAGTAATAATCTATGTAGTTTAAACACACTATATATGTATTCTGTTGCTGGAATTTATCAAGATAGAGAAAATCATGTAGGCAGAATTCTCCTCTTCATCTTTCTTTTAAAAACACATGCTTTCTCCTGGTTTGTATTTAACAGCACTGATAAATGAAGTCCTTTGCCACAAACAGGTGTATGCCACTGTCCTACCCTGCCAGGATACCTGCCATGGATACCATGATGCCTGTCACAGCTTGGAGAGCCAGAGCTTAGCCTGTCTGGTGAAACTGACACCTAATTGAAGACACCTAATTGACAGAAGCGAAATCACTATTTCATTTAGCATTGGCCACATATTGGATAGTAACTTTCAGCCACCATAAGACTAAGCTGGATTTGAAACAGCAACCTGTTATTGAAAGGCACTGTTTTCCTTTCTCATCCTCCAGAAGCATTTATAAAAAATGTGGGTGGAGGGGAAGAACATGATATCTCCCAGCCCCTTCAAATATGTTTGCCTGTGTCACATTCTCACACACTTGGTTTAAGCCTTCAGTTCACTACGCACTCTTTAGTTCTCAGGTGCCATTTGACTTTGATTTCCATGCAAAATTCTTGGAAACCAGAGCTGATTCTAAAGGAAGATGAAACTCATCTTCTACAAGACTCTTCCTGAAGTGGGCAAATAGTTTCCTTCCTTTCTTGTAAGGAGCAAGCAAGTGCTCTGCGCCCTAGAGAGCCAGCTTGGTTCTTTCCTCTTGACACATGAGTCAGGACACTTCTGCCAAGAGTTTTATTTGCACTTCTGTTACCGGAAATGTCCCTGATAAGAAGTAGTTCTTGTTGAAGCCTCATGAAGGCTTTTTTTTTTTTCTTTCCCCATGAGGACTGCTGATCCATTTGTGTTTTTTTTTTTAATTTTTGTTACATAAAAATGTGAGTGAGGGTTTATCTTTGCCTTTGAGATGTATGGCACTAGCTCTGGAATTGCTTTCTAGTTTACAACACGAGTCTGTGGTTTAGACTTCTCCGATACACATGTTTTGTTGTTGCAAAGTTGGATCAGTTTTTTGTTGTCATAATGGTTGGTGCACTTGGCAGCTTGCTTTTTAAATTATTAGGAGATAAAATTGGACTGTGCTTGAAATCCAGAACGTCTGGTATTTTCTTGCTTTACTTAGTGCTGCTTTCAGTCTGCCTTTTAACTTTGAAGACCAACGTAAGGCAGTTAAGAACTGAGGGTTGATAAATTTTTTTTTGTCATTTTTGAAACCTAGATCCAAGCCAGCTTCTCTTGCAATATTTCAGCCTCACCCTCCCAGGACACTTTGAGATAAATCAGTGTCTTTATTAAAAGAAGTAGGTCTTTTGGGTTACTAGCATTGTAACATTAAATATTCATTTTAATTTGCAGAGTTGAGACAACTATGTTGAAGCCCCCAATAAACTTCAGCTCAGATTTTGAAGCTTTGAAAATATGCTGATTGCCTAATTTCATTCTTCAGTATCTAGTAAGGGTGTTTACTGCTCAGATACCATTGGAAGTGAGGTGTTAGGGAAAGTTTGTGGAAAATCTGTGCCCATCGCAGCATGTGAAACCATGTGACAAACTGAAAGGCAGGCATGGGGATTTGGGAGTGTCTTCTGTTTGTTTTCTATTTCCTCTCCTTGGTGCTGGACACAGTGCCATAGCAGTGGTGAGGGAGGAAGCACAGCAAAAAAAGCATTCTTCCCACTCAAGAAATCTTTGATTTCAACATATGTTGAGAATATTCTTTATATAATTTTTAATCCTTTCATATTGAGGAGAAAGACCCTCATATGCAATATTGTTTTGCACCTCTTAGGAGCTATTGTTTCCAGTTCTGTTCTAGAAGTGGATGCATTTTTATGACTAGAGAAGTAATTTTCTCTATCACTAGAATCAAATCCTGAAAAAATAAAAACAATTAGGTAAACTTGGCATAACTGACGATACTTAGCCAATAAAGTGTATTCAGCAGAAGATTAACATGACAAAATTTGTGGCAATGTGGCTCAAGCTTTGTCCTCTATATCCTGGCTTGCCAAAGGAGATGTGTTTTGGGCTGAAGTAACAGAGACTGCAATGGCCCAAGTCCAGCTCATATGCAGATGTGTTTATTTTTATAAAAATCGTTGCCTTGGCTTTCCTGGGTTAACGTCTTCAGCCCAGTATAAATCATGTGAGGGAGAACTAGAACTCTCAGGTTCATAGCTGGGTGTATAGCTACAAGTGCCACTTCCAAGGAAATGTTTTTTGTTAACAGTCTAGCAAATATGCCACAGAAGGATAGTTGTGGCACCTGCTCTCACTTCCATGTTCTCACGGGCATCTTCAAACAGAAGGCACAGACATTCAGAGACTCTGAATTCACCTTGTTTCCTTTGTACCGATTGTCCCTCAAGTCAAGAATCTAACATGGCAGCATTGAACAACATAACCTTGCTCTTGTCTGAGCTGAGTCTGTGCTGGGGATAAACTGACTACTCAGTCTGCTTTATTTCAAAGGGTCTAAATTCACTTTATTCTCTTTACAGATGATTTTCTGTAGAGATTGGGCCTCCCAGTTTTTTCCTCTGGGCAGCTCACGGCTGGAGATACAGATGCATAGGCAACTGGCAAAGCAATTTTGTTGGGCTGCTAGTGGCCATAATTAATTGTGTCTAAATTAATTAGCTGATACATTTGTGGATACAGTGTTTGGGGAAGAAAGTAACTGGGAATGTTGTAAGCCTACATTTAGGGCCCTTGCCCAAACGTGAATAAGAAAACGTCACTGCTGCCCAGGTAGGTGGTGGAGTCACCGTCCCTGGAGGTGTTCAATCCCCTGAAGGGGATTGGATGTGGCACTTGGTGCCATGGTCTAGTCTTGAGGTCTGTGGTGACAGGTTGGACTCGATGATCTTTGAGGTCTCTTCCAACCTCGGTGATTCTGTGATGCTGTCACTAGCTGGTATCTTCAGAGCAAATGTGCTCCCTCTTCCCTCTTCATGCTTACTGTGTGTGCATGCACACGATTTTCAACAGTGAAAACAGAAATAAATAAATAAATTTAAAAAAAAAAAAAAAAACAAACCACCAAAAACCTGAAGTTTAAGTAGTACAAGTAAATATAAAATCAGTCTGTTTCCTTGTGGATTGTGACTTCTGGAGAGGAACACCCAGGTTTTAAACTTCATCCTTTAAAATTTATGGAAGCCTTAGAAACTTCCTCTTTTTTTCCTTTTTCTCCCCCCCCCCCCCCCCCATTTTCTCTCATTTTTTATGTCAGGACCTTTTTTTTTAACATGTATAACCACAGTGTGTTTCACAACTTGATTTAATGTGGCTTCCATGTGCCTTGAATACAATAGTAACTTCTGAAACCAGTATTTCTTTAGAGAGCAGTAAAGTTGTTTCTTCATGACACCAGTAAGTAGTTTTCTTGCCAAGAAGTATATTGTAAGATTTATTACACTCTCCATTGCCCTCCCCAAGTAACCCAGATTTTAGCTTCAAGTAAAGCAAACATGTTCAAAAAGTACTCTTTAACTTCAGGCTAGGCGGATACAAAATAAAATCCTCCAGGGGTACATTACAACTAAAAGATTCACAAGCCTTCCAGGGGGCTTAACTCTTTAAGTAGGCATTTCACAAGTATTTGGTGCATAAACCATTATATGCTCCAGGCTGGGTTTCTTGCAGATGTTTGTTTTATTTTGTTTTATTTAATATATGTTGTGCAGCAGTAAATGTGTTTTGTGAAGTACACCTTTGATTAGAGGTGATGTTCTGTGCATTAGAGCATGTGTTTTCTTGATCTAGTATTTAATATCACATTTCTTGGACATTTCTTAGTCCACTCAGTTCCATAAGGTGCTGCTGCTTCATGGAAATGGGATCATACATTCCAGTTATCTCCCTTCACTCATTTTTCTAAACTGAGTGCTTTTGTCTACTGCAACTCCTGGAAGTTGGAAAAACAGTTGTTGGCGACTGCAGAGGCAAATGACAGCCATGTATATGTTGTCTTTGCTTAATTGAATAGACTAGATGGACACAAGTGCCCTGGCAAACAGCGTATCAGCAAGAGGATATAGGCAGCCTTACAGTTTTAGGAGATCTGGGTTTGCTTTCTGTGTCTTTCAGAGACTTCTCTGTAAGCTTGGACAAGTCACATTTCTGTATTTCACATGTTATTCATCCTTCCCACAAAAATAAGGTTATTTCTTTCTTTCATTTTTAACTCCTGGGGCAGGGTCCCTCTGTTCCAGTGTTGTAGTGTGCAAACTGTTGTCTACGGTTTCATTGGGACCTCCAAGTGCTACTGAAATGCAAATGACAAATAAGAATACAGAGAATGGAAAACACAAGTAATGTAAGACAAAAAAGGGTCCTTGCAAGATTGTAACAGGAAGCAGTAGAAGAAGTTTAATCCAACCTTGTGCCTTCCAGAAATGAATGAGTCTCTGTAACTCAGAGATTTCTGGAAGAGAAGCCCTTGAGTATTACAGGCTACCAGGTGACAAGAAAATGTAGGAAAAGAAGTCTCGATTGTCTTTTTAGGTAACTTGTTAGTTGAAAAATTGCATTTAAATAAGAACGATCATCAGTTTGAAGTAGTATCAGAAACCCTTGTAAGAAGGGAAATGATGTGTCTGTCAGAACAGCGATGTTCAAATCATCAGACATGAAGGATAAAGACAAAATACCAAAAGCTTCAGAAAAACAGGAAAGGAATATAAATCCCAGAAAAACTCTTTCTTTCCAGATCTGAATCTCGTACACAAGAAAAAGGTGAGCCCTGGTACCTGTGAAAATGCCCCTCTTAAAAGAGGAGTTCAAACCAAAATATTGTATGCATCAAAACTGAGAGTCATATAATAGAAACTCTTGGCTATTTGATAGACTGATAGAATTCCTGGTGGACAGAGAAAGTCACCCTGTATTTTGAGATCTGAACATTGGAGGGGCAGCTTCTAGACATTACTGAAGTGAAGCAGTATTTGTCTTGAGACTTCAGACGTGGTAACACAAGCTCTAGGAATGGTCATTCCCTTCACTTCCATTTACCAGGAGAGGATAGTTCTGTACATGTTTAAGGCTTTGAAGCCTTGCTTTAAACCCCTAGTTTGAAGCAAGAAAGGATGAAGCTCTGCTTGCACTGTAGTTATAATCCTACTACCCTGACTGTGTAAAGACCAGTCTTATATGGTCTGACTGTCAAAGGACTTTGCTTATGCTTTGCTTCACAAAGAAATTTGAAAACTATTCATGAGAAAGCAGATTTGCTGAATTATTGATTCATTGCTCATCCTGCATACTTGAAGTCATATCTTGTAAAAAGTAGATGGATGGTACAATCATGGAGCTGGCACGGTAACCTGCTGGATTTGTGCATGGCATAAACATGATTTACTTTGGTGCCTGGAGAAGTATGAGATTGTTTCCGGTGTGGGCATGTGCTGGCTGGGGACAGAAAAGGTGGCTGCAGGAAGTTGCCATTTAGTTTTAGTTCATTTTTAAGCAGAAGCATGCTATTTATGATTACCTCTTTTGTCACATCCAAACTTCTGTACTGTGTTTTACCTTTCCTGCATTGGAGGATTTAATTCTATTAAGAGAATTACACTCAATTATTTATCTTCAGGGAGGTTTCTCTGTAATTTGTGTACGTGTTTTAATGTCTATTGCAGATCTCTGAGGTTTCAGTGTTCTGACTGTTGTTTCAATTTGCGTTCTCACATTTGGAACCTGACAAATTATATCCATTTCTGTTGTGGTTATAGCTCATGTTGGTTTTCCATTTTATGGGCCAAAAGACAGTCCTTGGATCCATATGTGCAGTTTTCATTGACTTCAACAATCATCTATATATTTATAGTCTCTCTCTCTTTTTTTTTTTTTTTTTTTTTGTTCCCCAGATGCTCATGATTTCAACATGACAGTAGTATCCAAATGTTGCAACCTCCTGGTCTCCTATGGCCTAAATAAAGTGAAAATGAGCCAAATTCTTTTCACATTTATACAAAGAGCGTTGCTTAGGGAGTGAATGTGTGAAAAGATTTGTTTCAACATGCTTGAGCCTTCGAGGCCTCATTCCTGCTCATACAACTTGTGCAATTTCTGTAGTCTCACTACATTAATGATGAAGTAAATTTGATTCTTAGGAAGAAGTGCTGTTAGTCAAATACTACACAGGAATAAGATAGTCTGCAATAATAACTGGTATTGTTTCAACTCTGTCTCACTGAAAATTACTCAAGTGAAATGTTAATTACCTAAATAAAACTACCAGAAGCCTCATATCATTGCATCATAATATTGTTCTAGAGCAGTGAATTTGCTCTTTACCTGGGCAGGAAAGAAATACTTCCATTTGAGAAAAGACTTTCTCGGTAATTCAACATGTCTTGCTTTACAGGTAGTAATTCATTGTAAAAACTGAGGGCTGTTCTGCTTGTTTAGATACACATTTCTAGTGTCTTAATGATCCTCTAAAAGTTCTTTTTCTACGCAAACAGTTCTACAGCAAAAATGGAGATTCAGGGCACAAGATCAGATTTTCTCCATCTCTGGGAAATTTGTTGGAAACTTAGCAGGGAAAGAAGAAAAGAATCCTGGATATCTGTCTGGTGAGCATCTTGGTTTATGTGAATTATTTTCTGGAACAGAACAAAGCCAGTATATATTTATAGCCATAGAGGTGCTAGCATGCTGCCTCAGCTTTGGCTCCTGATAGCTCACCACCTCCTCTGTAGCGTGCTCTTTTGGTTGGGCCAGTTGCAGGGAGTGGATGGAAAATCTAAACCAACTTCAGACTGCATTATCTCTTCTTTGGGGCTAAAGAAGATTTGGAAGGGAGCCAGGGTGATGAACCTCATGGGTTTTCTTTGATCTTTTCTTGCCAGTATGATGCAAAGCATTTCCTTACAACTGCAGAGCGACAGTGTCCGTGGATGCAACTGAAACTCATTTTGGTGTTGCAGATCCATCTAGTCTCTTTTCCGTGTTTACTGAAAGGGAAGGTTAACATCATTTTGCTGCCCGCATATTACCTTGAACAGGATGGACTGAAATCTGTTGAATTCTGGCTGGCTGATTTCTGTGGCAAGCCTGCAGGTCTCATTTTCACTTTCCTTATTTTTTTTTCTTTTCCCTTGATTCTTCCCTTTTTCCAGTCATTTGAAATAGGGAATGTAACTTGAAACTGGAAGCAAAAAATTTGCTTTGAGAGATCAAGAGTCTTTTAAGCAGCTTACTGGATCAGCAGTTGCAAAGTTATCATGAGGCCTGAACTCTTTCTATGGGTTTAATAGAAGCAGCACAGTGCAGGAGCAAACATCACAACTCTGTATCCTCAAGGGAAGACTTAGTGCTTTACACATACAAGCAGAACTAAATACTGTACTTTGATGTACTCTTTTTTTCTCTCTTTTTTTTTCCTTTTTTGTTATTAGTTTCAACCTGTTGGGAGTAAGTTTTTCAGCACTCCTGGTTAAGAGTTCCCTTGATGTTTTGTGGGCCTCATGTACATTATATAAAACTGGAAAGAAGGACACTTCTTATGGATGCTAACCATCCTAATAGCTATAAGCTATGGATTTGTGTCAGTGTGAGTTTTACATGGTTCCATGTGTAAAACAGTAGTCATCATGTGACAGGATTATTGCAATATGGGATATTTAATGTTTGCCTGGTACTCTTGCCATGTTTGGTGAAAGCAGAATGGATACCCAGTGTCTATTTTGCAGGGGTGGGCTGGGCTGTGGTTCCATGTGTTGAATTACACTCAGGGGATCTCTGACCAGATACAGTACCAGGACCCCAGTTTTTCAGGCGGTATGTATGTGGTAGGCAGTTACTATAGCACACTGTACTCTGTTGTTACTCACTGGATTATCTGAGTATAAATCTGGATGTTGACAGGTGAGATAGAGTGAACTTAATTCCTGCAAAAGTGTGTTTTTAAATTCAGGGGGCTAACTTGTGTGAGCTATCTTGAGGTAAGACCACAGTGAAGACAAGGTGTTTCACCCAGAGGTTGGCTATGCAAGGTCCAGTGGTAGCCCAGAAGGTGACCCTGCCTAGTTTGCCATGTGTTTAAAACCTGTTTATTTCTATCTAGGAAGACTTCTATGCATTAGAAAAACGGAGTAAGGGGTTGGATTAACTTGGATGACAGAGCTCCAGGGTTTTTGATTCTTTGTTTGTGAGCATAGGGAAATTAAAAAATGCCCCATTTTTCCAGTTGAAAAGGTTTTCCATTGTCTAACCTTTTGGGTAACAATCTACCTCTAATTTCAGCCTAAATTAGTTATCCTGTAATACAGGGGCAGGAGTTGATCTGCTGGAGGGCAGAGAGGCTTTGCAGAGGGACCTCGACAGGCTGGACAGATGGGCAGAGTCCAATGGCATGAGATTTAACACATCCAAGTGCCGGGTTCTGCACATTGGCCACAACAACCCCAGGCAGCGCTACAGGCTGGGGTCAGAGTGGCTGGAGAGTGGCTGGAGAGCGGCCAGGCAGAGAGGGACCTGGGGGTGCTGGTTGATGGGAAGCTGAACATGAGCCTGCAGTGTGCCCAGGCAGCCAAGAGGGCCAACGGCATCCTGGCCTGCATTAGGAATAGTATGGCCAGCAGGAGCAGGGAGGTCATTGTGCCCCTGTACTCTGCTTTGGTTAGGCCTCACCTTGAGTACTGTGTCCAGTTCTGGGCCCCTCAGTTTAAGAAGGACATTGAGACACTTGAACGTGTCCAGAGAAGGGCAACAAGGCTGGTGAGAGGCCTTGAGCACAAGCCCTATGAGGAGAGGCTGAGGGAGCTGGGGCTGTTTAGTCTGGAGAAGAGGAGGCTCAGGGGAGACCTCATTGCTCTCTACAACTACCTGAAGGGTGGTTGTAGCCAGGAAGGGGTTGGCCTCTTCTCTCTAGCAACCAGCACCAGAACAAGGGGACACAGTCTCAAGCTGCACCAGGGGAAGTTTAGGCTCGAGGTGAGGAGAAAGTTCTTCATCGAGAGAGTGATTCGTCATTGGAATGGACTGCCCGGGAGGTGGTTGAATCTCCATCCCTGGAGGCGTTCAAGAGGGGACTGGATGTGGCACTTGGTGCCATGGTCTAGTTGTGAGGTTGTGGTTACAGGTTGGACTCGATGATCTTCAAGGTCTCTTCCAACCTTGGTTATTCTATTCTATTCTATTCTATTCTATTCTATTCTATTCTATTCTATTCTATTCTATTCTATTCTATTCTATTCTATTCTATTCTATATGTCTTTTAGCAGGGGTGGGGGAAGCCCTAGAGAAGGGAAGCTAATCTCTGGTTCATGGAAGCATTAAGTTTCAACCACCGAAATGCCCTGGCATAGCAGATCCAAATCCTGGCAAAGTCTGTGTTTGTCCTTCAAAGATAAACAAATCAAGTGCCATGGATTTCACTGGCTGTTATAAGAAGGTAAAATTTCCTTTTGTTCATTTTCTTTAGGACCACAGGATAGTCTTATTAATAAATAATAATTGTCCTAATGTCTCTGATTAAAGGTTTTTTTTTAACCGTTCTCCACTGTATAATGCACTAAACTGAGGTCATCAATTCACTAAATGCTATATACCAGATACAGGCATGATGAAAACTTCCATGATATAATGCTGGTAGGCTGTGGAGATTTAAGTACAACATAAAGATAATAAAATTTTTTATTGTAACAGCTGAAATATGTGCATTTGTGTCAACATAACTACAAGGTATTGTGAAACCCAGGATGTTTGTGGAAGGGAAAAATTTACAGTTAAAAAAAAAAATCTATGTCTATTTCTTGTGAGGTTCTGCAATAATTCCTTCATATCTTGAAATCCTGACTTCACTGAATTTCCTACTGAAACTGAGAATCTTCCTTAAATATCAGTAAAGATAGTAGGACAGCCCAAAGCTGATTTGAAATCCTACTGAGAATTTTATTTCCTAGATGATAGGATTTGTCAAAATAGACACACTGTCATGAAGCTTAATTTCAGAAAAAGTCCTATTTTATTCAAAATCGTGGGAAGATCTGATTTTTTGCCTGTTTGAGTCTTGATTTCTAGTGCTGGAGCAATTTTTTTGTTCAGAACTTTCATTCTTAGCATGTAAAGAAACAGAGAAAATTTTACATTGAAACAGAACTGTTTGAAAACTGGTTAGGCCACACCTTGAGTACTGTGTCCAGTTCTGGGCCCCTCAGTTTAAGAAGGACATTGAGACACTTGACCGTGTCCAGAGAAGGGCGACGAGGCTGGGGAGAGGCCTTGAGCACAGCCCTGTGAGGAGAGGCTGAGGGAGCTGGGATTGTTTAGCCTGGAGAAGGGGAGGCTCAGGGGAGACCTTCTTGTTGTCTACAACTACCTGAAGAGAGGTTGTAGCCAGGAGGCGGTTGGTCTCTTCTCCAGACAGCCAGCACCAGAACAAGAGGACACAGTTTCAGACTGTGCCAGGGGAAGTATAGGCTGGAGGTGAGGAGAAAGTTCTTCACAGAGAGAGTTGTTAGCCATTGGAATGGGCTGCCCAGGTAGGTGGTGGAGTCACCGTCCCTGGAGGTGTTCAATCCCCTGAAGGGGATTGGACGTGGCACTTGGTGCCATGGTTTAGTCATGGGGTCTGTGGTGACAGGTTGGACTTGATGATCTTTGAGGTCTCTTCCAGCCTTGGTGATTCTGTGATTCTGTGTGAAAATTACCTAAATAAATCTCTGGATGCTTTGACTGACCCAGGAAGATTTTCAGAAAAAAAAAGTGAATATGTCACTTGTGGCTTTTTTTTTTTAAATCCTTTCTTAAGACATAATTTTTCTGAAGTTTTGAAAATTATTATCCAGTTCTCCAAGCTTTTTGGCTCACATTACTGTATGGAAGTTTATGCTTAAAAGTCTGCTTTGATCTTTCCTTGTGTACAGAAATATATGCTATGAACATTTTATCATTTCTTTGTTACCCAAAATAATTGAGACCTGCAATAATTGTGTATGCAAGAGCATGGTAGTGAAATAGTGTTGAACTTCCCATGTGCAACACAAATGGTGCCTTAGATCCAAGGATTCATATGACAGCTCTTCAAGAAGGTTTAGCTATACTTGCCTTTAAAGGCTGTCTTAGCTAATTAGTGTATTAGAGCTCATGGGCCACGGCTTGTGAGTTCAGAGCGTCTGCTAATTAAGTTTTGAATGTAATTTTAGTTAAACTATTAAAGCTTTGTCCCAGGGCTGTTCTCATTAAGCAGAACTCCAGCTCTCCTGGATTTTCTTTGTTCAGAGCTCTCTTGCCAAGTGCATGGAGGCACATCTGGTATTGGCTATGGCATTCACAGGGGTCTAACACTGCTGCAAAAGAAACAATGCAATGACATTTATCTGGGAAAACACACAGCATAACATGTCCCTGGAGAAAAGCCTGAACCTTTTTTATGATCTGGCTTAGTTCTTGCTATGGTACCCTTAACCATCAAACTTCAGGGTGTATGAAATCCCAAAGGATGGGAATGGAAATACTCTTTTGTTTAGTGAAAGCTGGAGTACACCAAGGTAATGATTTAATCTCTTGCTCCAGGAATGTGTTAGGGACCTAAGCCCCACTGAGTAACAAGTACAGAAGGTAGTTACTGCAGATGGGTACCTGGGAGCACCTTGCAATCTTAGAATTTTCTGTTACACTTCTGGTGCCATACTATCACTTTGTTTACCAGCTTTGGGCTTTTAATTAAATTTTACAGGATACTTGCCCACAAAACGTATTAGGCCTGTTGTGTTACTTGGGGTGGGAGAGGGGAATGTTATCAAACACAAGGCTTTAAAATTGGCAGTTGTTTATTTTCTCTTAAGACTTAAATAAGCATGTCCAAATGAACATGGAAATTTCTTTAGAATAGAAATGAATACACTGTTTTGTTGTATCCCAAATCTGTGTAATAGACTGTGACACCTCCTGCTGAGATACCAGGTGAAAATCCCTTTCAAAGGGGCCATGCCGTGCTGTTGCCGGTTGGCCTACAACACCCTTTCCTTGCCCTTGGTCCCAGCCCTGCCCATGGCCGGGGGCCTGCAGGCTGATGAACTGGTCACTTGGCTGAACTTCCGTGATAGTGTGGCTGCATGGTGCGGATACAGAAAGTTAAGTGGAAAGGTAGAACTGAGGGAAACCTCAGAGCTCATGTTCTGTGGAGGTGAACAGAAGGGTTTATTCTGATTAGCGGTGAATTGTTCCTTTGCATCTCTATGGGGAGTGTTGTGTAGCAAAAGATACTTTTTGTTAGTTTATCTTCAGTTCTTGGGCACCTACTCTAACACTTCCTCCTTCTCCCCTCGGCCCCCCTAGTTTTTTTTCTCCCTTGTGGTTGTGTAGTGTGTCTTCCTAATTTTTTTTTCCTCTCCTTTTCCTCCCTCCCTCTGTACCTGGCTTTCTACAGATCTTTCTTTTTTCCTCTCTACTTCTTATTTTACTATCACCTGTTCTTTTTGCTCATGGAGAAAGAAGTTGCTCAAGTGACAGCAGAGGTTGGACTGCTGTGCTATGGAAGCAGCTGCTGGTCACTGAAGTGGTTCCCTGCTTGGAGGGAGCTGGAGGCAGGCTAACCAGCTGGGAAGTGGAGAGGGAAACCAAGAATGCGCATTTGGTTTGCCACACGCAAACCAAACACTTCACAGCAAGCAGTGCCCCGCTCATCTACATGGAGATCCTACCCTGTAGAGATGCTGACAGATCATTACCTTTTCTGGGTATAGCTTTAGGAGGATGTTAGCCATGTTTCCGTCTCTGTGATGAAACCAATTTTCTTTTCCTTGAGTGTTGAGTTGGGATAGGGGTTCCTGGACAGGACTAATCTGAAACTCCAAATGAATTTCAGAAGGTGCTCCCATAGGAAACCATAGGCATGGCCTTGGTTTACCTCAACAGTGGGAAGTCAGAGAACCCAGTGCTCAGAGAACCTTTGGTTGTATTCAAGGATAGTATCTCCCCGTACACCTGACTTGCAGACCTGTCCTCTTCTCTTCCATGTCAGTAAAAGCTCTCCTGGTTCTTCCTGGGCCAAGAAGGCAGCCTAAGCACCAGCAGAATTTCAGATTGCAGTTCTGCATTGTTTCTCTGACAGCACTTGTTGAGACTGTGGCATGTTTTACTCAAATTCTGGTTTTCTTTTCTACCAAGGAGAAACCACACCATTCCCCCAGCTGGCTTGGCAGCCTATCACAGTGAGCTAGCAGTCAGAAGCTCTGTGAGGTTTCTGTTGCTGCTTAGATTTTTAAACCTTTTCTAAGGTGTCATGGAAAAGGCACAGCTGTTGCAAGATAGCTCTAGTCCCATCCTGCTAGGCTGATGGGCTGCTTTTTTTGTCTTTGCTTCCTCTAAATTGCCAGAATTGAGGAACAATTTTGCAAATACTTATTGCACTGCAATAAAGTATTTTCTCAACTTGTGTCTTTGATATTAGCAGTCTTTGATTTTATTTTATTTTATTTTATTTTATTTTATTTTATTTTATTTTATTTTATTTTATTTTATTTTATTTTATTGTTATTTTATGTTATTTTATTTTATTTTATGTTATTTTTGGAGGGAGCAAGTTTTAATGACTATCAGAACTTGATGAATATGAGAACAAACACAAATATATTTAGAAGTTGTCTTGGAATAAGACTATAGCTCTTGGAAGAAATGAACAATATAGCTCTCATTTCCTGTCAAAGACTAGCACCATGTGATTGATGGAAAAAGTGCTAAAATCTGGTTAAAATCAACTTGCTCTGCTTGTTGTTCCTAGAATATGATGTTTGTGTTAAGGCAGAAGTTCATGTTAATTTGTTGGTGAGATTAGCAGTAATAATATTAATTTGTCTAAATAGTATTTGGCAAGATACCCTGAAACTGTGAGTGTGGTGGATAATTAGAATGCTACTGTGTCTGGCAGAGAATATATTCAAAGAATGGCTATAATTGTGGTCAGAATGGGCCAGTGTACACTTCTACACATCCTGATTTCTGTAAGGCAAACCACCACATTCCATGGTGATAGAATGAAGTGAGCTGGGCCTGTTTCCCCAGGCTTTTCATCCTCTCATTCTCTGGCCCCTTCTCTGCAGTAAAACACTGTATATAGCAGTAGGGCAGCAGGTCCCTCCATCAGCTCAGTTACTGCAGAGCTCTTTCTTACAGCAACCTGGTGCCAATTGCAAATCATTCAAAAATGTGCCACGGAATAGAAAACACTTTCCTGGATTTGTCTTGGGAACCTTAATAATGAGAAATTGTCTTAAAGACATGGGCTAATACTTTGTTTTCCCATATTGGGTCTTTGAACTGGTGTTTCTGTTTCTTATCTCTCCCCACTTTCTCTAATTCTTTTTTCCTATTCAGCCTCTACGCTCAGCCTGTTTTGGACATTACTTTTTCACTTCCACTTCCATATCTGGTCCTTCTCTCCGTGTTTATCTATGTCCGCGTCTCTGCTTTCCGAAAACCAGCAGAATTCCTTCTGTGTTCTAGATCAACATAGAGATTTCCACTTCAGCACCACTAAAGCTAGACCTGAGTCTGCCTTTTGTCTCTCTTCCTCACTGGCATAAAATATCCAATATAGAGATGTAGGAAAGAAGTCTAACTTTTCTTCAAATAATGCTAAAACTGCCTGGCATTACATCTGTGTCCACTCACAAAGCAAGTATGATACAGAACATTTAATCACACTTTGGTAATTATATACAGACTCGGGATCATCATTCAGGGAGTGGGATGGAGGGATTTCCACATTATTTTTGGTCTTCTATTGAACCTTTATGTTACTAGGAATAAGTAGTAGCACTTCTTTTGTTCTTTTGGATATTTTTTTCCTTTACTACTTATGTCTCTCACCTATTAAGACTGTATAATCCAGATATATCTTCCCCTTGTATTTAGAGTCTGAATATCACTTGGATTTTTTAGGCACTTCCAAAATGCAACTAATAATTTCAAAGTTTGCTTCATTGTGTAATCAGCTGTATTTCTATGATTGTAAATTTCTCTGTTGTCTTAGCCATGAAAGATATTCTGGAATCTCTCCTATGTTCTGTTCATTACAGAGGTAATAGACTCTCTTTTGTATATATCAGATTTGTTTAATGTAATTAACTGTCCTCCCTACCAGAATTACTTTGATGATTTAATCCCTATGGAATTTGATAGAAAACGTAATCTGGTTCTTCTGTGTAGCACTTCAGTTATGATCTTCACAGCTGTGAACTGGGTTTCCCTTATGCCTGTCTTACTTCCTCTGTCTCTCTTAATATGAATTTGGCCAAGTGTGGTTTATAGTTAGATTTCACGCTCATTACAGTGTGACATGAACTGGTAGCCTGCTGAAATGGGCATTCAGAGGCTTAAGAGGTGGGAAGGCTTGCTAGTGTGTTTGAAAAATAAACACTGTGAGGAAGTTTCTTCATTAGATGGAACTGGGAACTGTAAACCCTGGGAATTTGAGAATTATCTATGTACATACCTGAGCACTTAGAGCTAAACCAGGGAAGGTGTGAGATTTCAGCTTTAAGTCATACCTGTCAAGGGTTAATGGGAGTTGAAGCTGGGCTGCTTCCTTTGCAGCAGTATCCCTTTACATAAATGCTTTTAAGAACTTGCTAACCAAATACAATCTGGCTATTGCTTAAAAATCCATTCTCACTTTCCTAAGGTTTAACTAGGGCTGTCTGTCCAAATGTGCTCACGTACCATTTGATATCACATGGGAGAATCGTAACAACCCCTGGAAAAAGCCACAGATTTATCCTAAGACCAGTGTCTTCAAAGGCTCCAGATCTTTGTGACACTGGAGCTGAGAGCTCGGGATCATACCTACTTAGAGACATTCCTTTACACCTTCGGTTTCCCTTACACTTGGTATTTATAAAAGAATGTTCCCAGCAATAAATCCATGAAAAAGATTATTTTCCTGCGTGTTTTCCAGAATTTCCTTTTATCACATACGTGCTTACTGATTTTATATCATGCAATTGGTTGCACGCTTGACACAATGAAAGGAAAACTGAAAACAGAAATACAAAAGCACATTCAAGCTGACTAAAAAAACCCAATATTTTCATTTAGGAAGATATTTTGTTGAACAGAGTTGTAGCCTGTTAACCGCCTTCTCCTCTGACTACATTTGCTAGAGGCAGCTATTCTCTTTCAAATCAGATCCATGAATGAGTATTGAGAGTGTTGAGTGGAGCTGTTGGCCAGAAGAAAATTGGGTTGTAAAAGTAAGTTTTGCAGGTTACCAGATGTGTGGGAGCTCACCCTCATTTTGAAGTTCAAAGTTTGATAATCCTTTCTCTGTGACAGGTATGAATGACAGCTCAAATCAGTGTGAGGGATGTGTGTAAAAATCAGGCTGGCTGTTTGCTTTTAGTTTTTATGCTGTGCTTTCTTCCGAACTCTTACCCTACCCAAAATCCAGGTGTGCTGGAAAACGCGTATTGCTGAGCGTGCCTCTAACTAAACAGGGCTGAGAGTGGTTTTTCCTTTTTTTGTTTACTTAAAGTTTTTTCTTCCTAAATCATATAACACTTTTTTCAGGCATCTTCAAAAAAAAAAAAAAAAACTGCTCAAAGTTTGTGAAACAGCAAGAGATAATTTGACTCACGCCTTTGATTTGACCACAGCAGATGCTGCTAACTGTACACTCTGTTGCCCAGTGAAGTAATTTACCTTGAAGATGAGAAGTGGAAACATATTGTTTAACTAGATGGCTTGATTGCTCAGAAATGAGGCTGACCAAAATGAGTTGATGATTTGCACCTTAGGACTAGGCTATTAAGCAAAACTAAACATGCAATAATATCAGCAGAAGCTCTCTGGGAGAATCAGACCTTGTTGTAGTGTGGATGATATGAGTAATTCTTTAAACAAATACGCATGCTGAGTCAAGCAACAAGGAAAGTAATGCTGTGATTTGCCTGCAAAACTTCCATTAGAGCCTGGAATGAAAAAAGGTGGGAAAATAAGCTAAGGTCCAGAAAAGAGGGTACTGGAGGCATGAATGTTCTCTATAACAAAGCGTAATAAAGACAAGTGTTCCACATGTGGCACAAAAAATTACTCTGGATTCATTAATGTCTTGAGCTAGCAAGAATTTTGTAAATTATAATTGTTGGAAAAGTTTCAAATAAAGTTGGGGTGAAAACCTGCAGTACTTATGGAGATAAATTACCATAATTGTCTTTATTCTAAGACTTCCAGCTTCTATAAACAGGAAGTTCGTTGTTTATGTGGTAGTAGTTTTGTTATTGAAATTAAAGGGACATAGGCAAACTTCCAGATTTTATATTACTTCTATTACATGCAGATTCTGCATGCATGGTTACCCTTTGTCTTGCTAGCACCCCTTGTGACAACCAGTGGGGCACTGTGTGAGTATTCTGTACTTGTCACGTCTTGAGCTTAGTTCATCTCTGCTAACTTTAGATGTCTACAAGGTAAATGTTGACATCTGAGCTAGTCATGCTGTCTTCTTTCATCAGTGGAAACAGAAACTTAAGTGAGGTCAGTTTTAATGCTTGTGGCTGTTTCTGGTAAGCCATGTGAGTAGGACTGTCTGTTTTGCTGTTTGTGTTACACAGAGCAGAATGAGACCTTGTCTTTGGCTGACTTCTCTAGCTGGTACTGTTATATATAGACCATGGGTGAGAATTTTCTTAGAGCATTGAGAACATTGTTATTTTTGAATATATGGCAGGAGGTAAGTAAGGTAGGATTAGCTGCTCAGTGTCTAGCTACTTTGAAATTTTACAGTTAGTTGTGCTATTTTAACCAGAGTAGATATATCAGATTTCTGTGGATAAACTCTGTGTGTGCTGTAAGTCACTGCCGTGTCCAAAACTGTCACTCCGTCTTGGAGGAAACAAAAAACCCGGTCACGTGAGTGGCTGAGAAGTAAGAAACTTGCCAAAAGAAACACTGCAGTAAAAATGAGAATATGCATATGTATAAAAGGAGAAGAGCAGATGGCAGAAAAAGGAGAAAGGAAAGCCTCAGACTCTTTCCTTTAGTCATTGCTGCTAGGAGGAAGGCCATTAAGCTGTAGAGCAAATTGGAATGTCGGCAGTGACATGCAAGCATTAATCTCATGTATCTGAGAAGGGGTAGATATAGGAACCTTTGACTGTGAAGCTTGGCCTCTGGTGCACTTTAAGTGTGGGTGTTTAAGTGAGAGTGTGTTTGTGTGTATGTGTGTCAGAGAGAGAGAGGAAACAGAGGCCTGAGGCCTTATCTTTGCAGAGCCAGAACATGACACCCACTATCAACAGTGGGTGCATCTTCTCTACAGATGCAGGGGCTTTGTCCATTGATCATCCTGTTCTCTGTGTTTTCAGCATTTGCCCCTGTGTCACAGAACTGGATAAGCACAGGATAAGTACTTCTCATCTTTGTGCTAGAACTGTGGTTTATCCCATATCTATCTGGTTTTTACATTGAACAGGCAGAAAATCCTTGGTTCTTCCTTAGCAGCACAGGTCAAAGTAACATCTCCATTACGTTAGAGGTGAGATGTGCACCAGCAACAAGAAGTGTGTGTGTGTAAATAACTTCAAAGAACAACTTTAAGCTGTGTATCTTTTCCCAGAATGGTTTACCGTATGTATAACTAGTAAAAGAAAACCTTAAATTAAAAACAACCCTGTCACTCTGCTTTGGAAGGATTATTGGCCAATGGTTACAAAGTAGATAAGGTTATAAGAGATCCTGAGTTCTTTGATCAATCTTCTTGAGCTCTTTAACTTCTGTGTGCCATTCTTTCTTTCTCTTGCCTGAAAATACCTGTGAACTTTTTCAACCCCTACTGCATCCCTTACAATCCTATCACCTGCTGTCACTGCTCACTACCACAGCTAGTTGTCATGCTTATTTTACAAGATTCTGTTTGTACTTTCACTCATGAATTTTAATAGCTTCTTAATATCATCTCGATAGCATAGTACTTAGGGACGAGATTTTGTCTGCAGAATAACTTCTCACTTTGGAGTGAGTAATACCAGTGCTTGAGACTCTTGAACAAAAGATGATGTCAGCCTCTTGCAGGAAGGAAGAAGCCTTGCCTGTGTTTTAGTGGCACAGATAAGAGGAGGGTGAAGAAAAAGAATTCCTTCCCTCAATACTTGTGCTTGAAGTAGGAGGAGTTCCTATCACTCAGATCTAGAGCTGCTTTATTGTAGCTTGGTCTTCCTCTTTGATGCCTTCTTTTCCTTTAGAGCCCTGTAGTTAATTAACTGCCTTGATTAAAAGCAGAATGTCCAAACTCTCGGGTCACCACGCTTGTGAAGTTTAGATGTCCTGTTTAAAAATAGGCACCAGCACCTGATATGCCTTTTGAAGACAGTGGGAGCCAGTTCTGCATGAGCTGGCTAAATATAGTGGCAGCCCTACCACTTGCCAGAGAGATTAGTAGAGGGAAGAAATTCCATTAGAGCAGGTAGAGTACAGTGGAGCCAAAAGATTTCCTGCCTGTGCTGTTTGGTGGCATGGGCTCATAGTAAGAGGAGAATTTTGTCAATTTTTAATTTTTTTTTTTTCAATATAGCAATATAGAAAAACTTTCAACATCAGATGTTGTCAAGTTGGGAAGAAGGAGGACTTTATATACCATTTACCCATCACTTGGACAGAGCAGAAATACCTGAAAATTGCTTTTTTTCACTTCACAGCTACTTGTAGGGACCAGCCCTGCATGCAGCCTTCACTTAGTGAAATACTGAGAAAATGAAGTTACCCTACTTGCAGGCAGCTCCTTGACTCCAGGTTTTAACTGTCCTTCATTTTAGTTTTAAGTTTACTACCATTCCACACAGACCTATTTTTTGTCTCATTTGTAGTATTCTAAATTGTTTGCATCAGCTGAAAGGGATGAATGTGAAGCTAATGGAGATAGACTGTGAGTTACTTACACTAAGGTTTAATTCCACACATCTCTTCCTTGTGTTCTTCAGTTCAGGCATATGCTTTAAGTCTGTGACATTTGGCAAGTTGGAAGGTTTTGATGTATGTTGACTACTGTACATAAACACAAGCCACCAAATGTCCAAAAAAGGACAAGTTAATCCAGTGAAAAGGCTAAGATCTGAAACAAGAAAAAGAAACAGTGGGTAAGAGGAGAAAGGGAAGAGACTAGCCAAATGAAAGATGCTGGAAGAAATTCTGAAGGCTGACAACTATCTTTTGGAGTGCTTTTATTCTGCATGCTTACAATAAGTAATCCAACTTTGGAAATCACAGAATACATCCAGTTGAAAGAGACCTCAAAGATCACCCAGTCCAACCCTCAACCCAGCACCAAAGGGTCAATGCTAAACCATGTGCTGCTTAAACACCTCCAGGGATTGACTCCATCATTGCCCTGGGTAGACCATTCCAATGTTTGAGAACCCTTCCAGTGAAGAAATACTCTGTCCATTCTCTATTTATTCATTTAGTATGGGAAAGATAGAGAAGAGCTTTCCAACAACCTGTCTGCATTGAGGGGGGAGGTATTTTTAGTACTTGGGCTGCCCTGGCAGTGGTTTGCATCTAGAGAGCCTCATGTAGAGCTGCTCCCTTCTGAGATAATCTGGAGTGGTTAAGGCAGGGTAATGCTGATTCCTGGGGGAATGCTTTTTCACATGGGATGACAAGGAGCCTTTTGCACATAGGACAGCCAGGAGCCTGGTAAACACTCACAGGCTCATTTAAGTGGTAATTCAGTGCTTAGTGCGGGAGGGTTCCAGCTCATCGGCAGGACATGTAGGCATGGCTGTAACACAAATAATTATTGTTGCTGGCCTGTCACATTTAAGAGGCAGCATGGAAGAGCTCTACAGCCAGTACTGCAAAGGAAAACACATAAAGGCTGTCAATCTCATCTACTTTCAGGGCTTCTTCCTTTGTGCAATATGTTTAGATAGAAGTTAGTGCTCTCTCTATAAAAATCTACCTGTGTTCAAACCTTCTGGACCCTTTTTTAAGTTTTACTGTTGGGAAGCTTGAAAAGATGAAAACTTCCTTTCTTTTCTGAGTATAGGCCAGTGTCATCTTCTGGACACTCAGTCTCATTTTTCCTTTCCCCTTTTGTGGAAGAGTGTTAAATATTTTAAGTTTGCTATATTGACCTTTTTCAAGAAAAAACTGCTTGGAAGTATGCAAATTTCAGGTTGGCCTGTGTGATTGTTGTTGTTCTCATCAATGATGGCTTCATTTTTTCACAGGTACTATTTAAACTAGCAAAAAACCCCAACCTTTTGAGTTTCTTCAAAACTATATTGTCCTTTTGCCTGTATTTCTCATAAATGTAGTGACACACCTTTATAGTCTCATAAAACTGCAGAAAGTAATTTTTTCAAGCAGCTTCTGATCTTAAGACATTTTCTATTGTCTGTGCTCCTAAAGGCACAGTTTCCCTTTCTGAACTCTTGAGCTGCTTTTGTTTCTGCTGAAAAACTTGGCCAAATCAGATTTAAGAGAAAGATGAACAGAAACCGGAGGACAGATGGTCAAGAGAGAGAGAAAATATTTGATGTCATCACTGGTTTCAAAAGTGTTGAACAAAGGTACTGGTGTGTCAATCTTTGTGCAGTCTGTGGTCCTGTGTAGTTTCTGAATGTGTATATCACAAGTTTAGGGTAAAAAAATCTATTTATTACTTCATTTAACAGGAGCTGTTTCTTTGGAGCCCTTCCCAAACTTTTCTTTGGGGCCCGAAGAGGGTGGATAGAAGCTTTCAGAAATGCACAACATTCCCCCATGCTGCCTGTGGAACAGATAGGTAAATCCTGATAGACCACGACAAATTACATGCACTTGCCTGTCTGTTAGAGACAGTAATATACTGGAAAAATATTTCTTTGCCAGCACCTTTCCCACATTGATTCATCTTGTTCCAGCAGCTTAATCATGGCCATTTGAATGTGCCATTGCAGATATTAATTCAGTTTGACACATGCATTTTCCGTACACTTGGGAAGGAAATCTCTTTCTACTGGTTCCCTACTTTAAGGCACAAAGCAAAACAAAAATCAGAGGGATGTTATGTGATTGGTACCAGCACCAGTTGCTGTATTTGTTTGTAAGTTCTTGCTCCTTTTGAAACAAACTTTAGTGGCAAGAGAGGCCTTTAGACAATCTGGAGGGCATATAAAGAATGTGCTTTGTTTATACTGAGCAAAAATAATTGAGCTTGTTTCTGTTGCTGCCTAAAAGCCATGTCTCCTGTTTCTGGGACCTGTTTACTGTGCACTGTACAGAGCCTGCAGCCTTTCTGCAGCAGATCGGGACTCCCCTAGCCTTTCTGCTGTTTCCTTTTATATGGTTGAGCTTTTGAGCAGCACTGGTATGCCCCGAACACCTGCCAGATTTGCATATCATTCTTGCTTGGCTTGAGCATCCACTGCAAAGTTGGCACATGAACTGTGGAGAAGCAGGGTTAGCGTTTTGATTGCACGCCAGAGCCTGATACTGAAATAGGCAGTGGGAAGGAATCCAGTAATTGTTGGCCTCTGATCAATGAAAACTGTCGTTAGGCCTGTAAATCGTCGGTATGTGGGCTTAGTTCTATATATCATCTTTGGGCTGGTGTCACCCTGACTCTAGGACGAGAACATTATCAACATGTCATCAAGTCTGCTGGGAGCTTTTTATTACTTTTTCTCCCTTTGATTTATACTCATTCTCAAATTTCACACAGGTCAGGTTCGACAACACACTGGAGGGATGTTGAGAGGATTGTTTCTTTGGTGCAGAAATAGATTTGCCAGCCCTATCTATAGCAGGAAGCCCCTCACTGCCTACCTCTCTGTTCTCCTTTCCCCTGTACACTCCAAATTGCTGCTGGTAGGTCTCTGGCCTGGCAGAGCCTCCCTCACTCATTGCTGATTGTTGTGGCAGGAAGCAGAGCCTTCCGTTATCTCTGCTCACTGTTTGCTCCAATTGTAGTGATACAACCCAAGAGCCGTAGTGTTGGCCTTGTCCACACACAAGAGGCACGACATCAGTTTAAGTAAACTGCTACTTAAATTTGTATTGAATGGGGATGGTGAAGACTGTTGTGGGTGTTAAAGATTCTGGCTATCTTTTTTGCTTGGCATAAAATGTTTCAGAATCAATGAAGCCAAATCAAAATAACCACACGTAGTAAATGTCCACACAGCCTTTTGCTCTTTAACTCAGTTTAAAGCTAAGCCTCCAATTTAAATCCAGCCGAGATTTCTTTTGCAGACAAGCTTGTGCCACCTGGGGTACTGTGGGAGTGCTGCTGGAGCAGCCCCTGTGAGCACTGCAGATGTTCCAGCTCAAACAACACCCTCCATGTTGCTTTTGGGGCATTTCAATGTGTACTGGCTACACATGCTTCAGCTTCCACTTTGCTTCTGTCTTTCTAAACAGATAAATGGATCGTTATTGCTACGTGTGGATGTGGGATAATGTAATTTCTTTATGGTAATTTATTGTGAACTCAAGACTTTCTCTGCAGTAGCACCTGCAAGAAAGAGATGCATTGGTAAAACAGTAGCTGAATAATCATAATTGTGATAGAGAACTAAACCTGCTTTAGAGGAAATCATGAATATTGTCAGTGTAAAATATTTGGCTTCTCTTTGAGCTGGAGATGGGCAACTAAGTGATGTATCTTCAGTATTTTTTCCTTCATTCCTACATGTATCCTGTGTTTTCAAGGGGAAGTAAGGTTAATTTTCAGTTACTGCTTATGAGAACCATTAGTGTTTAAAAGTGTGTGCCATGTGCAGTTAAAGCCTATTGTAGGATAAAGGTTTGAATCTATCTTTTGCATGCAAATAACATTTGAAATCTGGAAGAGATCATAGCTCAAAAGAATTTGGCCAGAAAATATGGTTGATTCCTGTTGGATTACAAAAGCAAGACTGCATGTTCTGAGTTAAGGCTGAATGCACAAATGGCTGTGGTATACCAAGGGATTCTATGCTGCTGCTGTCTACAAATAGGCACAGCAAGTCCAGTTACAGTTAAAGAGTCCAGGCCCTGGGTTTTCCCTCATTTAGCTGAAGTTGAAATATTGTGTCAGAAATAACTCTTTGTGGATTCCTTCCTTACGGGTAAGATAGCAAAGTTAAATTAAAAGTTGCTGGTTAAAGTGAATGACAAGCTTTTTAGAGTGGCTTTTCTGGAGACCTTTTATTCTAATGAGTAAATGCTCATTAAGGGACACTGTTTAAATCTGATCATGGCCCCATTTCTGCAAAGCACTTAGTGTGTGCTGGAGCATGAGGGAAGTCAGTGAGATTACTTGGATGCTCAAAGTTAAGCAAGTGCAGCGCTGAATTGGGTTGTGCATGAGCACAAGATTAGTTGCTACATAAGTACAGGCCTTATTACTCAAAGTTAAATATTTTGAATTCTTTTTTAATCTTCTTAATGGGAAAATGAGTAGGCTGCCTTGAAACTCTTTTCTTGCCAAATTCCGTTTCTTAAATCAAAGCTCACATCTGAGTTACATGACCACAAAAAGCATTATAAACTAATAAACCTCTGAATTTGTTTACAGTTATATAAATTGAAAAAACACACAAACTGGCTTAAGGTTTCTTTGTTCTTACTTTTCCTTTGCTTTTTCTTTTCTTATTTACTTTCAAGCTTGGGCCTTTGAACTGTGTTCTTTCCTTGGCCTCATTATGCTCTTCCCTAGGCCGAGCGGACAGGGAGGGCTTGTGACAGCTGCCTGTATCCAACTACACAGGTAGCCTTGTTACTTCTGTGTGCACAAACTCTCTTCAAAGGAGCTACTGTTTTCTGTCAGTACAGTTTAATATGTCCAGAGTAAGGTACCTACTGGACCCAGTCTGTTGTCAGAAGGCTTGAAGGCAACCCTGATCACAGAGGGCTGCACAACTGCTTCAGTGTGGTGACTTATTCTGTGTATAATTGGGAAACTTGTGTTCTCCCCGATTCCCCTCCTGCTTTGGGCAGAAGGGCAGAATACACTTTGTTAGCAGAGAGCTAAGGCTCTATGTGCAGGGGAATAACAAAAAGTAAATACAGTGATGGGAAGAAAGTAAAAGAAAGTAAATACATGAAGGGAAGAAAGAAAAGCAGAGGTCTTTAAACAAGATTTTGTGTGTTATCTCCAGAACCTTTTAAGGGAATTCATAGCATGAATTTGTGTATGTGTGTGATAATGGGCTTGATCATGTAGGCTTTAAAGTGTTACACAAATTGTACATGTTACTATTGCCTTTTGTCCTAAATTCTATCCAGAAAGTGAGATCTTGAAGCTATAATAGTTTCCTATTCCATTTATTTATTTTAAAAATCTTCTAAACAGTGTGCTGCAGTAGCAAAGAAAGGCAACAGGATGCTGGTTTGCATCAACAAGGGCGTTACCAGAAGAGATAAAGAAGTCATTGTCCCAATCTGCTCAACGTGTGTCAGATGACACCTGGAGCACTGTGTGCAGTTTTGGTTCCTGCTGTACAAAAAAGATGCAAACAGGCTGGAAAGTATCCAGAAAAGGGCCACGAGAATGATCAGAGGACTGGAAGACCTGTTATATGAGGAGCAGTTGAGAAAACTGGGTTTGTTCACTTTGAGAAGAGAAAGCTTAGAGAAGACTCTATTTCTACCTACATAAAGGGTGGCTACCAGGACAATAGAGACTCCCTTTTTACATAGCATCACATGGGAAAGACGAGGAGGAATGGGTACAAGGGACTCCTGGGGGAAACCAGAAGAAAATTTTTCACCATGAGAACAGTTAATCGCTGGAAACTAATCTCCCAAAAGAAGCAGCGGATTCCTCTACGTTGGTCAGTTTTAAGACTCAGCTTGACAGGGTGCTGGGCCATCTTACTTAAACTACACTATTACCTAGAAAGGTTGGACAAGATGATCCTTTAGGTCCCCTCCAATCTAACATTGTGTGATTCTAAGTTGGTTGCTCTTCAATGGAAAAGACACTGAAACAGAGGAGAAGGAGCTCTGCCCATCAAAACAAGCCTATGGGAGTAGCCCTTCGTAAAATAAACAGGGCTATATTAGGCACATTTAGGATTCAGTCAGGATGCAAAGTAGTATGTAACCCATAGCAGCCTCAGCAGCTGCAAAGTTTGCTTTACAGGAATTGTATGGGAGATTCACAAAATCAAACTATTAGCAGGTGTTCTGCTGCCACATTGCAATTGATAACTATTGGCTGTGCACAGTTATTTGCTATGAAAGCAGAGAAACTTGAAATAAAATGGGCTATTAATAGTACAGTGTGAGCAAATGGAGAATACCTCAGGCTCCAGTGCAAAAATCTATATGCTGCCAGCCTATGTGAAACACCTCAGTCCATCCTAGGACAGAAGATTTTGAACTGGTGTGCTAAAACCATCCCAGCCCCTGTGTTTTATGATCTAAGCGTGGCTGAGTTCACGTTTCCTAAAGTCAAAAGTTTGTCACATGTTGGCGCTCTCCTCCTAGTCTTTGTGGCAATATTTGAGTCTAGAATATTCATCAGTTCAGATGGACCAGAACATTGTGTAAAGTTTTGTTCCTGTATGCCACAAACCCCTCTGTGCCTCATTTGCAGAGCTTGTCAGTCCACAGCAGGTGGCTTTTTAGAGATGTCATCCTCTAGCTCAAACTGCTGAGGCTTCTAGCTTGGTCCTGGAGACCCTGGTAAAACTATACAAATAAGGTTTGCAACAAACATCAGAGCATTTTGGTGTACCTTCTGGAGCCATTATTTCCACCATGATATATGTTTTCCTAACCTACCTCTATGTGCTTTCCTACTCCTCAGGGTTTGGTTTTTTTTATTTATTACTGTCTAGCATCCTTTTTGTGGATTGTTGCCTCTCAGCAATATCATAGGAATGGTTACTCCTTTCTGCTTGTTATAGCACATACAGGGGAATCTGTACTGTAGGCACTGATGAAAGTACAGCACATGCAGGAATTTGAGGATTTATTTCAAATGGTTGCCTGGGTAGACAGTGCATGGCAGCACAGGGGAGCTTGGCAGCGAGTGAGGTACTGCACTGTCAGCTGACTACACTGCTTCAGCAGTAACACTTTCTAGAAAGTTGTTAAGATGGGTGGATGGAGAATTAATCTGCAGAAGGTATACAGTTGAGGCGCTTGACTGAAAGACGTCTTCCACAGAACTACATTCTTCACAGCTTTGGAATTCTTGATTATTATTTTTTTAAAGTATTTTTTCAAGGCAACTCTATGTGTATGACAGGTTCAGTTAAGTAACTTTATTTTTACATATATGTGATGTGAAGGAAGTTCATTTACATGTTAAAGAAACTTCTCATTGGGGCGGTGTCCTCAGTGCTTTCTCAAGTTTCAGCTAGCAGCCTCGCTCACTTCTGTCAGATAAGTAGTAGAATTTGTCCGTAATTTTTCAGCAATCCCTGTCTCCACTGAATATCTCCTCATTGAACCCCATTTTGTCATCCTCCCAAGAATTCATTCTCATTTGTATAAGGCTGTGGCTGCTGGAGCCATATTATAAGAATAATACAACTCTGAAAGGGCTGTGAGCTAATGACTAAATCCCACAGATGCACGTGTGTGTGCTTATTCAGAAGAGATGCCCTTGCAACTCCCAACCTAGGAATGTCTTTAAGAGTTAGACCCAGGTCATTGACATTCACAGCAATGGCCAAGGCTTTAGTCTTTTCATCAGATGTTTAATGTTTGCTGGCTGTGGCCCTGCATAGACAGGGAATCTAGACATCTGGGCATGTTCTTTCTCTACCCCCATTCCATTGTCTTTCCAGCTGTAGTCCTTGATTCTTTGCCTTGTTTTTGCATCAATCTTTCTGATTACTTCCTTTTCACTGCATATTCTGTAATATACATTAGCCTAGTTTCTATCACTGCTTTTATATCTTGTCTATATCACCATTCAGGCTGCTTGTTCCACTTTGAAGTTTATTTTTAATGAGGGATAATTAACATTAGTATTGGTGTGATATATTTCATTTGCTGTTCTTCTTTTATAGAAACCTTCTACCTTTTTAAATTCTTTTTAAGCATTCATGTTAGATGATTGATCTTGCAAGCAGTAAAATTTACTCATTTAAGGAGTCAAGTTGGTTTCAAAAGCACTGTTTGTTTGAGCAAGCTTTAGCATCTCTGCAAAGGTTTCCATGACTGAGTGCTTTTAATTTAATCTGTGCATGTTGTCCAGTCTTTTGTGTTGTTAAGTCTTTTCTATAACATCTCCCAGCTTCAATGGCTTTGTGTTTTTAAAAACAATAATAATAGCTTAAAAAATGTGTGTGTACCTTCTCTAGATTTCTTACTGTTTTGCTCCCTCAAAAGAAGTTAGTCGTTTGGAGTAATAACTGTAAGATAATTATTAAAGCAAATAAAGGCAGATCCACAGAAGCTTGTTTGGGATGAAAGAAAACTGTAATCTAAAGTGAAACCTGCAAGGCGTGATGCAGGGTCTAGGATGTTAATCTGCCAATGTCTTATGCTATGCGATGGAAATAAAATCACCTTCCTTTTAAAATCAATCACAAAACTTCTGCTCACTTAAATGGCAGAAGTACCAAAGCCACTGCGTGTATTTTCTATAATTACACACATCAGACATCTCTTTTAACCTTTTGAGGAACATACATGTTTTCCAGTGCAGTGCATAGGTAAGTATGATAAGATTACCACTAGTTCAACTGAGAAAGCATAGAGGTGAGCAGTAAGGTTCCAAACTGTGCTCCTCCTTTCGCAGTCCCCAAATGTCTTCTTGCTCCACTCAGTCATTCCTCTTTTCTGCTTTCTACCTCTTGTAACTTTCACTTTTGTAAGAGGAAAAGAAAGGCAGGTTTTTATACAAAGCAAGTAGGTAGAACAAAGTCTGCACAGTTCTAAGGCTGGTCATGGTGAGGAACACTAGATTTGACAGTTCAGGTACCATTGTCCTTTGGGTTTTAAGGCCTTAAAGTAGAATGTGTATAAGAAGGTAAATAATTGGTTAGGGATAAATGTTTGTGAGAAGGTAGGCATAGCTACAACCGAACAACTTGTTTCAGTTACGTCTGTCAGTGCCGGAATAATTCTTCATGTAACCCTCTGCCCACAAAACTAATTGTACATTAGAAGACTAGATCAAAAATGATAACAAGGTGTAAGAAATCTTTCAGGCAAGCTAAGCTTCTTCACTCCATGTGGGAGAATTGACCAAACCTTGTTCTGATTTTTCCTAAAGCGCACTAATCATTATGCATTTGCAATATGAAATCTTAAATTCTGTGTCCCTCTAAACTGAATATGCATTTAGTTGAAAATGACAGTGTATCTTTAATTGGTGAGCAATGACCTTTCAATAACCAGGAAAGACTGATTGAAGGTCATTTGTGGCTTTGTGCTTCCTTCTTTTGTATCAAGAATTTCTTCCTCTCTACCTTCTTTCTTTTCTGTTTGCAATGTTTTTCTTTATGGTGAAAAAGGAACTGTAGCCTCCCAAGAGGTAAAGAAAAAATGAGGAAATTTTTAGTGTCTGGCATGAGCAGATGACTGTTTAGATAATGAGGTTCATTAAACATGGTGCAAATAGTGGTGCAAATGCCTTTGTCACTCAGGTGGCCCTTTAGAAGACTTTGGAGCTGGGATATTTCCTTTCATCATTGAGGCTTTGTCGAGGTGCGCTGTTGATTAGGAACACGAATGTCAGGCTGTCAGTGTGCCAAGCTGGGAAAGCGTGCCTGAATAGACTCCCAGCAGGAAAAGCACTGCGCTACACTTAACAGGTAAAATAGGGTGGGAACTTAAAGAGTAAACCACTGTTAATAGAAGGTCACTGACTGGGGAAAAATAATGGCAAAAGTCCTCATTATTATTGTTTCATGGTAGATGTGATGTCAGCTGTTCTTACTGCATAATAAGTGTCTTCTGAGGAAAGACAGTGCACAGTAAGTTAATTTTTTGCACCTTCATTGAGACTGCACCAATTGCTTTTCTTGACACTTGAGATGCTCCAAGAGAACCTTTTTGCAAGATGCTTTTCCCCATTCTACATTTAGCAGGTAGTCCTATTTGCAGACATTGAGTACTGCTGCACTGTCTGGCTACTTACAGAACTTACACAAGAGGATGAGTTCTAACGATATAAGGCAGAAAGACTTAAGAGTCTTTAAAGGTCAGGTTTGATAATTTAAAACCAAAACCTCTGTGGTATGGTTTTGTGGTTTTCCCCTGCATGTCAAAAAGAATGACCTTAAAATAAAAAGGGCATGGCACAATTTTCCTAACAGAGAGCTATCAAAATGGAAACCACAGTACTGAGGCAAGGTATTGGTGCAGTTGCCGTGATCATAGTATAGGATTGTAAAGCTTATTTACCTATGGTTGGCAGGGCAGAGACTCCCAGTGTGTAATAATACCTGTGGCATCACATTCACAGCTTACAGTGTCATTTGGAAGTATCAGCTTGTGCCTAAAAGTATTTCTGTTCAGTTAGAACCAAAACTTGTCCTCGAAGTTGAGTTACAATTATGAGCTGTTGCAGACCAGACTACGATTAAGTGTTACCTATACTGAGATCATTTTATGTGATCTTCAATACGGATGTCTCAGTCTCTGCTTGCGGTTTCTGACTTATTTGCCCCTGTGTGTGCTTCTGGCCCTGTCCATTCTTAGATTTCTAAATAACAAAACCTCAAGTGTCCACAGCAGTTTGACTCATTAGGTCCTGTGTGTGAAAAGATAACGTCTGCAGTACACCTGAAGTGCAGGTGTAAGATACTGAGAAGTTGATGGCTTTGGAGTCCTTTCTGTTAAATCATCTTCTGCCATCTGTGACAAGCATGGCAGCAGAGGTGCTTTGTCATGGCATCCTACATCTTCCCAGTCTGTGCTCCTGATTACACAGAACCAGGTAGAAATGCAGCAGACTGTATAAAAGGCCTGGTTCCTCCAGTGTTCACTGTGGCAGGTATGCTGTGCTGTGACCACAGTACTGACAATTGTGGCAGTACTGGGTAGGGTAGACTGCTCCAGGGGCTGAGGGTCCATGCAGCAGCTTGGGTTGGAGCAACATGCTTTGTGTGTGTTTTAGCAATTTTTAAAGAAAAGTTTTCCTTTTAAAAAAGGTTGTTACTGGCTCTTTTCAGTGCAGCTGTCTTCAGAAATGGTTTTCACTCTCATCTGCTTCCCCTGCCCTTTAACGTTGTGTGGTTTGTTTCTTTGGAATTTTTGGGTTTTTTGTTGTTTGTTTGTGCTGAGACCTTCTTTTTTCTTTTGCAATTTGATTGATCCTCCTTCTTTCAATTCTGCATTGCCTGGCTGCATATGGAACCCTGCCTGGCTTTAGCTGAGACAAAATCGACTGCACACAATTTCCCTCTGACAGCTTGTACAAGAGCAAACATTTCCGAAGAGCTGAAAGTCTAGAAATTCAATCAGCGGAAAACCTACTGTGTGGAACAGCTTTGCTAGTGCTACAGCTCCCTGCTGGGTAGAAAAGCAATCCAGTTACAATAAATCCTTAAGAGTGGAGTCATTTGGGTAAAAGGAAAAACAAAAGCTGGTTTATACAAACTGATTGAAGTCAGACGTTTTGACTTCCCATTGAAAAAGGAGTCAAGGCCCAGGCTTGCTTGGTAATTTAAAGGGGAGATTGGCTCCTTTCATCTTTCTCTTGGGCAGGATTCTTAATATTTTGCTTGTGCAAGAAATATAAAGAGTTTTAATTTAAGTTTAAATATCAGCTTTGATGCCAATATTGATGCTACAGCTAACTATAAGATGAGTTGGTCCTGAGTGTTCCAGCAAGAGGTGAAGGCACTGTTCTGTTTCCAGCCACTCTGATGTTGTTCCACTGCAGTTACAGAAATGTGAAACTAGGATAAAACTGGGATCAAAATCAAGGCTTGCATGTCTTGCCAGGAGAGCTTGGGCAACATTTTGTGCTATGTTGCTGGTGTGTCATGATCTTATGAAGCTGTTGATGCAATCTGGGCTGCCTGACAGACTATTCTGACTGCAGTTAGGAGTTGCACTTAGAGAGAGATCTGTTTCTGTGAATTTTCTTGCATGCTTTAAATACAAGCAATTAAAAATTAGCAGCATTAAAAAAACATTTGACATTAAAATAACAATGTTAACTGAAATGCCAGTAATGACTGTGGTGAAATAGTTCTCGTTTATATTTAAAAATTTAAATGAAGGTAGCTTGGAGTAATAAAGTCTCCTTCTACTTTTCAGTTATTTTAATAATCATTTGCACCACTACTTGTTTGTGCCTTTCATATTGGAGCATATAAAATGGACCAAGAGTCTTGGATTGAAAAAATAAGGAAACAATTTTTGAGAAGTCAACTGAGCAAAGTAAACTGACTGGAAATACTGAAGTTGTCTTCCTCCTTAAATGCTTTTCAAAACTGTGATGGGCAAATATGATTTTTTAGATGCTGCTGTCCCATTAATAGCTGTGTGGGGTTAGTCGAGCTTGCTGCTCTGCGTATAACCTGAATTCATCTGTCATTCTTCCTTCTCCTCCTCCCAAATATGTCTCGTTCTCATGGAGAATATTAAAGATTATAGAAACATTGAAAAGGATTTACACTGGCCTTTCTATTTAAATATGATGTTATAAATCATAGCAAAGGAATACAAAACCTTGTGACAAAGATGGAGATGAGCTGATTCAGAAAAGAGAGGAAGGCAGGATGGTGGTAGCCTGGTAAGAGTCTTAAAACTCCAGTTTGTGTCATTTGCTACTCACAGCCACATGAGGAAGACTTTGTGGGTCTGTCATGAAACTGAAATGCCCTTAGTTTCTCTTCCACTTTTCTCTCATGTTCTGTGGGTGAAGAAAGTGGCTGTTGACCCCAAGTGATGCCACTTCTATCAGTGTTTTGTGCTAGTCATGGAGTCATGTTTTTTCATGCCACCTGTTTAAAGAGTGGTTATGGCTTTGTACGGGGAGCATAATGAGGATTTGTTAGCTGTAGTGATGTGCTCAGAACATGGAAATAGTGCTCTTAGGGCTTTTGGCAACATCTAATATCCTTGGTTTGTTTGGCTTCTCACAGTGCTGGTTTTGGCCTCTGTTTTCTGTGGAATCTGACTCCAAGGCCAGCTTTTGTCAGCCACATGCATTTCACCAGCAATCATACATAACAACGCTTGGTGGTGAATCCCTGGCATTTGTAGTTGATGTTGGAGTACCCGTGGACTTGTGAAACCCGGACTGAAAGGTCCAGTTTATTTGGCCAAGACTTGTGCGCTCACGGAATCATAGAACGGTACTGGTTAGTCCAACTTCCCTGATAACACACCTTTGCATAGATTGGATTGCACAAGTTTTGGAAGTCTTCAGAGAAGGAGATGCAACAACCTCTCTGGGCAGCTGGCTGCAATGCTTTGTCACCCTCCAAGTAAAGAAGTGTCTCCTTAAGTTTAAGTGAAACCTCCTGTGTTCTAGTTTGGACCCATTGCCCCTCATCCTATCACTGGTCACCACTGAAAAGAGATCACTCTCATTCTCATGACCTCCACTGTTTAGTTGTGTTCTTGTCTTTCTCTGGGCTTGGTCACTGCAAGAATTGAACAAGAAAGCTGCCTTAGATAGCAATGCTTGCTTTTCTACTGTAAGCACTTGCAGGTGGCAAGAAGTCGGTCCCCAAGAGCATTTTGGAGTGCATCCTCCTGAGCCAAGGGAGGGTTTGTGGATCTTCATGGCACTGGAAGTAACAGGCAGTGGTCTCTGCAGAGTATACTGCAGAAGAGTAACAGAAAACAATAATGCTTATGAATGGAAATAATCAAACAAGGGGAAAAAAGGCATAGAAAGTATTAGCTTGCATGGTACTGCAGAAACCCAGGTGTGGCTTTGTCACTGCAAGATAAATTCCTTTGTTTCAGGCTAAGCAGCTACATATATATCCTGTGAGACTGGATCATGGTTTTCTATCAGTGTTTCTTGAGAGAAAGCTTTGGCAAAGTTAAATTTCCTTTTTCTTAAAGTCTCTGTTTGCCTTGCAGTGTAACAAAAGACGATGGACACTGAAACACATAATCAGAAAATGATTTTTTTTACCCAAAAAATGGTCAAGACCAGCCATCAAAATCTTTCCCCAGTCTTTGGATGTCTCTGGGCATCATTCTGCACAGTTCAAGAGGCAAACCCATAGTAGTGGCCCGATGTTCACTGTTTTGCATGTCCAGAATGTCATAGTTGCATTAAAATGAGGATCTGCTTCATCATGGCAGACTGAATTTGTTTCTTGTTTGTTCATTTGTTTTCTTTTATCTGTGCATATCAGCAAAGTTCTGTGCGAGAAAGACACGCGTATCTGAGGTTTTGTCTTGACCTTTGGTGTTCAGGGAAACAGAACTGAGAATACATTGATGGTATCTTTGACAGTGTTTGGGAAATATGTAAAGAATTTTAATTTATTTTAATTTGTCTGCTTGAGACTGAAAAGGATTTAAAAGTCTCTGAAAAGAATTAATACTTCACAGCCTTTCCATACACTACAGAGTCCTCTCAGTTCAAATGTGTTGGGTTTTTTTTGAGGAAACTTAGAACAGCAGATCTCACAGGTATGTGATGGTGGAGAGTTTGGTAAGCTTCTGAATGTATGGAATAGAATTCTCAATCTTCTGTTTCTCTGCTTTTAGAAATGAGGATTCCATAAAGTTTCTACTTTCCATGTTGTCACCTGTCTCTTCTCCTGATCTTTTTCCATCCTGGTCCCGCTCTGCCAGTGCAGAAATCTTGAAGTCCACAGACTCTATTTGAGTTACCTGAGCAGCTGTGCTGTTTGTTCTCCTGCTGAACTTTTCTGCTACTCTGAAATGTGGTGAATGACCTCAGTAATATGGTATTTTACTTACAAAGCCACAAGGCTTGAGGATGCCTTAGTTGTTATTCACTGGAGGAAATTATCCAACCTCAAACAGTGAGACCGGAGAGATAATAAGGCTCATTTGATGAGGAACCACATTTCATCCTGAACAAATCTGATTGATGGAAGATTTTAGTTCTGCTTCTCCTAAGCTGTTTACCAGTTCTTGGGGGACAATTACTTTGGAAGGAAGGTGTGCATAGGAGTAGCAGCAGCTGAAATGGGGAAACTATTGAAGTGCTACTATGAAAGTAGCTGCAAAGAGTGGTGCTTGGAAATGAGCAGCAGTGAAAAACTAGTAATTCTGTGTGTTGTGCTATGATGCTATGGTTTCTATTTGAACCATTCAGAAAAGGAGACTATGTATTGTTGCTGCTGCAGAAGTAGGGCAGACTGCTTTTGTTTCGCCTTTTCCTAAAATCCCTGGGGGGAAAAATACCACAAAACAAGCACAACACACCTGTTTGTCTGAACCCCTGAAACTCTTTACATGTTAATTGTTAGAAGAGATAGGTCTGTGATTGTTTGGAGTGCTACATTTCCCCTGCCCGCTGTCCCCAGTATTTAATTTATCATTGTTACTTGTTTTGTGCAAAATTTAGAGTTCACTGGTAGGAATTTTATATAGACTTCTCTATGACAACTGTAGAGGTGGGGTTTTGAGGAGTGTGTATATGAGAGGAGAAGAAATTTATCATTGCTGCTATATTTTCATTTGTTTTGATTTGCTCTCCGTCGAGAGAGGTGCTGCCAGGTGTGGCGTCCTACTGCTTTCTAATTCTGTGATCACAGAATACCCGATTCTGCAGTCCTTGCACAGACAAGTCTCCCACCGATTTCAATGGGAAATTTGCCTGCATCAGGGATGAAAGAGTGGGCCCCAAGTTGTGTACAATGATGCAATCTGATCCTCCTGCTGTGGAAATTGATGTAATCGCATTCTCACCCTCCCCCTTTTCTCAGCCCTTCTCCTTACCAGCCCCTGGTGACTCCTGGGGGGCTCACCAAACGGAGGGGAAGATGCAGCTGTGTTCTACAGCAGCAGGGGAGGGGAGGAGACCTGCTAGAAAAATTTATGAATGTAAGCCTAGAAAATTACTAAGAGCATGGACCTGCCTGGCCCGAAAAAAAAATGTAATCACCTCCTTTTGCTAAATGAGCAAATGTTTCTTTTCTGCAATTGTGACGTTTGCGAAGTGCTGTCCTGCATATGTTGTAAGGCTGAAGTAAAGTGCTCCATGAATTGAGCAATCTCATCACTGCCTGCATTCATTCTGTGCTGAGGGACAGGGTTAGCTGTTTTAGGGCTCTCTGTATTGTTTTTGTTGACAGTCTCTGTTTCTCATCGGTTCTTTTGTGCCCTGGCACAGTGCAGGTTGCTTGGGAAAATTGAACCTCGAGAATGCTGTGCTTTGTTGCCGGGCGAGCTGGGCAGCCCCTAGGATGCTTCCTTCTGCTTTGGCATTTACATGGGGTTTGGTTTTATTTTTTTCCTTTGGGAATTCTAGGCTCAGCTGAATTTGTTCTGTGTTTTGCGGAAGAAAGGGCTTGTTAAAGAATTCCCTGATGACTTTGAAGTGAACTATTTATTTTCTCTCAAGGCTTATTCAGTGTAGCCATTTGCCCCTTCTCTGTTTTTTCACCCTGGTGTTTCCTGAGCTACAAGCATTCTTGGAATATACTAGTTGTAATGAGTTATGTGGGCATCAAAAGTTTTCTTTGAAACTATACAGCATCAACATCTGTTAGCTCTTAGAGAACAGAGACTCAGACAAAGGGGCTGATGGGGGGAGGGAGGAAAAAGATATTAAATTCTGGAGTATGAAGTCTCTGGCTCAAAGACTCAGGGGGAGGGGAAGGGGAAATCTGCTAAACTCCACGGCTTTGATGTGGTCCTCTGGCTCTGGGATTCCTTTTATGGGAATGTGCGTGGCAGACAGTCCTGCACGGCCTCCTGCCTTGCTTGCCCACTCTGCCTGCCAGCCCTTCCTGCCTGCCCTGCTTGCCCTGCCAGCCTGCTCTGCCTGCCCACTCTGTCAGCCCTGCCTCCCTGCCCTGCCTGCTTGCCCAGCACCTTGCCTGGCCTGCAGCATAAATCCTGCCACAGCCGTTGTTGCTACAGTAACATTTTCAAGGAAATTGCAGTGTGCTCAGTTTCAGCTACTGAGATGGGGAATCAAAATTTCTAATAATAGAGGTAACATTTGATTAAAAAATAAAATTAAATTGGTGTTTAAAAGTAAACTTTTTATTTGCTTGTAATCCTCCTGACCTTGAGGATTAACATGCAACTGTTCATCTAAATTAGGTTTTTAAATGATGTGTCTGTGGTTTTTTTATTGCCTGTAATTAAAAAGCATGTGTCTCTCCTATGTATGTGACATCAATCAACATTCAGGCATGATCACTGATGCTGTACTACTTACAGGAATGTGTGGGGATGGGTTCTGCTTTTTCTTTTATCTTTTTCTGCAGAGCCTTACTGTTTGTCCTATGTGTCAGGGAGCGGGAGAAGAGTAAAGGAAACCTCGGTGTCTGTCTTTTCCCCTTGTTGGCTCCATTTTTAGCTGTAGTGCTGGTGGCATTGTGCTTCGCTGTGACTTCCTGGCCCATTAAAACTCTGACCAGTTATAAAACGATTAGTTCACATACCTGGGCTTTTGGGACAAAGAGGTGGTTTAGAAAGGAATGTGAACCATCTGTTTTGCCAGCACCTCCTGTTGACAGATTAATGGATCAACATTAGCATACGTGTCCAGGGTCACACACCTGTGCTTCCTAACAAGGTAATATTATTTAGCAGGGTATGTTTTTGTCCTGAGGATTCAGAACTTTTTGCAAAGGTGGGCATCAAGAGTTCTGTTTTACAGCTGAAAAATGAAGGCACAGAGATTTAAGTGACTTGCCCTGCACCACACAGTGAGTCTGCGGTGGAGCAGTTATTGAATCCAGGTTTCCTCCAGCTGCATAAATATACGTCATCCATTAACAGGAAAAGACTTAGAGCTATAAACATAATAGAGGAGCATTGATTATCATTCTAGGGCAGTTTTAAGCCCTTGTGCTGTATGAAAACCAGAGCCGTGTAGGAAGGCACAGACTATTATCACATGAAAGGGTTGCAGTATGTTGAAGCTGCCCTTGATTTCAGTGATCACATCTTAAATGAGCAAGTTATTCCACAGCAGAGCTCTGTAGCCATTCCCTGTGTTTCCCGGCGTATACTTGGGTAAAATCACCTCATTGCACTTTAGCCTGTTTGTTAGTTTTTTGATAACCAAATCTGTCATGAAAGGAAGTTGAACAGAAAATCAGATTTATCACATAGCTATGCACATCTGTGTGCTGTGGTGAAGAATCCCAAAATAAGCAATTTGGAGGAGTTACTGAGCTTCTCCAGGCAGATGAAGATTTGTCCTCTTTCCTTCATGTCCTTGCACTTGTTCATCAGTATAATCTATGTTGAAGATAAGGTCTTGGGGGACATGGGACAATTGATTTTTGCAATCAGCAAAGAGATTAGAGGGTAGCTAGAACAGCAAAGTAAGGTAAGTAGCTGAATCTGTAGAGTGAGTTCATTTATCCTTCTGAAGTATCTTCAAAGTGAATTTAAATATAGCAAAATGCAGTCATTCCTTGTTTCAGTCCTGTTTAATCTCAAAGACTGATGATCTTTTTTAGTTGGAGATGGTTGTACGCTTCAGTTGTATGGATTTAGCAGTTACTTTCCATCTACTTTCAATTATGGCAGCTCTTATCTATCAGAACTCCTTGAAAAACTCTGTCTCACCCTATCACCTTAAAAAGTAGAGCCTGCAATAGTTCCAGAATTCCACTAACCCTGTTAATGGAAGATGTCACTTTGTAACACTTAAGAGTTTCTAAAGGTCCATGAAATCCAGCGTAAAACCATCATGTAAACAGTAATGTTATCTTGAAACTGGAATGATCTAAATAAAACTGTCCCCTAAAGGAATCTTCTGAATGATCTACAGGTCTTAATATACCCTGGAGAATTTCATTGGGTAATGGTTTATTTTTTACTGGTTACAAGTAATAATAGTCTATAGTATTTGAAGCTACTATTGTTGGGATTATTTTTACTTCTACAGACTTTTTTTGAGTACAAACATAAATATATATACACACACACATAAGCATGCTTATCTTCCACAGCACATAGGAATCTTATAATTCAAGTTAAATGAGCAGGTTGGTAGTTTTTGCTGAATGCCTTTTGCAGTGACTGACCACTGAGAGGATGCTCATTTGTAACTGCAGCAGAGACGAATGAGCTACCTGCAAAGACCATGTTTCAGTATTGTCACTACCTGATTTTCATAGAGTGGAGAAAAATACATCAGAAGAATGAATGAAGAATTTGTGGTTTATCCTGTTGTAAAGCCTGGTCCAGGTGTTGGAGTGGGACAAAAGAGATTCAGCTGCATGTTGCAAGCAATTTGGAGCGCAAAGTACCGTTTCCTTCATCATGAAGGCTTTTGTGTAAGAGTCCATCTGCTTTGTGCTTTCACTTCCTCAACAGCTGTATGGTCATGTTCCTTTAGATGGAATATCCTTAAAAGCATATCATGCATGGCTCCCTCTGCCATTGGAGGGCATGAAACAGGGATATAAAAATACTGGGAAAATATTTTGCCTTGTAAGCCTCTAATGGTCCACAATCCTTTGTGACTGGAGGTTAAAGGATTGGGTTACTGTTGTGGTGTTTTTGGTGGGGTGTTTGGGTTTTTTTAACTGTTATTCTGTCTTTATCTTCACAGTATTTTACCAGCAGCAGGAATTGCTCTACAGTCACCTTCTGTGAGGTGAAACTGCAGGGGCTCCAGTTCTGTCAAATGGGTGCATGCAGTAATTTCAAACAGTATTGCCATGTTATTATGATGGGATGTTACTGCTCCTAGTAAATGGATGTTTAGTTCCTAGCTAAACTGAATGCATTTGTGGGCTTCACCATCACAGTTTTTGAGCTGGTATATTCGTGTGAAGGTACCAAAGGATGAATTTCAGTATCTGTTGTGCTACACTCATTGTGTTCTGCTATCTCTGTTAGGAAGGCTGTAACTTTGGGAATAGAGACCATCATGGCAGCAAAATTGTAAACTGTGACAGCTAAACCCATCCAAGATAATCTACTGGAGACTTTAGAACAAGGCATCTGTCTTCTTAACCTGCTGTGATTATGTTATGAAGAAATTTTATCTGAGAGAAGCTTCCATGCATGGTGGAGGAATTAAGACCTGTCTGCAGTGGATCAAGGAATACCTGATTCTTACTTTGGAGAAAGGAAATATAGAAGTTGAGCTTGCTGCTTCTGCTTAACAAACTGCTTTATTGCTGTAGGGGAAACAATGTTAGGCTAAACTAAGGCATAAATGTGTAATGCTCTATCATGTTTTTCTCTGTAGTATATGCTTTAATACTATTTGCCTGGCTTCATTTTCCATCGTAGTGAACCTTGGAATGTATACTTTGTATGTGTACGGCCTTAGGTATATAGATTACTTCTGAACAAGGAAGGAAAGGAAGTTCTTATCCTAAATAGGAAACTATTACACAGAAGTGTGTAGTTTGTTTGAAAAGGCTTATGTGGAGGATCTTCAATCATTTTTTTAAAGAATATTAGTATGCAGACTTCAATTCCAAACGGGGAGAGGGACAACTGCATGTCCAAAGAACAGTCTTACGTTTGCCTGTAAGTAGTGATGATACAAAACCGTGTGCACAAACATCCACTTTTGTGTGCATTTGACTGCACGGAAGCTTCTAGCCTAGCAAAATGGCATTTCCAAGTATGTCTGACTACAAGCAGTTTCACTTTATAATTATTTTACTTTTGAGTTTTAAGCCTGGCTGTAAAGCTGTATTTGCAAAGAACAGTGATCACCTCAGGTAACTGAGGAACTGCTTCACCTGCATTGTCCTGAAAGAAATGATACCATATTTTGAGGTGTGAATAGATTTTCTGGTAGTGAAGACTAGGCTTGAGTTATACATGGTTGTGTTTCTAGTCCATGGGAAATTCAAATACCTAAAGGGGAGCTAGCTTTCCCCATCTGCTGTTTTTTGAAAAAGTCTTTTTACCTCTATCTTTTTGAGTTTGGACAAGATCAACAATAAAGTAAAACAACAGTGGCTCCTGCTTTGGGGGTTGGATGGGTTTCCTTGAAGCATCTTCAAGAGACTACAGTTTCAAATTGCACTGAGGACTCACCATATGAAAATCAGACTACTTCTGGAAACTTGTTTCCTGCAATTGAGACTAAAGCATTCCAAACAGCCACTTAGCAGATGAGAGCACCCTCAGTCATTTGGGCGAAAGGCCAAAGAGCATCCTCATTTTCCTGAGCTTCTCTTTCTTGGTACTGTACTTTTTATCTACAGCAGGAATGGGAGTTTGGACATAGGTGGTATGGCATTCTTGTTGTCAGCTGCTTTAAACAATTGTAAAATCTGTTGCACAAGATGTTAGAGTTACCTCATAGCTTGTCCCTTGCAGTCCTCTTGTGAAACACATTTCTTCAACTTTGCTCTTTCCAGAAGTACTGGAACTTTATTGCATTAATATAAGAATAAGGAGAGAATAAAAAGACATGTTTCAATCAGATAGTTAAAAATAGTAAGGAAAGTTTTCTTAGTTAACAATTTGCTATTTTGAATGTGTTCTACTTGCAGAAAGTGGTGGATATAATACCTTGATAAGAACTTTACTAAAACAGGAAATCTCTGCATATTTTCTGCCAAAAATGTGGAAAATTCAGTATCTTAAGGCTAAATCAAAGGATCTTAATGAGGTGTTTGAAGGAGGGGTAAAGCAACTTGTTTCTGCTTGAGGAGAGCTACACCTTTTAGAAAAACATTAATTAACACGCTGTTGACTGTGATGTAACACAGGGAGTGTGTGTGGGGTGTCCAGACTTCAGAAATGTGCTTCTTATAATGATAGATAACCTATATAAAAGGTTATCTTTTGATATATCTAATGCATCTATGGATGTAGCCGTCTGTACTTACGCTGAAAGCACAACTCTGTTTAGCAGCGCATTAGTTCAAATGTGGATTGCTAAAGTACTCTGAATTCTGTGACTTTGACTCTTAGGAGCTGGGTGTCATAGAGTGATGCACTGCTGGGACTGGTAGGAAGAGTCATGCTGGTGGCCAAGATTAAAGGAATCACTGGATAAAAGGGTGAGGAGGTAGGGCTAGATGCAAATACAACTGTGTAGAGCCTGGAAGGACAAGGAGCTTAACCTCCGTGTAGAAGCAGAAAGGGAGCCAGCAAAGGCATCAGAGGAATAGTGCAATGTAAGCAGAACAGTGGGTGAGGATCTGGATGGCACCCGTTTCAGACAGCTGATAAAAAGGAAGTCAGTAGATGCAAGCCCCAGAGTGAGTACCTAGCCTTAGTCTCTGGATACTTGTATCAATAAGAAAACTGAAGAGGGTGCTTAGGGCTGAAATTGGGGTTAAAGAAATGAAAGACCCAGTAAGTTACAATTCAGTGGAGTCTTGAATGCATGACAGAGTGCGGAAGCAAGTGGCAATTGCCTGACTTGTCACCAGCCGAATAGAAGGGTGTGGGAGCTTTTAAAGATTGCTTTTCTTACTCATGTATGTGTATACTCAGCAGCATGTGCGAGGGAGTTGCACTAATTACCTCTTCTTTCCACCCCCAGCCTCATAAATGTGAACCAAGTACAGAGGCACCTATCAGGATGGGATATATGGGATATAAGATCCTTTCTCCCCAGGCCGGGCAGCCTGCTGTTCAGAGTTTCAAAGCAGATGAGTTTGATCTTAGTAGTTCTGGTGATTTGTGTTGGTAGCTAACGAAGGCCAACTTATCTGGGAAACTCCTGATGAGGTGGGGGCATGTGCTCTAGATGGTTCCTGTTTAGCATCCTATAGAAATGGCATGCTGGAATAATCTTTCTACATAAATGTTTCTTGTCTTTTTTTTTTTTTCTTTTTCTTTTTTTCCAGTGCTCTGTGTGTTTCACAGGATACATCTGGTTTGGGTTGTTTCATGATTCAGTGCTCCAGTTTGAAAATGCAGTGTTGTGATTTAAAACTTCATGTCAAGGCAGTGATGTACAGCTACCTATGACCTAAATGTTGTTTCTTTTGCTCTCTCGGGCACTACTCCTGCTGTGGGCTGGGCTCCTGCAGCTGTGCAGGGAGGGTCATGCTGCAGTGACCAGCCAAATGACAGAGCCACTGCTGGCTTTTCCATCCCCTCGAGCCTGTGTTTCCTTTGTGCTCAAGCACACTTCTTCCCACTGTCAAACATTCCTACCTGGCTGTAGTGTTTGCTTACCACTAGGATTTATTGAGCCGCAAGTTATGGTTTAGACAGTTACCCTGGTTTTTTTCTGAATTTGGGTCACTGTGGGTGGATGCACCCTTTTATTCACATTAAGGCAATTTGTGCAGGTTACTGGGAGAATACTGCATTATACATAGAGCTGTGGTCAGAATTTTTTTCTCTGATGCTTAGCTTTTACACTTTTCTGTTGAGCATGATTTACATACACTGTCCAAATCCTTTTCTCAAGAAGGTGCCTTTTGGTATTTATCCAGGTTATGGTATCTGTCTCAGTGGTGCTAAAAGTATTCTGATAACTCTCTTGCAGGGTTTTTGTGGTTTTTTTTGACGGAACAGTTAATGAATGATACGTTTTCTTCTGGTTTTCCCCTTTAATGTTTTGGTGTGGGTTTTTTGGTAACATCTTTGAGTGGTCCTTCTATCAAAGATAATATCGTGTCATAATCATATATTTGAAGGCAAGTTAAGGAATTACTACCCTAAGTGATCCTGCTTTGGTGGGGGTGGGGCTGGATTTGATGATCTCTTGAGGTCCCTTCCAACCTCTAATGTACTGTCAATTCAGCTTAAATGTGTCACTAAAATGTTCAAATAGTACTCTCATCAGTTTCTGGTTCCACATCATAGAAACACTTTTCTGGAATTTAGTAATCCATAATAATTTGGTTTAAGGCAGAAACACTTACTTGACATTTCCTTGCATTAAGTTACCACTTTTACTTAAATAACTAGGAGCTAGAGGAGGAATGAAACTAGACTAGAATATAAAACATATTTACTTAAGACCCATGTAACGATTAAAAGCGAGAAAATAAGGAAGTTGGCTTAATGAATATGCTTCACTCTGCTCTTTCACAATTCTGTCTTCCATTGAATTACTGGGTGGTGCATTTTGCATCAACAAATGTATGCTCATTTTAAAGTGACATCTCTTGAAAAATCATAAAAATTAATGACTTGTGGGTTTTATAGGGGATGAGATTAATGGCATCGTTTTAACAGGCAACATTTGATACCCAGATGCACTTCTTGCTTTGCTAAAATTTGAGAGATGAAGACTACCAGCTCGATAGAATTATCTTCAGAGATCTATCACAAGTAAGATCATACCTATTCATTGCATATTTACTGATCAGGTTAACAGAAAATAGGGTGGGGGGTTTCTGCAATAGAGCAGGAGAGAGCAGGTATTCTGAGTTTAGTGAAGAAAAAAAACCAAACCAGTTATTAAATATTTAGCATTGTAGTAGAGAACAGAGGTGCCAAATATGCCTATGTAGTCACTTCTGTATATCTCATTATCTATGAGAGCAGTCAGAGGTATTCTCTCAGAGCTTCATGGCGAATGATGACATGGGGGAATGTGATCAAACAGAAGTATACCAATTTTAACAAAGCTCTGGAAGGGTCACCTTCATGCAGAAGTAAGCTATGTCGAGATTTAGTGGCTTCTTTTTGTTTACTGTCCATTTCTTCTATAATTTTTATGGCAGTGATTGATATTAATCAGCATGTGCTTTGAAAAAGAGACCATTTACTGGAGCAAAAACTCAAGGAAACAGAATAGTTTTTGTGATTTGCTTCTTGGAAAGCTAAATCCAGAATGATAGCTTTTATAGCACCATTGTGCTGTGCAGAATCCCAGCATTCTGAGCCAGGTTGCCAAGATTTCTGAGAGCCATTTGGACCCTAACTTCTGACTTTATTTCTGGGTATCTGCTCATGAACACAACAATATATTCAGGGTCTGTGGGCTAGCTATCCAGTAGTGTTTGTGAAAGCTCATTTTAAAAATAATACTATTGCAGAAGTTGATACTGAAGAATTCCTAAAGTACTACTTTGTGGCTTAGTTACATTCTGATAACTAATCTCAAAGAATAACACTTGGGGATGTGGAAGGCAGAAAAGGACCTCTGGCAGCCTTCAAAAAATAACAAACAAAAAAAGTGTTGCACTGCTTTTATCATGATAATATTGCTTTAAAATAATATAACCAGACAATTCCCTCAGGTTATTCCATTATTTTTATATTGTGTGAAAATCTCTGTACAGTCAACTTCCAGTTCACAGGTTGATGCTGAGATGTTCCTGGTATGGTTTTCTGATGAAGTTGAAATGGCCATGAGTGGAGTACTCTTATTTATCTGTGGCAAACAGAATCTAGGGAGACAGACTATACCGTAAGGAATGGGAGAAGGCAAAACATGAGGATAGTTGTCATTGCTAATCGTTTAGCTGGAGTGGGGGGATGGAGCTGTGAGGGTCTACGAATATGAGAGTAAGAATGCTTTTCAGGATCTTTGTAAGTGGGATTAGCTCCAAATCCTACTGATGCCCTTTATTACTACTTCAGCACCATTAGAGAAAAGATTTTGGGTCGGAGATAAGATCATCTGCCTATCTATGGCATCTGCTTCTGTATTGCTGGCAAAATTTCATTAATCTTGCTACAGAAGGATCAGGCAGCTCGTCAGAGTCTGGTATCTGCTTTTCTAGGATGACCTATGGCATATGAGAGTTTTCTATTTGTTGGTGGAATACAGTGATAACATTCCTCTGTGGGTAGTGAAGGGCTTATTTCTCTTTTATCTTGATTGGTAGACTGTTGAAATGCTAAATATTAATCTGCTTTGTAAACAGATTTTAATATGGACATTTATTTCTTTTTTCTGTACAGGCTATTAATCTCTCTTAAATTTTTGTCCTGAATTAGGGCCAGAGCATTGTAAAATATCACCAAATGCCACTTACAAAAATGATGTACTTCTTTCCTAGCAAAAAACTTCCTGTGATCTCTTTAGTGTTTTAAATTAATTCTGATAAGTAAATATTCTTAACACCTGAATGCTTTGTAGTTGGTATATGTATCATTAATATTTTTTTTTTTCTCTTTTTTTTTTTAAACAGGATTTATCTGGGGAAGGCTACAGAGACACTATTGGCGATGAACACTTTCATCTAGAAGGTATTTAAAGAACAACATTTCTTGGTTAATGTTCAAGGGTATTGGAGTAATTCAGTGAACTAGTCAGTGTGAGAATGCATATTAGAGTGCAATTCTTGATATACTGACGTGTCACTTGCCTGGCAAAACTGTTATGATGGGAACAGGATATTGTTTTGGTACCTCCTATCACTGTCCTCCTAATACTGCAAGAAGTCACCTAGCTGTATCATAGGTAACAAGAATTCAAGGTCTTAGACTTTTTTTTTCCCCAGGTACTTGGTAGCAGTAGTGAATATCACTGCCACCCCCAGCAGAGGTGGTAAAAGTGATCACTGAAAATATTAGCACTGGGTTTTGTGATATGCTCCATGCCCTTCTGTGTTATACAAACCAAACGCAGAAACTCCTGCAGTAATTTCTAATAAAGGTCAGAGATGCTTCCTCAGTACATTTTTCTTGAATAGGAATGAAACCATTGTTTCATATAACTTCTGATTTCCAAAACTCATCTCTTCCTCTGTCATCTGGCCTCTCTGTGCAGTGGAGATGTAATTGTTGTGGTGGTGGGAAGGGTCTTTGGGAACCCTGAGCATGGATACTGTATTCTGTGTGCCAAAGAACACATCTTGAAGTACCTTGAACTTCAGTTGGGCAAGTGAAGGTGGATGACTGGAAGAGGTTAATTTGAAGACATTGTTGCTCATTTTTTACAACAAACAAACTAAAAACATCAAGAAAATGAGACTTCAGAACCTCTCTGGTTTAACAAGTAGTTGCATGGGCTATGTGCTAGATTGACACTGCAGGCTAGTGGAAACAATATGCCTGGTTTATTCAGGATAATGAACCATGTTAAGCTTAACCTGGAAATTTCTGTCCTTTTGCAATCCAGTCATTTGTTTCTGGTGGTAGAGACTGCTGTCTAAACAGAACTTGGAAGAGTCTCTCTGTTAAGAATCTTCATCTTCCTGCTCCTTCCAATATGAAATGCATTAATATACTGGGGGGTGGGGGGTGGGGTGTTGAGCCTATGTTTCTGTTATGTCTGTAGTTTACAAAGATTGTTCCCTCATGTGCCTGTAATATAGAAGCTCTGTTTCAGCTGGTGATTGTAGGCTACTGGTAAATGCAAAAGCGAGATGTACTTACCATGATGGAGTTAAAAGTGTTTCAGTATTTAACTTCACCCTAGTTTTCCAGTTCTAGTACAACACAACTATAATAAAGAATACCTTTTTAATTTTCAGAATCATAGAAGAATCTACTTAACACAGGATACTAAATGTCAGTGAGGTGAATAATTTCATTTTTGTGTCTCATTCTACTTTTCCTCCCCTCTAATTATTTCTTACTTTGTTGTGTAGAATTGTCTTGCGCAGCAGACTTAATATCCAATGTATAATATTTCCAAACCAGTCAGCAGCAGGATTGTTTTTATTAGAGTGTAAAACCTTTTAAGCTATTGTCTGATTTCAGTCCTTCAGCAGTTTTACATTATTACTTCCGATGCATTTCATTGCTTCTGAAGTAGCTGAGTAGTAAAGACAAGATTTAGATAGCTGCAGGTGGTCCTTTCTTTGTATGCTGCCTCCGGGGAAGAGCCGTTCTGCAGTATCTTTCCAGTTGGGAGGCAGGTAACTGTTTCCATGCAGTGCCCGGGCAAACGTGTGTAGATTGCTAAGGCTTGGTCCTCATCCCTTTTGCTCACAGATCTCCAGGCAGCGCTTTTCCATGCTGGGGAAGGTGTTAGCCATTTGTCTTTGGAATATTGAAAATGTTACAATTAAGAGATGATACTAGGAGCACTGTGTTAAAGCAGGATGCTTCTGCCCTTTTGGTGTAACTTTGTACCTTTTACTGGCAGAATATTTTTGGATAATTGTGATAGTACTGACATAAAATTATAAAATTAGCAGAACATGAAGCTGATATGTGGTTTGAGACCTTTCTTAGAGCACAGCTTGAGTTCTGTGTGGCATAGGTACACAATGACCTCTGTCATAGGACATCTTCTTGCATAGAAATGTTTTGTGTGAAAATGTAATTAATCATCTAGAAAATACATTTATATTTCCATCTCAAATAGTTCTACTTTTATTTGCCTGTCTCACAGTCTTTACATATTTACTGGTGTAACACATGTTGAATGATTGTAGATTAATGTGTCATAAGGTAACCCTGACACCACTGAAAACTGGTTTCAGAGACAAGGAGCTGTAACACATTGAAACATGGTTGGTTGGGCTAAGCTCACAAAGGACGTGAATGGAAAGCAAAGACTTGAACACAACTTGACCAAGTACCAGGCAATTGTTTAATCAATGCACTATATTCTGTCTTCATAAATACATGGCAGGGATGGAAAAAAATGAAAAAGAAACATTTCTTAGATTTGCAAAAAAGCACAGCAGGTGCCACAGTTCTGGGTTAGGGGATAGTTACAGCCTTCACACTCAGGGACTTTATTGGAGAATAAATCCGAGTTCTTTAGAAGACTCACTGAAAAGACAAAATGGCAATAAGAGAAATAATTGAATTCCTTATTTTGTTTTACATAGCCAAGTTCATTACTTTTTTTTTTTCTCCCTCTTTTTCCCCCTCTCAGCCGTCTGAGCAGCACAGATAAAAAGAACTCTCTTTGCTGGATTTAACTTCTGTGTTGTTATGTAAAGCTTGATCAAATCCTTTCGTCTTAACAGACTTAACTGGCCAACAGCAAAAGGCTTGGGAATCTGGGATTAAGATTGTATTTGGTAAGAGGACTGGTGCATTAGTGCTTTCTTTTGAACTATAGAAAGAACAAAGTAAACATCAAAAGCATTAAGCCATGAGAGCGGATTGTTGACTCAATGTTGCTGCATGACAAGAGGTTAGAACTCAATAGTGACGACTCTGTTTACCGAGTGCTGTGCAGAAAGAAACAGTTTGACCAGTATTGTGTATTATAGCCAGCACCTGCCTTTGATTTGCTGCTGAGCAAGTCACTAAATCGAAATTTTGGGGTTTCTCTTATGTGGTCAGTCATTTCCTTAGATAAGAGACACCAGTGGAAACCTCAGTCTCTTAAGAGACTCACTCTGTTTACATTCTTCCTCTTTCATTAATAGCTCAACAATTGGTCATGCTCAATATAGGTTCTGTAATAGAATCATTTGCAACATTCATTCCAAGTTTATTTATTTATTTCCAAGTTATTTCTGCATTTCAGAGACTTCCAATGGCTGAACTTTGACTACTTGTGCAATTTGCTGTGGCTGGGAGGGAACTCCTTGTGCTTGAACTTCCTTGTTCATCACTTTCTGCACAAGAAGAATGTGCTTCATCACACTTCATACCTAGGATAAAAGAGCTTATATTTTCCCTTCCTTGTCCCTAGATAGTAAGTGACCAGAACTGAAGGATTGGAGGGGTTCTGATAAAATGGCAGGCAGAAATTAAATGTAGCATCAAAGAGCATGTCACTCTTCTGTCAGGGAGACATGCAGGTGGTTCAGAAAATACCTGCTATTAGTGTGTTCAGTGATGACATCCAAGTTCTCTCTCTGCTCTTCAAGACTTTGATTAATTAAAAAGCTTAACTTTTCAGGGCTACTCCTGTTGTTTTCCAGAACCTTTCACCTCCTTTGCCCAGACCTTTGGGAAATTTTCATAGCCTCTAGACCAGGAAAGCTTTCTTATCTTGACCACTTCATGTCTTTATAAAGTAAACTGAGGTTCCTTCATCTTATCACTTGAACATTGAGAAGCTTTTCAGAGAAGAAAGGCAGGGACTGTCCCTGTTTACTCCCGGATTGCAACATCAGAACCAGAAGCAGGCAAATCTCTTTTGGACACTGATTGTGGAAAAGAGGGAATTTCCTACTTGTCTCAATACAAGCTCTTCAGAGCCAAGCATCTAACTGTTAGTCTACTTCAGCTACCTTTTGGAGTTCAAGGTGAAGTCCTTAAGCTCAGAAGACTCCTAACCTATCACCCCAATTAGTTATTTGATAATGTGATTTGTCATGTCACTGTTCTCTGGGAGGATTATGGCTTAAGTGTTTCTACTAATTATAAATGTGCATCTCTGTGAGATCCATCTAGTCCTTCACCCGTCAGAGGAGCTGCTTCTCAGGCTGATAGCAATCTGCTCCCTGTTTCATTTGTCAGCCGAGGGTGATGTCTTGATTGTTATCTCTCAACAGAAGACTGGAGGAGATCCAAGCCTTTGTGGTGCCTTCTCTGAACTTGATAGCCAAAGTCCTGCTGAAAGTGAAAGAGTTTGACCTGAATCAACAAGTCCTTTTTCTTTGTATGTTTCCCAAACCACACATATACAAATCCTTAGATGTCAGATATTCTCTTGTCTGGTACCAGAAAGGACAAAATTATTCAGGTCATCTTCTTGTCCATAAGTATTAGAGAGCCCTCCAGCAGGGTTCAAAGCACATGTTGCTGGGAAAAGCTGCTATCGTATCTATAAAAGAGCTACTTGTAGCACTTTTCAGGCCTTTATAAGACATTATGGGATTTCTAAACGTGCAATTAAGGCATACTGCATTCAGTAAAGCAGAAAAAGAATTAATTGTATTAATAATGTCATTATGTGCTTTTTAAGATGTTGCTAGTATGTCCAGTCAATCCTTCATCTTTTCTTCCTCCACCCAGCATCCAGGGAATTGGTGGTCGAGTAGGAGCTGAGATGTGGTTAACAGAGCTCTGCCAGTGTTGTTATTTCAGACTCTAGCAGGAATTAATAGGCAAACAATAGTGAAAAATGATCTATTGGATTAGGACTGCAGAGCTTATGCCCGATGTTGCCAGTCTTACCAGACCCCCCTGACATGGCTGTTCTCACACATTGCAAAATAATTCCCTCCCCTCTGTCTCTGTCCAGTCAAAAATCAGTGAAGACTTCCAGTTTTAGAAACCACTCCAGGAACTGAAGAATTCAACTCTGAGGTAGGGTGACAAGGTATGGTACTTGAGCCCACCCTCTTAGCTGTAATAAAGTCATGTATTATGCTAGGCTATGAATGGATAATGAAAGGCAATTATTTTAAACTGCATATTTCATTCTAGGTAATGCTTTCAGTTATGATGGTTGTTTAATTAATTTTCTACATGTTATGTACAACTAAATTCCTAGACTGCATCTTGCACACAGGGAATGTTGCTTCCCCTGCATTGGAGGCCCCATCTCTGGAGGTGTTTAAGACCAGGCTGGATGAGGCTTTGGCCAGTCTGATCTAGTGCAGGGTGTCCCTGCCCATGGCAGGGGTTGGAACTAGATGATCCTTGTAGTCCCTTCCAACCCTGACTGATACTGTGATACAATGACTGTTTTAAGACTCAGCTTGGCAGGGTGCTGGGCCATCTCATTTAAACTACACTATCACCTAGAAAAGTTGGACCACGTAATCCTTGGAGTCCCTTCCAACCTGGCATGCTGTGATTAATTGTACAACTGATGCAGTCTTGGCACTTTGCAGAAAATGAAGGTCCCTTCTCTGTCATGTTCTTAAACCAAATACCTATTCATCACTGACCCTGAAAACTGAGTGCTAATAATTCTGCATTAAAAGTGCTCTTGTGGCCAGCCTTCTGGGATGTTGTATGGGAACTCTGCATTTTAATGACTAGTTGCTAATCCTATGCATTTACCATAGATTTGCTGTATGTGAGTATATGCTACGTGATCACCTCAGGCTAATGATCACTTGCTTACTGGCAGCATTTTATTGTGGTTTTAGTTGTCAAGAGGTTCCTACTGTACCCTTTCCTACTCTCAATACGACATGAAAGACCTTCAGGGTGACCCACTGGCACCAGTCACCATTATCTGACAAACAGCTAGTCCCTGCCTAGACTGGAAGCTGATAAGCTGGTTAATGTGAATTGGAAGGAGTACCAAAGAACATGAGCGAAGGAAATAAATGGAGCAGTGGAGAGTGCCAAGAGAAAACTGCTTAGTTTGGCAGTTAGAATAAAAGTCACCAAAGAACATGAGACTAGTAGGATTAGCAGAAGTTTTCCTGTGGTCCTGCACAGATCCAGGAAATTATAAGAAGCAGGCAGGCTGTGTGCCATGAGTGGGAGGAAAATCTTATGGCATAAGGCTCTTAAAAATTTTTTCTAAAAAAATATAAAACTGTAGAAGTGTTTCTTAACATTAGCTGTTCCAGTTGAGGGGAGCTGGTGTTTGGATCAGAAGTCTTTACTTCTCGAGCTGCTGTTTTAAGTGCAGCCAGGTCAGTAGTGATGAAAGTCTGTTGCCATCCAATGGTTGTCTGTGGCCTGTATGTAATGAGTTAGTGGCCTCCAGGTGTTTCCAAATGGGCCTTTACAGTGTCTAACAGTTCCCACCCATGTTGGCAAGTGGAGCACAGCAAAGCAGTGAAAAGTGGGCTGTTATGTCACCTCAGAGGGTGAGTTTTCCCCTCACACTGAGCTGCTGCTGTGTGGAGGGTATGTGCTCTGCTGCCCATGCTTGTGCTTGTTCCCTGCATTTCGGATGTTGCTCTTCAGCTGACAACTGACCAGCTCCTACCAGTGCTGCCTTACAGTTTCTGATAGATTATGTGTTTTGTCTGTGGTTTTGGGGTTATTAATCCTTTGCACTAGAATGACAAGATCATACCCGCTGTAAGTAGTGGTTTCACATTGATAGCTGTATTAAAATCATTCTACACTGCTGCAAAATTACTATTCCTGAACACAAGCAACTTGAATATTTGGTATAGGAACACCGTATCAAACCTGAAAACACAGCTTGAGATTTCTTGCATCCATGTCTTGTCCCTTACAGCATGACAGAGAGAGTGTTTCAAAGTACAATGCACAAGAAAACCTTCCAAACTTACAAGTGGTCTTTATGGTGGCTGATGAAAGTCAAACATTAATAGTAATCTGTGTGTAATGTGTAATTGTTTCAGTAGAAAACGGAGGTAATGAAGCAGAGGTGAGCAAGCACCTCAAAAAGAGCAGAGAGCTGATCTTTAGTGAACAACATGAACGTGGAAAGCTTTAAAATATATGCATGTTTTGTGGTTGTAACAGTACTGATTTTCCATACTCTTTCCTTCTGACTACGACTAGCAAATTTTCCTTCTTTTGTGGAGAAGCTAATGCTCTTTCCGAGTGGTCATTACAAAAAGAATGAATTAGCAATAAGAATATTCATTTAAGTCTCTGCGTAGTTGTGAACTAGTTTGCTGGCAGGCAAAAGTCACCTGTAGCTGTTGAAAAACCTGAATCTAGAAATCTCTCAAGCTGCTTCTCTTGTAGCATGTGGGAGTCAGAAGATCGGGAAGCAGGAGAATCAAAGGACAAAAGAACATAGCTTAGGCTATGTTCTATTAAAGGCAGGAGGGCTCTTGCATTTGTCTTCTACATCCCAAAGGTGAACAATGCACCACAGCAGAGCTCAGGCAGCAGACCATGGGCACCCACCTGGTTCCTAGCATCTCTGAGTGAAGTTTAAGGGAAGCTACCATGGCGTGGGACTGAGATAGGGGTAAGAAATGATGGCCAGTAATATATGTCATGCTCTCTGCATGTGGCTAGAAAGGACTGGGTCTCAGTAATCTGGGCTCCAAATTGGTCTTGGTCATTGATGGTTTCCTTTGGACTGTCAGCATTGTGATTCAGAGGAGGAAGGCAATGTAGCATGTGTAAGCATATTTGTGTGGGCTGTTCATCTAGTGTTGTGTGGGTAATGATCACACTGAGTGCACAGCAGTGCAGGCTGGTGCACAGCTCTGCCTTAGCTGCCCACTGTGTGGGTACACCTGTCAGACCCTTACCACCACCCAGGGATCGCCAGGTTACCCCTAGCCACCTCTGCATATCCTGCTCTACTGCCTTCACAGTGGTGACTAATCTAGAGGCAAAGTCTACCATCAGATGCTCCTTGGCAAGCTGATGGGCTTGGGCATATCTGTGAGAGACAGCTGATCTATTGTGTATGGTACGGAGAAAAAGCTGCATTACTATACATGTGCAGCAGTATAAAAATCTGCTTGAACTTTGCCCCAGGACATCCACCACCAAGAACAAAGAATGAAATATGGGAACAAGTCAGGAGTTTGAAAACAATCTCTCTGGAAACATGATGAATACCAGTGGTTTCATTTATTCTACTTGAAGAACAAAGGTCCTTTTCTACTTGTAATTTCCCAGCAACGATTATTACCAGTTATTTTTCTTGTAGCTTTGACCACAGTTCGTGGAGGTTTTATTAAACATGTTTTTGAAAAGTGAGTCAAAATGCCATTCTTCTCTGACTCTCTTGTGACTCTCTCTCTTTTTTCCCCATGTGAAACTAGAGCATATTTCCAGGCAAAGATTTGGGGTCAGATAATACTCTCATGCTGGTGTTCATGGAATTATTCCAGTTGTGTGCTCTTGTAATTGAAAGAAGTTCTGGCCCTTGCTATTTCAGAAGACAATGTATTTGTTTCAAATCCCTTGCGTTTACATGCAACATTACATTTCTTTTTATGAATCTTGAATACTGCATTTAACAGACACTGTGTCCTGCTGCAACTCCTGAATATTCCTAAAGTTACCAGTTTGATTGTGTTTGACTCAACCTTGGCACAACCAGGCAACCACCCTTCAGAGTGCTTCCTTTGCTGGGTTTTTGGTAGCTTTCTGCAACAGGCTTTTGTTTAGATCCCTTGTGCACGCTGCTGTAAGGCCCCTCTCTCCTGCCTGTAGAGATTCTATAGTCAAGAGTGTCTCATGTGAGGGTACAGTTTATGACAGGATTAAATAGTTCTTGCATTTCTGGGATCAAATTTAGCAGCCATCATTTTATATAGATGGCTAGATAGATGTAAAGCTAGACAGATGTAAAGCTAGACAGATGCCTGAACCTTCGGGCTGGATAGTTTAGACACAACAACCTGTCATCCTGCTGAACCTTACAAATACACAAGCATGTACATGCAGACTTAGAGGCAATTGCAGGGAAAAGCATACTGCTTTTTGCCTGTGCTGTTTCAAATTCAAAGTGTGTATCAGTCAGGGTGCTTTTCTGTGCTTCAACTCCACTTCTGCTGCAGTAGCTGCAGAAACCCAAAGTTTTACCTCACCAGGCAGAACAAGTGCCCTTTGTTACCTAGACAGATTACAGCTTTTTCTAAAGTCTGCTCTTCATAAAAGCCCAGCTTGAACAGTGGAAATTCTGACTTGCCTCAGATACTGAGGAGACTTTTATAGTTTCAAGTAGCTCCAGGGTTATATTTTAAAAGTTGGATTTCATCACATGTTTCAAGTTTGGGAAAAAAAAAAATAGGCATGATATTTTTAGCAGAAAAAAGTCCCCCCACACCTTTTTTCTTAACAGATGTTTCATCTCAATCATATCCAAACCTCAAAACACAAGTAGCAGTCAACCTTATTCTCCTGTGGAGAAAAAGATAAAATGTCATTTGTTTGGAAGAGGGGTTTTTGTAACCACAACTAGTTTGTGAGTAAAAGCAAATAATAAATGCAGCACTACAGGGTTGTGGAAATGAACCTGAAGCAACATTTCTGCTCTTGAAAGAGCTTGGAGTCCAGCTGCTCTTGTTAGATGGAAAGTCCCAACCCCCAGCCTACCAAAAAATAAAAATACCGGTAATGGTGTTTTTCTTGCTTTATAAATCTGATCCAGCAATTCAGGTCCTTTCACCGGTAAAATATGTCATACAAAGTGCCCAACTTTGTACCAAAAAGGATTTTAAACTGCAAAGATAACAAAAAGAGAGGGAAGGCATAGTAGTTGTAAAACAAAATATCCAGAAGTAAAAGAACTGCTACCCAAGGAATTTTCACAGGGCTTTGGAGGAGCAGAGATCTGGGCTGTGCCTTGCAGCTGGGGCTTCACACAGGCATGGGGGTGGACGAGGAAACCCAAGGCAATCCTGAGCTATGTGTGCACAAGATTCGTTTAGGTGGGAGTTAGAGTCTCTCCTAAGGACTTGGAAGCATTAAGCTAAAGTATGGTGCTGCAGACCTTGTTTGTTTGTTTGTTTTGTTATTTAATGAGCCTCTACAGAGAGTGGAGCCATCCAGGTGCTGAAGGATATTCTTGGCAAGTCATTGTTCAGATGAAGACTTCACTCTGTGCCTGCTGCCAGATTCTCTGGATGCTGCCCAGGGCACCCACCCTGGGCTGCCTGTGCCCCTGCAGGGCCGGCTGCCCAGGCCCCACCAGCAAGTAGTTATTGCTGCTCGGGTTGAAGACACTATGTTTGAATGAGAAATAAGACTGGGAGGATATTACAGGCTTTTACACTGAAGTAAAAGTGGGAAGATGGCTCTCCAGTTGTAAATCACATGGGCTTTCTAGAGCTGTAGGACAGCCTGGATCCTTACCACAAGGATAGCTGTTCCAAACCGTGTTCTCTTCTGCATTTTGAGTGTGCATAGCACAGTGGGCTTCCAGCTCTGATTGCAGTCTTTAGGCTCTACTATAATTATTAATAATGGTGACCTGTGTTTGCTCTGTGGAAATAATTTCTTGTGATGAGATTCTGTGTGTTCTCTAGACTTTAAATAAGGTAGTTGGGTCAAGCTTTGATGGATTTTATTTCTCTGTATGCTCTGCAGTATGTGATGTATCACTTCAGTACTGTTCCTCATCTCTGCCTAAATAGGAAAAGAGAGATGTATGCTTGTTATATGCACACATATATGCAGGACTCTTGGTCAGTGTATTGCTTTTCAGTTGTGCTGTGAATCAATCTCTCTCTCTTCCATCTCAGAGTAAGATGTAGGGTTTTGAAGGATGGGAACACTAAACCTACTACTTAATATTAACTATGAGGGAGTTGTCAGGTGTACAACTGATTCATCACAGCCAAAATACATTATAGGTCCACAATATGGCCCTCTATAAAAGGCTAGCCTTGTGAGGGTCAGAGTGGCTTTCTTCCCATGGGAAGCAATTTTGATAGACTGAATAGTAGAGTTCAGATACCTTTAGAGACTACGTTATAATAGCAGAGGTGGTGGAAACAATTTTCCTATTGAACATCTAAGTTAGATGTCGATATCAAAGTCTACATTAATAATAACATTACCTACTTGGCCTTCATTCAAATAAAGGGCTGTGCAGTGGCTGGCTATTTTTCTTCTTTTTTCTTCCTCTGTGAATCTCAAGGGAGAAGAATCCAAAGAAACAAGGAAAATTTAATGTAGAAAATCCTATGTGAACAAGCATATTTGCAACTTACACTGAGAAGGGATATTTAAAACACAAAATTGTTACCAGTTACTAACCAAAAGTCAGTGTATGGCCATCTTAGAGAAGAGAGGTCTTTCTTCTGCTGTTTTAAGTCACAAATGATCAGTTTGTGTCCCCATCTGTCACTGTTCAGCAACAGAATTCAGCACTTTGCAGGTATGTTCAGAGCCCGGAGACACATAATGCTGTTAGAAAGTGGTTAATGGTCCATATGACAGTGACAGTTTACAGTTAAGAAGCATTTACCCATGTTAAATGATACAGAGAGTTATAGCAGACTGCTTCCTCTTAATGTGGCTTTTGATATGCCCACTGATCAAACACCAATCTTGCTGCTATGGGTATCATTCTGAACTATTCTAACCAAAGCTTATGGAAATTCTTCCCCTTTCTCCTCCCTATCCATCCCCCCTTTCCTCCTTCCCTTTCTTTCTTTTTCTTTTTTTTTTTTGTAAGATAGAGGAGGGAGGAATGATCTTCTTTGATCTCCGATGAGGAAGGGGAAAAAAAGAAACTGTTCTGTTCAGGCTTTTGGCTAACACAACAAACAGTGTTTAAAATTTAACTTTGCTTAATTAATTAGTAATTCTGTTTAGTGCTGTCTGATCTTCATCCAAAAGGTATTTTGAAGCTTGAGAACTGAACATCAAAGTGTATTGGGTGAAGATGGTCAAGTAAGGCATTTAATCTGGCAGTTGCTGTTGATGAAATACAGCCAGTTGGGGAACTAATTGGAAAAAAGAATCAATCTGGCAAAATTCAGCAAATTCCCTCCCTTCAGCAAACTCGCTTTGGAGCGTGTGAGAAATTTAAGGTTAGTGTTTAAGCATGTATGAGTTACACCCTAACTAGCAGAGGGAGGTTGTGTTGTCCATTGTGTCTGTATCTTCAGTACAAATCTCCTTTTCGTAAGGACATAATAAAAAAATGCCTCCCCCGGCCCAGCAGCCATAAGAACAGACATCAGACCTAGGCAGAAACCTGTATCAAGACTTGGAAATACTTACCATAGTATCAGTCAGGGTTGGAAGGGACCACAAGGATCATCTAGTTCCAACCCCTGCCATGGGCAGGGACACCCCACACTAGATCAGGCCGGCCAGAGGACCGATGCTCTAAGAGAGTGAATTTCAGTTTAGCAGTTTCCTAATGTCCTCATGGTGACTTGACAGCTAGAATCATTATCTAATGCCTGAACAATTAAAACAGATTTTGGTTGTCCATTTTTGCTGGATGTTTTTTGCAAGCCATCACACGGTCATCATCACTGCCCCTCTGTTCTGTGCTCAACTGTATCCCCTGGTCAGTGCTGGCACTATGTCTTGTGACAGCTTGACTCTTTCAGGGTTTTGGACTTTTTTTCCAACATTGTGGCATGCAGTTCAACCTTTGATTTGTTTTGGCACCATCAACAGTAAACAGTGAAACAGAAGAACACGACTTCTCTCTGTATTTTCAGGTTAAAATACCCAACCCCGACTGGTACAAAGAACTATTAGTATAGCTCTTGTTAAATTGGTTTTGACTTGTCTCACTGGACTTAAAATGGACAATTAATTTCCCTACAGTAAGTTACAGAGAAGGCAGCTTGATCTTTGTTGTTTTGAAGGGTGTGTCTAATTCATCAGCTTCAGCTTTCAGCCAGAGAAAGTCTGAATACATGCCTTTGGCACTGACCCAGGATGAGCCTGTTTCCCTATGTGCTTTTTCTGGTGGCTGTGGAACAGGAATGTTGCTCTTGTCCTGGTCCTATTCTGCCTATGTTCATGTACCACTGGAAAAGAGGACCTTTGCTCAAGCATAGTTATCTCCATCAGGGATGAATTTCAATCAATTCTGTGGAATAAAACCAAATTGTGCACTCAGTAGCAGTGATATTCTTAACTGATGGCCTCCAGGAGAAATTAAAAATGAAATGTGAATATAACTGTTAATTAAAGGATAACTTCCCAGTTTAGACTTTCAAACATAATTATTTTTGTTCCTGTTGTCCTGCAGTCAGCAAAGGACAACATGTATGTCAGTTATGTTTGTCAAACCTGATTGGTAATGAAAAAAAAATTGATAGAACCAGATAATTTAGACATCAGAGACTTCAGGAAAAACAATGCAATTATTTCTCTTTCATCACTCTGGTCTTCCTAGACTCTAAGTTCTGTTGCATCTACTAGATCTGTAACTTGGAAGTGAAACTATTACCCTGTTGATATCAACAGGAATTTCACTACTGAGCTCAGCTGGACCAGCTCTTCAATGCTCATTTCCACCAGTGAAATGTTAGTACTGAGGTTCAGTATGAGCTGTTACAGAATTCCTTGTGACTTCATCCCTTTGTCTTGATATGTCTATGCATTTTTTAAATTTCCTTTTATCCTACTCCCACATAAGTCTCTGGTTTGTTGTTTTTCCCCACAGACAGATAATTCTCTCCCTTTGTTTCTGGTAGTAGTTTTAAAGAATTGCTGTGGAATGTGGCCTCTACAACTTAAGGGGAAGGCTAATGATACTTCACTTCAAAGGGTTTGGTTATATATATGCCAGATGCTTACTTTCATAGGTGACATTTTTGGCAACCCTCCAATTCTACCTTTACTCTGCATTGTCTCAAAAATTAGGCAGCAACAACCCTGACGTCACGATAACAGCCACTGGTAATGGCCAGGTATAATTTATCACCGTGGAATCGCGTAGCTTCTCCCATAGTAATGCTTTCTGAGTTAAGGCCCTGTGATCCGCCGCATACCTTTCAGAATGGCTGTCATCTCAAAGAGGTTCTGAAGCAGTTCATCTTTAGCCTGAGTTCTCCTAACTGCAGTGCACCTTTGGACTCGGTAGCTGTAACTTAGACCAGAACATTCATCACAGTTGCGTCCTTTGGGTTTTTTTTGTGCCTGGCCACGAGATCCTCCTAATTTGTCTCGCTAAAATGTGAAGTACGGTTGAGAAACAGTGAAACTGTACTTAGCTTGAAGAAGATTGTTTGTTAAAGAGCATGATTCTCTGTTGTAGTGAGGCTTTGAGAAATCCGAAATAGCAAGCCACCTGGGTGAAGGTGGATGTTTAAACAGTAACTTTTCCACCTGACTGCAGCTCCAGTTTTGTTCTCTTTTCCCCCCTTTATCACATAATCAAGAAGGAGGAATAGTTTGACGGTATGAAGTTTAATATTTTATGCTCATTTGATACATGCACAACAGCAATCTAGTTATACATAATTGCTGGGGGCTTTTTTGGTGATTCCTCAGGAGGATTTGGAAATTTTGCCCCTTTCTTTTCTTAGGAATGAATAAAGTCCTGAAGAAAAGATGTAATTCTTCAGGGGTGAGTCTTAATATCTTTAAACTGGCATTCGTTCTCTCCCTCTCTTCCTCTCCCACTGCAATTACAAGCAGTGATAGTAATTAATGATCTTAGAGAGAAACATCTGCTAGTACACTTAAGCCAGTCAGTTTGTTTTTCATGAAAGAATGGTATTTCACAATTTTTCCAAGTTAATATTTTTCCTTTATTGTCTTTCCAATTTCAAATATTGTCCAGACACATTTTTATAGTGTCTTAAGGTTATAGAAGTGAGTACAAGACCATTAATAATGAACAAGAAAAGAGAACATCATAAAGAAAACATATGCAGTATTTCAATTCATGAAACATTCTGTTAGAGAACATTGTTTTTGAAAGCATATGGTTATTCCCATGAGAAGCAATAAATATACTTTTTTGTTTTCCCCCTCCAGTTGCAGATTCCCACAACAAGGGTAGGTTTCTCTGTGTATTTGTCTATATAGCATGTTCTCTTTGTTGGGACTTGTTATCTGAGTGGGGAGGTAAGTATTTTTGCACAGATGATATATGGTACATGGACCTGTTTGTGGTAGTCCAGATTTTAGAAACATAAGCCTATTAATTCTCCACAAGATAGCTATCTCGTCTGGTCTAGTTTAATATGGTTGGCAGAGCTGAAAGGAAGTTCACACTGTGAATACTTCTGAACCTTGGCATGCAGCTCACTGGTGCATCTCTGTTTACAGGCTGCCAGTTTTAACCACCCCAAGCAGACATTCTTATTTATAAGTAGATTCAGCATGTGTTTGTATCCTTCATCAAACTGAGAGCATGTCAATAGTCAAAACTAAGTATAGAAACAGGATACCCAACACTTACCCTTCTCTTCTCAGACAAAACAGTTGTACTCCAGTATGTATTTTTAAATGTTCATTGGGTTTGGATAAGGCATGTGAGGATATATGCATAGACACATTATTTGATAACTCATAAATATTATTTTAATACCTCTATATTCCCCTTTAAAGCTTCCTCATTCAGATTTCATTTTCCTTTGCTGAATGAAACTTGACATCAGGATGAGATCACCAGATTTCCCCATTTCATCTGGGCTCCAAAATGAGTAACTGATTTCAAAGGATAATTCCCTGGAGCAGCAAGGCCAGTGAATTCTTCAGATCAAAGGTCAGCGAAGCTCAAAGAGGATAATTTCTGGCATACAGTATTTAAACTCTCTCAAGGAGCATACTGCAAGATGTATCCCCTCCTTCCCCAATAGTTGAACTCTTGTTTTTTCAGAGTTCTAATTTGTCAGAGCACATTTTTTTCTCTCTGTTACATAAATTATGCATTAAGTTGAAAGCTTCCTATCTGAATGCACAAACCGTACATCCAGAAAGGTTATTAAACCTGCCAGCGAAAGGGCTGTTCCTGAAACCAGAAGGTAACTCTGCCATTCCTCCCTGAATTACCCTGCCGACTGGGTAACTCTAGTGCTCTGGGCACACACCGGCAGCTTTCAGCGCAGTACAAGAACACAGTGGTGGAAGGGAGAAAATGCCCTGTGAGACAGTTATTTTTGACAGAAAAACCCAACAAAGAGCATTTGGGCACGGAACAGTCAGTGTGCAGGACCTGCTCTTCAATGCTTTTCAGCCCCATATTGTTTGCCATACCAGTGGCAATTGAGATGCTTTCCTGTAACCGATAAAAGCGCTGTAGAAATCTTTTGGCCTTTATGTTCCTTTATGCACTTAAAAGGATGTGTGATAACAGAGATGCAATTTTTTTTTTTATCTGCTGGTTTTCCACTCTTCCAATGAAGCTAGGGGTAAACCAGCCCAGCTTTCATTTATTTCACATTCCCTAGAACAAGATTCTGAGTGACTGCAAAAGCCCCTCATACAAATGTTTTTATCAGCTTTGTTAGAAGTGTGCATGTGAGAAACTGATCACTGGTGCAAATAAGCCAGTGAAACTCTAGGGGCGTATTAAATAGCAATGAAGAACCACTGTCAATGTAACCATCTTGTTATGAAGCTCCTTTTCATTTCTTGAGTTTAGAAGGAAATAGTGAAGCTGGACTAAGGTAGACAACCAAATGCCTTTTGTTTTACAGTGGTCTCTTTGTGGCCTTGGCTTAGAACTTGAGGGCCGTTTATGGACAAAGTGGATATAAAGAAATGGCCCTTCTTCAGATATACTTCAAAGTTTTGTTTTATATATAATATTTATTTTAATATGTACCTTCATTATGATAATTACTACACAAAACCTCCTACGAAACACTTTCTGCTCATCTGGTAACACCAGCTTTAAAGAACAAGGGAAGAAACTGCTATGATGCAAGCTTTCTCTTATCATAGAATCAAGCAGGTTGGAAAAAAACTCAGATATCATCAAGTCCAACCTATTCCCTAATACCTAACACCTTATGACTAACTAGGCCATGGCTTCAAGTGCCATGTCCAATCCTTTTTTGAACACCTCCACAGTCAGTGAGTTCACTACCACCCTGGGCAGCACATCCCAATGACAAATTACGCTTTCTGTGAAGAACTTTCTCCTCACCTCCAGCCTAAACTTCCCCTGGCGCAGCCTGAGACTGTGTCCTCTTGTTCTGTTGGTGGTTGCCTGGGAGAAGAGACCTGTATAAAACCCCCTTTCAGCTGACCTACCTGCTTAGTTTATGTTTGGTGTAGGAAATCATAAAATGGCTTGGAGTAGAAATCAAAGTGTTTCAATGCGTCAGTATGTGTATAATAAACACCACGTCTTCTTGTATTTGTACAACGCAACTTAATGTGTGTGTGTAAGCTGGTGTTAGTAGAACATCAAAACTGCAAATAAGTATCAAAGTCAGGAAATTCCAAAGCTGAGATTTTCTACCTCATTCTTCCTTTCTTTACTGCACATCAGGAATCTTTTATAGTATACTACAGTTCTGAAAACAAACAAACAAAAAGTAACACAATAGTGTTAAACAAAGCAGTAAGGCTGGAAAATGTGATACGTATTACAATGTGGCAATGGGAGGATTGTGGCAGAAATACTGGGTTTTGGAATTTCTGAGTATGAAGCTAATTTTTTTAAGCTAATTGTTCTGGTTTAAAAAGTGAAAGAAAATGCTGAAAAGCAGCTAAGCTATTATCTCAGTTTCTAGCATGTTAGTGACTTCCTTTCCTGGGAAAACGCTCATGAGGCATCTCAGTAGTGTCAAAACACCACGAGAGCCACAGAATGAACCCAGTATCAAATGGGTCATCCTGTTCTGGAGGAAATCATGTCTCTCTTTTTTGTAAGGAATCTGATTTTACTGAACTGGCACTTACATGAGATCTTACTTACAAAGGCATCACCAAGAAATTATTTCTACGTATCACTAAGATAAAGGCTTTGAGTAAACGCAAATGCTGCAGCGCAAGAGAAAAACTTCTGACTTTAATGCCCACATTCTTGCAGTATCTGCTATATTTTGAGGAGTAGACAGGATTACTACTATGCATAGCAGCATGAGGATAACATGGCTGGCAGAGGTATGTGGATGTATAAACCATTTGAGGGTAGAGTTTAAAAATCGGTATGTATTTTCATCCCACTAATGAATATAGAGTTAATTTTCTTCAGCTACAGGGTTTCATCATGTGCAGGCTGAGTGCCTGTGCAGGAGCCAAAGGCACAGCCATTAACTTTCTGGGCATTGGTCTTTTAATCCACACGAGAAGTATATATATTTTTCTGTTATATATGTATGTTATGGTATTGTGGTACATAGAATCATAGATGTGTAGAATGGTTTTGGTTGGAGACCTTAAAGATCACCTAGTTCAAACCCCCTGCCATGGGCCAGGGAAACCATCCACTAGACCAGGTTGCTCATGGCCACATCCAACCTGGCCTTGAATGCTTCAGGGGCAGGAGCATCCACAACTTCCTGGGCTGATAGATGTTAATGTTGATGCTGATTATGAGTGATAATTGAATTATGCATGTGCATAATGTTATAACGTGAAACTTAGGTGAAATATTCTTTTTCAAACATACTTTGAAAAAAATGCAACTTAACCTTTTTGGCAGTTAGTGTTACCTTTTAGGAAGGTGGTAAGGTTTGTGTGCATTCGAAGAGGGAAATTGGAACAGAATGAGACCTTCATTTCAGAATTCATTACTTCACTGCTGGTGAATGCAAAGGTTTTTTACCATCTGTCACAAATTGTCAATATTTTGCAAATTATTTATTCACAGTAACAGCTCTGCTGACTTACATTCTCATAATACTGTGTTTGAACTTGCTGTGACTCTAGTGAGGTTTCTGGAAAGGCTGTGTACCTAAAGCTTCTGGGAGATTGCTGAAATTATCCCACGTGTAGAGAACACAAAACCAAATCAAGTATAATGATCTTTTCATACAAGTTTGCTGGAATCAATTTCGCCCTAAATATGAAGACAGATTTGCAAATAAAAGACTGCTTTGACATTTCCTTATAAATGCTTTTTCATAAATATGTTTTTTTGCAGTGGCTTTGCCTCCAGAGAAGACAGATGGAGTTTGCAGCGGAGATGAAAAGAAAGCAGAAAAAGAATGTGACACACGCACAGCCTCCAAGAAGCAACTGAAATTTGAAGTAAGTCCTCTGTATTTAAAAGTTTCACTGTAGTGACATAATTACAGTAGAAAAATATCCTGTGGACTGAATGGTGTCCTCTGATTCATGTATATAGCTCCCAACAATTTTAATGGGTACAGGAGGAAGCAGAATTGCCACAAGATAGTGTCTTACTACCAATGCTCCTTGTGATTAGTGAGCTTTATTTCCAGGTTTGGAAAGGATCAAATGGTTGCTCTGTGGGATCTAAAATGTTTAATAAGAGGCATTTAGTTTAGCCTGCCATCTGTGATCCTTTCATAGGTCATTTATTATGCCAGCTACCATGTTACCAAATCTTTCGATGGTCTTTCATGGACAATCACACTTGGTTAAATCAGCCTAGTGTGATGGTGTTTGTGAAAGCTTCCTTAACCATTGATCTTCTGTGACTTGGCCTCTGAAGTGAAATAACTCTGCCCTGCTACATGGGAAATCTGTCTCATCACATGACAGGATGAAAAGGATCCTGGAGGGTAATGAGTCTGATGGTCTGTTTCCTTGTGGGCTTAAAACCATCATGAAATATCCAGATATTGTGTGTAGTTGGCAGGTCTTGTTTATATAAGGAGCAATTTAATAAATAAGAGTATTGAAACACGCTGTCATCCTGCTAGAGGGTTGTCGGTCTTGGTGAAAAGGAAGGTACTCTGGTACCAGCAAAAACAGCATAAATTTTTATATCTCTGCACTCCAGCAGATGTGGCAAACTTCTACCTTTCAGTGCTGTCAGCCTGTCACAGTAATGAGCTTTGCGTACCTCAATTGTTATTTAAAAGACCATGCAGCCACCTTGCAGCATGGCTTGAGTGTTCATTTTCCTTCCCTAGAGCAGATTTAGTAGTCTGATACAATTTATTTTCTACTCTTTTGAAGCTGATTAAAAGGAGGTAGCTTTCCCATTGGCAGTTCAGGTGCTGCTAGGTACTTGTGTGCCTTCTGGGGGGAGGTGACTTTTCCTGCCTTTTGGGTTTTTTTGCACAGTGGTAACTCTTTTTCTAGGCATGTTTTATATTCCACCTTGAGTAGCAGACGTTTGCAGACAGGAAAGGCATGATAAATTGCAGTTAACAGTGCCTTGATATTTGAACGTTGGAGGACACCTGTCAACATGGTTGGTGCCAGAGTAGCTGGAACTCCACTGTACCGGCAAAGTCTGTGTTTGTTCCCAAGTAGTTCTTGGCATGCCATAAAGGTTAGCACTTGGTACTAGGCACCATGACTAATGCAGGGAACATTGCCATGGCTCTCAACTAAGCAGAGCACATCCTCACTTAAAAATGTTATGTTAGGCAGTGTGGGACAGGGAAGTATTAATATGTGGTATGAAACCAAGTATTGGTATTTTTCCCCTTGTTCTACAAATGAAAGTTTTCCAGCCATGTAAGCTAGGAGCGAGGAGACTGTAAATGTTTCAAAGGTATAAAGGAATCAGAAACTCCAGTGTTGAGACAAGAAGTCTAAATCTGAGGTGAATGTGATTTGGCTTTTAAAGGTGCCCGGAATGTTTATGTAATATGAAACTGTGTTTCCACAGTAGAGTGTGGGGCTCTTGGCAGGCTTTCAGCTGGGCTTGTTACAACTGAGAAAAGACTGCCTTTGAACTCGGCAGGGGACAGGGGGTACCGGTAACTGCTATAGGGAATCGTTTTCAAGTCAGAAGATCAACCAGGTATTTTGAGCTCTATCATGCCGAAGCTATTTGGAGCTGTTTATTTAACTTGCATACAGTGGCTTTCATTTTAATTGCTCTGTAACTTTTCTGTTTTGCCTGTTGTGGCTCTGGATAGTTCTGATTGCACAGGTCTTAAGTGAAAGCAAAAGATTTGTACCCAGGTGACTGGAGTGCATCCTTTGTTTTTTGACTGAAGTTGTGGTTTTGGTTTGGGAATTTCCACCCCTTCACCCTTAACAAAGTGATTCTTTCAGGCTTTCCAGAGATCACACTCTCGTTAACAGAAGCACAGTTTAAATAAGGACCAGGTGCTTGTCCCAGGTCATTGTTACCTGCCAGTTCCTAAGCAGGCTCCATTTCATGAGTTCAGTAGCATGATGCTGTACTGCACTAATTCTGACAGCCTTTGGATATCAAATATCTGTGTCAAGGACAGGTCTTACTGGTGGAGATTTGTGCCATATGTCCACTTCATATTAATGACTGCTCCTGACACTATGATGTATTGCCTGTTCTTGAGTCTGTTTCTTTTCTTTTGTCTTCCTGAGTTAAGCAGATTTTTTCTTTCTTGCTTTAGTTGGAAATCTTTTATACTTCAAGAGCTTCAGGGAGTAGTTTCCTGGTACCTTTCTGTGTTTTCTGCAAAGTAATAGAAAGCATTTCGTGGATTTCCCAAAGCCTATCCCAAGGGATTTAGGATTGTCACATGATTGTGACAACACTTCTTCATTGTGGTGGACAGAGGCCTCCCCTGGACCTATTCTGAAAGGAAGGAAGCACGCACGCAGCCTCCTTTTGTGGAGAGTCTCCTTTGCAAGCAGGCCTTTTGCTTTAGGTAATCAGCTGCTCTTTGCATGTTTCTTAGGAATTGCAATGTGATGTGTCTGTAGAGGAAGATAACAGGCAAGAATGGACCTTCACACTGTATGACTTTGATAACAACGGAAGAGTCACACGCGAGGTAAGCTAAGTACAGCTGCCCCTTTGTGTGCAGCATTTGCTAACAAGAGAAGTGTTTTATAACAGGGACATTTTTCCTTCTATGAAATAGAGGTGTCCTGCCAACTTAAACAGCAGTTTCCATGGACCCTTCTCTCCTAGAAACAATCCCACCAGTAGTTTACTGTTTTCAGATGTACTGTACCACTTTTTAAGCTGGTTGTTGTTTAATACCTAGGATTAGCCTTTAAAAAAGTAGTACTGGCATTTGAGGAGGAAAAATATCTGAAACAACTGAACAACTAAACACATTGTCAAAATAAACCCCTGCAGATGTATATTGTTCTGGCTTCTTTCCTGCTTTTCAGAGTTAAGCTAACCAAATAACAAGGTTGCTTTCTGACATTCTTTCCAGTAGGACTAACTATACTGTTCTGTTGTTTTCATTAATATTAGGCTGATCTCTGCCTTCTTCTTCCAAGTATAAATAACATGGCTGATATTTGTTGGAGGACTGTAGTGAATGGCTGTCAAAGCATAGCCATGTGTCATTTTTGTTACCAAGATATCTTCAAGTTGTATTTCCTGTGCAAATAAGAAGCCAAATGAAAGGACATATAGATTATAATACAGTCTTCTTTTTTTTTTTTCCAGAACTATTTCTGTCCAAATTGAAAGATACTTCTAGAATAATGTCTTTTACTGAGATTTACTGCAATATGTTGTCATCAATTTATTTTGCAAGGTGTCTTCAGGTGACCCAATGAAAATAGATGTGTTTTGTCCCTCTTGGCCCTTATGCTGGTGTCTGTGAGAATTACTAAGAACCAATTAAAAGAAATAGAATAAACACTGAAAGTTTTAGTGGCCTTAGATGCCAAATGAGGAGAGAATTTTTCAGAGAAGACTGAGGCAAATCTCTTTCAACGTTTATGAACAACTTGCCAAGTGTTGAGATTGTTCAGCCTTTTTAATGTGTATATGAACATGACTGCTAGGCTTTTTTAATTGCCTCGACTCTGATAGTGCTTTAGATAGTCAAGTGAAATCTGTGCCACTCATGCAACAGGGTAAGCAGATGAAAAGTTACAGGCCAAGTCCACAGTTTCAAGTGGGAGAATGATATAGAGAGAGAGATGGCAAGGAGAAGGAGGGGTGGGATGAGGAAAGAGTATTGTATTTGGTAATTTATGGGGAACAGAGACCAGGAAAATAAAATAATTTGCCTGAAGTCTCACAAGAACCTAGTGGCAGATTGAACCCACATCTTTCGAGGCTCAGGGCTAAGTCTTCATTACAGGATTGTCATGACTCTCAAAGAATAGAGGAAAAACCACACAAAACTCAAACCCACACACATGGGTGTCCTTTACATTCAGGCATAGAATTCCCATTAATGTCAGTGGGAGTTCCATGTGCTGAACATAATAAGAATATGCTTTTAAGTATGTATGCAATAATTATTTGTGATTATGTGGTACACTAAAGAGCTTAATTCGACCATAGTTAGAGAATATGTTACAGCCATATTCTACCTATCCCCGCTACAAGAGCAGACTGTAGCTTAACTGAAACTAAATCTGTGCAGGGATTGAAAATTATACTACTCTGAGGTCTGGAGGTTGCTACATTCAGGCTTGAACCTGTGCCAAAAAAAATTCTTTTAGCCAAGGGACCAAATAGGTTGAGAACTTTCAGCTCTTTACATGTGACCAAAGATAGAAACATATACCATGCACCATTGCCGAGTTTTCCAGCTATGTTACAGACTTCTTTTGCAAGCTGTTCCAGTGCCATTTCTATAATCTGTCTTGCTGGTTGTCTTCTGTGGAATCCAGATGCAATTTAAGAGTTGTTTGTGCAAGAATGACTAATGATAGCAGCTCATAGATATTCTTGGCCACAAGAAGGAATTTCGGTCTCTTCATGTGACATAGGATTTCTTGGTTTACTAGCCCTTGAGAGACTAGCAGTCAATACAGTGAACCTGATACTGTCGTTTGTTATGCATTTCTTCTCCTGATCCAGCAAAGGACTTAAGTGATGACCGTTAAACATGTGAATTGTTTCAGTTAAAATGAATGGGACACATGCTTTGAGTTAAAAGTTTGTGAAGCACATTGCTGGATCAGGGACAGAATGGACAGCCTGAGGAAGAGGCTTGATCCGTACCAGTGGCGTTTAGTGAGCTGATGAAAATGCTTTCAGAACTGGTCAGCTTTTCTAAACAAAGGTCCAGTGTTCTGGTGAGAAAAGCTTAGTATGGACCTTCTCTCCTTCTTTGAAAATTGCAGTTCAATTTCTCTTGGATTTATAGCTGGATTTAACAGAAAGATTACATTTCTTAAGTCAGATTCCTATCTGCAGACCTTGAGGTGCTTTACAAAAAGAAGTCAGGTTTATCATTCTTGTTTTTCAAGTTGGAAAAGTGAGACACTGAAGAAGGAAGTGACTTGCCCACCCACATCCATTCCATTTGATTCAAAGTAATTGTGTTTAAAGCATTCAACTTCATGTCCAGAGAGTTTCCAAAGAAATATGTGCTGTTAAATTAAGTTTATAGGAGACGTGTAGGTGGGGTGCAGTTTTACAATTGCCTAAACGTTGTTTTCATTAAAATGTTTGAAAATGGTAAATAAGATACGGATTTAGTTACTGGGTGAAATTTCCCTTGGGTTTTACACAGTGACAGATCACTCAAATTCCATCTTAGTGAAATTTCTTCTGGATCTTTAGAGCATCTTCAGAACCTAATACTGCTTTGGTTTCCTCCTAGAGTCTGTGTGACTTATTTCATAGTCCTTATGATTAGAAATTCAGATCTAGTCATGCGTCTCGGAAGAGATACACTCGTTATGAAAGCATCATTATTGGGATGGCAAATTAGAAAATTAGCCTTACTGTGTGTTATTGAACTGTTGCTTTCTCTGTCTTAGAAGACGACCTTTTTTTCAGCCCTTTCTGGTGTAGCGGGAGATAACTTTTACTGCTCTAATATGTATATTACAAAACTGGGCTAATGTTTCCCTTCGTTCCATAAGCTGTAAGAGGACAATTCATTATGTACTGCAGGCCTTTTTAGAACTGACAGCTGCACTGTAATTATCTTCACACAGATATTTGTAATAGGACTTAAAACTTGGATAATTGAACTAATGTGTTTTGATCCATGAGGTTTTATATTGAGCTCTCTGAATGTGATTATACTTCATAAACACTGGCTGCTTGTTGTTGTTGGCAATCAGTTCTTTCTTGGAAAATCGAGTTTCTTTGGTGAGTGGCTGCGTAGAAATCGGCACACGAGAAAGTTGCTCGTCAGGAATGAAAAAGGGAATTTCTTCTAGAGCAGTTGTTGAGGACATAGCAAGTGAGGCTCCTTTCAGGTTCCGTATAAGAATGATTCAAAAACGTGCATGATCAAACAAAACTGATGCTGGAATGAAAATGTCCTTCTGTATGTAAAAATCAGACTACAAAGTATAAATGAGACATTTGTACTTTTATTTTTTCTGAGGGAAAGGTAATGAACTGGTATTGATGTTTCTCTGCATGCATTTTTGTGTCTTACATTAAATACCTGATTTTTCCTCTTATGTTTCCTTTTTTCTCTTTCCCCCCTTTCCCTTTTTAGTTATTTTTGCTCATATCCTCTGTAATGAGTGAAAAGATTTGAGGTTATTTCTGCATTTGGAACTCAGCACCAAATCTGTGACTTGGGGAAGGAGACTGGGTTTTGGGGGCCTGCCATTTATCAGCCTGATCCTCATTTTGAAATTGTATCAACTTACGATATAGAAAGAGCAATGGAACCAATGGATAAAGAGGTAGCACCTGTCTGTATCACAGAGGCCATCATTTCAGTCATTAGATTTGGTGGATTTGTTTCAGAGACACATATTAAGAGAAAATAGGACATTCCCTTTTGTCTTTGGGGGGGAACCAAAGACGTCTCTCTCAGACAAGTTGCAGAGAGTCAAACAGTGTTTTCTTTCAGTGTTCTTAAACTCACTGGGTATTTTGGGGAGTTTGGGACTGTTGGGGATTTTGGTGTGCAAATATTTAGTTCTTTCAAATTAATCGCTCTGGAAAATCCTCTTGGTTTCTTTTACAGAAGCTCTAGTTTGGTAACTAGTCCTATGATGATAAGCTATGCTAATACTGGAAAAATAGGATCGTCCCTGTACTAATAATGTTCCTTAGAAGTAAAATATTAATACCCAAAATAAGGACTTTTTCAATTGCATGAGTTCTGTAAGGAATGAAGAATACTTCAATGTAATTTACTCTTGGGGTTTTTTGCAGACTTACTAGTTTCTATGAATGTTCTAAATTCCTGCTCATCTCCTACTGAAGATCTCTAAAGTATTCTCTGGGCACATGTGTGAGTGTAACATACATGAGTGACCTTAATTGATCACTTTTTAATATTCCTAATGCCTGTGTATCTGGCAGTCTATTAGAGTTGCTCTTTTTAATATCCTTCATTGTAGTAACTGATTGACAAATTAGGATGTGAAAACCGTGCAGATTAATACTCGTAAATCCTCGAGCCCTGGAAAACCAACTGTAGTATTCAATAAGCAAGGCACAAATAAATACAGGTATGGCATGTGCTGACTACCCAGCAAGCACTGGCTTTCCTCTCCAAGGAAAAAGATCATAGTTTCAGTTTTGTAACTCTTGATTAAACTAGCTGTCTCATCAGAAATTCTAGACACTAGAAACTCTTCAGAAGGTAGATTCTTGAGCCTGTTTCCTTCTAAATATAGTCCATTTCTATAAAGGAGATAAATATTTTCTTTTGTTTGTTCTTATTTCTCTTTTACCCATTTAACATACTAGTTTAAAAATCCACAATCATTTTTAACTAATTTTTTAAGCACATTTCAGTCTTAAAGAAAAAAAAGGCAAATGATATTTTTGGAAAAAATGGGAAGCACTGAAAAAATCTATACTTATTCATGTAAAAAAGGAAAAAACCTGAGAAATATGGGATGCAACTTTTTCTGCAGGAATTTCCAAGCAGTCTTAAGCAAAGCCGTCACAAAATCATGTAACCAGTGAAAATCAGAATTCATTGTGCACAGAAGTTAGATTCTTTGGTAGATTGTCTCTAAGAAATGCTGGTTGGTGTACTGGAAGTGAGGAGAATGTAACTTTTGATCTTTGATGCACAAGCTGGTGCGTAGAAGGCAAAGCTGTCTCAATAGTTTTAGGCAGTTCTTTAATTTAAATACAGATAGCGTTCAGTGGGACAGCTTTCAAGGGGAACATTAATTGCCTCAGTCTCCTGGCAGTCTGCTGCAAGATGAAAATTCTTTTAGGGTCAATAGACATAACTATGAAATGCAAGGTTTATAAGATATATTTTAATAGTCTAGTGCTGCTGGTTTGACAAGAAGCCATTACCATATTAGCTGCCAAAAAAAAAAAAAAAAGAGCTGTGAGAAGGTAGATTTAGTCACAGGTCAAAACTCTTTGACAGAGCTCATTCCTACCAGTTCAATGCCTCAGGAATTTGTATGTTACAATCGTGAAACTTCACAACTGGAAAGCAATAGCAGGTTCAAGCTGTCTTGTAGATGGTACTTACTCAGCCAGGACCTTGGTAGATGACACAGTAGTGAATGACCCAAGCAGACTTGTTTGACCAAATCAGAACTGTCAGTTTGCTAGAAGTCCCAACCCCAGATTAGGACCACAAGAAAATGAATCCTGTAATAAAAATGTTGTTGTCTGTATTTAAAAGATCAGCGTAAGCATTAAGTGGTTACTTAAGGATATTCCTAGCCTCGATCCACCACCACGTTCATTCTGTGCCAGAACACACAACAGTTCAAACTGTTGTGGAGTGAGCTGGGTGTTAAACATTAACCAAAATGAAAAGGCAACGGAGTATAAGGCCACAAGTTGACCTGATACCTCTGTGCAGCCTTTTAACCTGCTGCGAGCCTGGGTATTAATTTGGGTTCATCTGGGCCTGTTTGGCTGAGAGATGGAAATTGTCCTGATGTGATGTGTGTGCACATATTTCTGAGTTGCCAAGTACATGTCACACAAATGTTGCCTTCCCTGACAGTGTCTGGGGGCACTTTTAAACTGCTGAGTCAAACACTTCGTCGAGAAAGACACTCACAGAAACAAGGGGCAGATGGTATGCCAGTTAGCAAGTTAGACCTCATCACTGGGAAAAAAAAATATACAAGGATAGTCTAAGTAAAGACTTTTTGCTTATTGAAGCTAAAATGGACTGGCTGATCAGCTTGTACAAACATCTGGTTTAGTTGAAAAAAGGAAGGACAGATTATGGTGAATGAAAGCGTTGATAACAACCTCTTGATAGTGGCCTTGTATGGAAAAATGCCATCCATATTGGGTAACCAACACTTGTTAAGGAATTTATGGAAATGGCACCATTCACTACAGCACTGAGTGTGTGAAGCTCTGTTAAGACTAGATACAGTGCTGAAGAATTCTGCTAAAGGGGGAGGTTCGGAGGTGTAGGATTATAGCATAATGCTCCTAGAACATAATTTATGAGGGTGTATCAAACAACAGATATGTTTTGCTTGTCACTCTGTGTTCTCTTTTGGCTGAATTTTTCTCATAGATGACATAAAAGCTCAGTCCTTCGTGCTGGCAGTCTGATGTGGCTGTGCCTGTTTAGACATCTGCCTCAGTTTCAGATTAGGGTGGAAGTGTGAGAAGTGAGGTGTGCTAAAGAGCTATGAGGTGTTCACCAGATTGTTATTGAGCAGTCTTTCCCTCATTCAAGCTTTAGACAGTGCTTCTTGTCAAAATGATGGAGAGCAGCTACTGACATGGTAGTTGTAGCCCATATGTCAGTGGGGAAATACAGACTGTAATTTCTGCTCTCTTTTTATGAGTATTTTGTCTTGAAATCAAAAGTTTGCAGAAATTCCACTGACTGCAGAAAAGTTAGAGAGGCTACATGGTAAGACAGTCTGGGCCCTATAGGATTTAGGTTTTTATTCTACCTGTTGAGCTAGAAAACCACCTAGTATAAAATAATTTGTCCTGACTGTAAGGTCAGTATTTCACTAAATTCTGTGTGAGTAGAAATTAATATTTCTGTGTCACCTTTAAAGCTGGTTAGATAATGAGGACTGTGTTGTATATTGGTACTTAAGTGCTGAAACCAGTGGGGGCAGTGTAAACTTTGAGCTGCTATTGTTACAGACATGACCCCTGTGCAAAAGAAAAATTGTAGATGTTTTGAATTTTTGTAGACCCGATTCTCAATCCTCAGAACCAGTTATACTTAACAAAAGATGATTTAGATACTTCCTTTGTGCTCACAGACATCTGGAAAGAGCTTAGATGCTAGGCTAGATCAAGAAATAGAAAGACCAAAATGTAGAAATTCTCAGATATGTATTGAATGGGATCTTTATAGCCTATAATGATCAGTATGCTTTGGCCTCAGGTTGGTTCTCAAGATCAATCTAGGCAAAATCCCTTTGAGGAAATGCAGTGAGCCAAGAGATCATCTTTTTATCCTGGCGGTTTAAGACAGTGCCCTATTTGAGTCTGGCTGATTAACCGGAGAGGCCTTTGAGCGTCACCAGCTATTCAACAGTGTTTCACCTGTTTGAAGCAACTGGTTTATTAAAATTGGATAGTGTTCTTTCTGATTTAGTCAGACATGTAAGCATTTCTTCATGACCCATTGCCTTCAAAGAGATGTGTGAAGAATGTTGTCACAGGCGTGACTAGATCTGTTGCTCAAAAATCTAACTGGCTTCAATTTTGTAAAATAAGCTGGACCCCAAGACACATATGGCAGAGTGACACTGAGACATAATGCATTTCTAAACCCGAAGTTCTAAACTTCTCTTATGGATTTTCTTCTATGTAATCAACCATTTAGCTGTCTGAAGAAAAACACCCCAAGAAGTAGTAAGACTGCAACGTCCAAGATTTTATTCAATGGTGGTATTTGTGTTGGTATTGAAAACTCAATTTTTAGTACAGTATGAATAGTTATCCCCAGGTTCTGTTGAAAACAGGAGAAAAGGAAAGGCAGACCACAATTCTGCTGATTCACACTTTGGGAAACTGGAATACCTTGTGCTGTTTTTATTGGTTTGATCTGGTTTGGCCCATTTCAGAAATATTATGCCATTTGATGAAGATTCTAAGGTTCTGCATGAGTTCAGCACTTTTAAATTCAGTGACTTCTGAAGATATTTCCACATTTAATAGTCCTAAGTCCAAAAGAGTTTCAGAACATTTTCACAGCAGTTTGCCTTTTTGTGTTTCAATCCAACTATAGGATATTACCAGCTTGCTTCATACCATCTATGAGGTAGTTGATGCATCAGTAAACCATTCTCCTAGTTCCAGCAAAACTCTGCGAGTGAAACTTACTGTGGCACCAGATGGCAGTCAGAAGAAAAAGAGTATCTTGTTAAATCATACTGGTAAGAATGTGCAGTCAGCCACTGGAAAAAAATTCTAAATACTTCAAGAATCCCTTAAAAATCAATTTTTAATTTTGTTAATACAGATAAATGTATACTTAAATGCAAGTAATTATGTGGGTATTTTAAACCCTATGAACCTGCTTTATGATCTTGGATGCAAAATTGTCTACCCTCCTTTCAGTGTCTCCTGATTAGGGTTCCCTCTCCTGATTGATTGTTTCTTTTTGGAAGCATCAATAACCTATCTGCTGTGTTGTCTTTCTGTACTGCAGGGCAGATTTAAGGCTGCCTTGATTTGTGTCACTAACTCCACTGATATACTTAGTTTGCATGGAAACAGGTGTAGTAGTGCACAGCTGTCATTGCTGCTGGATAAGAATAAGCAGTTAAACATAAGTAACCTTTATAAATCTATGCATAAAAATTGCACATTTTTCTATACTGACAGAGCCTACCATTATAAAATGGCTTATGATTTGGCAGCTTATTCACCTTATAATCACTAATAATAATTGTATCAGCATAATTATTTCAGTAGGTATAGTGCTACTAAATGAAAGAACTTAAAAAGTGTTTAAACCAATACTTCAGTAGAAAATGTGGGAACCTTATCCAAAAGGACATCTTTGTTACCTTGGTTTTAATATATATATATATGTATATACCCACTTCAAGTTCAGCATAAGCAAATTTGCACCGCTGGGGAGCTATATGATGCATTACTACAGCATTGAGTTCCAAATGGCCAAGCCCTCCTGAGGGACAAGCATGTCAGTATGAATGTGATTCCATTTAACCTGCCACATGGCTTACAGCTTGCAGCCTAGCCCTGACTAATGTCCTACAGTCAAGGTTATGCATGACTAAAATATGTCATGTGGACAAAAGCACTTTTGAGAAGGCTACATGAAATGAAACTTAACATCCTGATCTACCGACAAGAAATGTACTTGCAATGTAGCATGTCAGTTATGCTGATCAGCAGGGACAGCAATGTGAGGATGGTGTACTTTCTCTTGTTGGCAGATTTGCAGAGTGCCAGGCATAGAGCTGAAAGCAAAGCTAATGAAGAAGTAAGAAGCTCTGAGAGGAAGCAGCGGGCGTCTCTCAGGTAAGGGGAAAGAACCCTGGCTCCTGACGGGCATTGGCTTACCTCTGAGGAAACATCAACCATGGACTTCTTACTTGCTTTATTTTTAAAAATGATGTTAAAATAGAGGAGTTTCAGGTCTTCTCACTATGAAGCTGTCAGCAGGTTCCATGGGTGGTTATTTTGTATAATAAACTGGAAACAAATAAACCAAAAAAAGCAAAAACTATGGCACCCATTACTCAATTTTTCTTATTCTGTTGACCCTTTGGAGGACATGCAGTGTCTTTTTAGATGCCATCTGCAAATATTATGCCTGCTACTGGAGGTTTTAGCACAGTCTTTGGCTAAAAGTTTCCTAAAACCTCGTTTTCATAGGGGCCAGCTCCTTTCTCTGTCTCCCTTCCAGCCTATTTCATTGGTCAGCTCAGCTCACAGCTTTATTGAATCAATCTTGTTTACTTCTCCCTGCCATCTTTCCTCCTAAAGGAAGCAACTTTGAGCTAGCACCAGGTGTACAGTGCCTAGCAGAAGGAGGAAAGAAGGGAGCTTGCAGCAGACAATAACCTTTACAGCAAGTGGTTTACACTAGCTTTGTCCCACAGAATGAGTGATAAGAGCTTCCAGCATGCTGGCTGCTCCATGCTCCGTTCTGCTGATGTGGTTCTGGTTTATAGTAGCTGTGGGATAGCTCAACCCCACTTACGAAGTTGATTTGTACATTTGGTGGGAGAAGTAAATTCATCTCCTTCTTGCCTCTCAGTGACTTAGCAGAATAGGTATCTCTGCTGACTGCAAGAAACCATGCCTCCCTGCTGCCACATGAGCTTTAGATCAATTTCCTTACAGGTTTAGTCATGAGGTAGCTCGCATGTAGGAATCACCCTGGTTGCTTAGAACCTTTATATTTAATGTAATCTTGCAGGAAAATTGGGATAATTTATTTCAATTTTGTTTCAGAAGTTTAAGAATACATTTTACCACTGGAAAAAAGATTCCAGTGTTGGAATCCAGCCTGTGTGACTTCGTGTGCATCCATTTCCAATAAAGCAAAAGCACAGTGGTTTCTTCAATGAGCTGCACGTATACTTGCAGCCATCTACATATGAGATAACAAAAAACTTTTTAGTTCTTCCCTAACAGAATGTACATTATTTTGGATGCCAGTCCAGAACAGGCCTTTTTACTGTGAAAATATGTAAGCATGTGTATCTGTCTAGTTACCATGAGTTCTACCTACCTAATAGATATTACCTGCGCTGAACTTCAGAGTATGTGATAAGCACTTTGGTTTTTCAAATACTAATATTTTTTTTTACAGACAAGAATAATGTTAACCTCTCATCCATGTAGGTGTGCTAGTCCTTTTCTGAATTTGATATTTTAATGGGTAGGAAAACAGAACAAAAGCAGGTGATTTTGATGCATTGTAATCAGTAGCTCGGAACAGGTCGGCTTGGTGTATAGGTTTTGTCTCTTCTAGGATTTTGTGTGTTGTGCTAAGGTAGAGGAAAATGTTTGCTGAAATGCTACAGTAATGACTTTGAATCATTAGGTGCATTTTTTCTTCAGCTCCAAATTAAAAAGAAAAATAATCCACTTTTGTCTTTCCTTGGATTTAGGGATATTTGTCCAAATACTTAATAAACTTATCAAAAGAAGGAACACTCATCATATTAAATGTCAGAACAAAACTGTGCCTCCCTTTTTTGGACAGAGGGAAAAAATGCTAGTGAGTTATCCCAGAGAGTAAATCCGAGCACAATCACATTTCAGTTAAAAAGAAATCTAAAATGACTTCTAATTTTCTGTTAGCAACTTGGTAAAAATTCTGTGAACTAAAGAACACTCTGTGGTTTTGCTTGCTGGCCTAGATGTGGTGTTCAGATTCCCTCTGCTCATTAGCAAAGGTTTGTCCTGTGAGAATGTAATGGGCTGGTTTTGTCTGATACTCTACTTCAAAAATCCCCTTTCAGTTTAAAGTCACCCTCCCATCCACCTCTTTTTGCACATGTACTGGTTTTGTGAACAGCAGCCATTTCCACTTAAATCCACAGCCATAAATGTATCAAATGTTACGGTACAATCTTGGCTCTCTTGTATTTGTCCTTCTCATCCCTTTGGTTAGAGGCTTCCTAGGCAGAACATATCTGTATCTTGAGCTGAGCAGATCAGCATCAGACAACTGCTAGCATCTGACAGCTTTTATTGCATCTCATTAAACATAGACAGGACAAGGAATGTCCTGTTCACACTGCGTGTGCATTGCAGGGATACTTTCACACTCTGACCAAAGTGCTAACCCTCAGGAGAGCTCTCTAAGGCTCATATCAGAATCTCATGATATTAATGCAGAAGCTTCCCTTTTGAAAGCAGCAATGAGGACTCCTGAGAAGTGCACACATTTCACAAATTCACTTAGGAATTCTAGGCAAGATGTGATTAATATTCAAGATAAAATGGATAGAAATGTTTTTATCCTGAAGGTGTGTGATAGGTGAGTTAGATTTTTTTTTTTTCATCTGCTCAAAGCTACAGGCAAGAGTTTTCACCCATAGGGCTGAGACAAGTATCGAGTAGCTAAATTCACAGCTAGCCTTCCTGGCATGTGTAGTACAAAATGTATGGTGGAAGAGAACTAGGAGACAACTTTGTGGACTGGATATCTTCACACCATTTTACCTTTATATGTCTTTATTGTGACAGGGAAAATACAATGCATGCCAGCCTCTAAAACATTTTCATTTTACCCACAGACACACATTCTCACTCTCCCTTTCTTTCCTGCTTAACTGATCTCTCCCTGACTGGCTTAAACTCTGTTATCAGTGAGCACAGCTTTCAGGAAATGTCCCTTCATTTTCATGCCCCATGTTCTGTCACTGCTCTGTTTCCCTTACCTACTATATAGCTGTGTGCTTATTACCATTGGGTGACACTCCAGCATGGGAATTTTAGAAAGGACTTTCAGACACACCACAAACACTTAAGCAGATGTCTTTTTTAATTAAAAATCAAACCAAACAAAAAAATAACAGTTACAACACTATATATATGTGTTTTTTTTTAACAGCTGTGCTTGATGCATGGTTGATGCATGCTTGTGTCTTCCCTTCTGTATGTAGGACAGCATTGTGGGGCTGGATGCCAGACACTTCAATTCTCAGAAGTGTTATGTTAAAGGTTCTCTTTAACAGTGGAACTCATCTCTCATCGGTATATAATTGCTTCACTGTGTATATTTGCATGAATATTGCTTGCATGTCATCTTGCATGTAAGAAAGCTATGAGAATGTAGGGCTGTGGCAATACTGGTGTAGTTCATCTGCACCCTCTTGATGAGAAATGGAATTTATTACAGTAACAAAGAAACAGGTTCCCCATTAACTTGGTTTTTCAACAGACAGTGCTGTATACAGTGTTGCTTAATTGTGTTGGATCGAACCAAATGTTTTGTTTCTGAGTTAACTGAGCATTGGCTTCAGGACTTGTGCAAGTCACAGTGGTTTCCATGGGCAATTCATGCCAGGGAAGTTCAGTTAGCCAGGTTCTAACCCCAGAGATCTTTTATGTTGACCTGCTAAAGTGTAACAACCTGGAAAGATGTGTCTGAGGCAGAAAAGGTACTAAAGTTGGCTGTGTGTCCAAAAACCTGAAGAATATCTGGACATTCCCTCTTATTTGAGGGTACCACTTGTCACTTCTGGAGTTCAAAGCTGACTGAGAGTCTTTAAAGCTTACCTGCTTTCCAAGCAGACTCTCCTCTATTCAGGAGACTCTGCCTCAATCAGAGCAGAACAAAAATGATCTTCCAGGTAGGTCAAGTCTTGTGACTTTTATAAAAGAAACTGTAGACATGTGTCTGACAAAGACATACAGGACTCAGTTCTGCAGTGTCCCTGAACGGTATATGGTAGACCAGGAAAGCAGTTTGTGCCAAAGCTCAGTGGGGTCAGCAGCCTCTGGGAACCTGGAAATTTGTTAATAGACTAAAAGCAGAACGCTGGGCACCATATAGTGCAGAGCCCATATTTTATCAACTGCTATAGTATGCAAGGCCACATTCTGGCCTTAAGTTCACATCAGTGCAATTACACGGTTGAATAGCAAAGTCTATCTTGCAGCCTTTGAGACTGAACTATCTGAATGACAGACTGTGTCTTAAGCAAGAGTTTTCTGCTTATCCCATTTGTGACATTGAAAATATTGTTTATGTCTGCAGACATCCATTTAAATTGCTAAATTAAATTGTTTGGCATTATGGGCTACAATACTGTAAACCTCTGCCTGATTTTTTTCTGCCTCATAAATGAATGGTATTTCAGATATTCATTCTCAGGAAATAGTTCTGCTATAAATAAAATTGCAAAGCTGAGCAGGAAAAAAGAGTAGAGATTCTGAAGCCAACGGCTGATCTGACCTTACTAATTGTATTTTGGAAAGCTGCAGTTATCTCTGGGTGTCCTAGCAATACCTTCTCTTCTCAGGCTCTCTCTGGTTACTACACCTGTGCTGTTGCCTGTCTTTCTGAAGCAGATATGCGTGAATGTTTATCTGACACAAGGCTTGCCCCAGCACTTCCTGACAGCGGTGGGAGCAGCCACGAATCAAACAGCAGGTTTTCTTTGGCATGTACAAACTGAAGAATGAGTTGAATGGTTTGGCCCTAAGACAGAATGTAATAAACCCTAGGAGCATTTTTATTTGTTTTTGCGTGTGTGATGCAATTTGAAAGCCTCCTTTGCAACATGAGGGTCGATTTATATGAGGGGAAAGAACAGTCAGTTCAGGCCTATCAACTTAGCAAATCCGGTCATCCAGAATTTGAAGCATTTGTTGTTTATTTGTGAGCAACTCCTGTCACTTCAAAGGGGCCATTACTTGTTGGTGATAACAGATGGTGATAACAACTTTGAAGAACTTCTGCTGAATTGTAATTTTGTTTCCTGCTGACAGATATCACCAGAGTGAGAACAATCCAGAACAAAGTGGGTGCTATCGTCATTGTGTTGATGAGAACATTGAAAGGAGAAACCACTATTTGGATCTTGCAGGAATAGAAAACTACACATCAAAGTTTGGGCCAGGTATCTGGTAATTTATGTTGCAGCCTTTTTGTCTGTTCATTTTTCCACATCAGGGGAAGTGAACTGTGAATTTGTGTGATTTGTCTATAATGACTTACTGGAAGGAATAGGACTGTGAGTACTGTTAGATATTTACTGGTGGAGGTAGAATCACAGTGGAGTAGCTAATGTGATGCAAGTGCTGCTTTGAAGTACTTGTTTGTGTAGCTAAACTTAGAGGTGAGCCCAGGAGAACAATCTTTACATCTAAATTAAGTTTAGTCTGTGGGTGAGCCAAGGACTTATTTTTGGATGTTGGAGCTCATTCCCAAGATGATACCAGCACATATTTTATACTCACTACTGATCCAAATATAGGTGAATGTGGGTTCATACCTGGAATTTTGGCTTCTGTGCCCAAATTAAAGGGATTTAGATTTCCTCCCTTTGCCTGCCCTCTGCCAAGATTTTACTGTTCCACTCAGTTATTTTGGTGAATTTCTGATAGACCATGACAAAGAGAAAGTAATGTAAAGACTTCTATACACATGCACGCCCTCACACACACATACATTCACTCTTACATACATATGTATGTTTGTATGTGTTATTTACTAGTCAGAATTATTACATGTAATTAAACTAGACAGCTGTAATTGCATTCATTTCCTTAGGAACAGTTCACTCTGCTGATAATGCTATCCCTGCCAACTGCATGCTACTAATTAAAAACTTTGAAATACTAGATGACTAACTCAGCTTGTTATTTCCTAGGATCTCCTCCAGCAGCTCAAAAACATGACCCACCAAGCAGAGCTGTGAATCAGACTAGATCCCGTTCTCATGAACCTGAAACCTTCCATGCTCACCATAGGAAGTCTCAAGTGGTAGATCCAAGCCACGTCAATCTGGCTGAAAGTTCGTATTCCAAGATTGCAGAAATCCAACAGAGGCTCCGGAACCAGGACTCAAACAAGCACTTTGTGAGGTCTCCCAAGGCCCAGGGCAAAAACATTGCCCCTGTGCATCCTGGAAGGGCTGTTAGAAATAAACCTTTTCAAGGGGCATCCATGCCAATGCCTTCCCCAACTGCACGGGTGGGCCAGAATCTTCCTTATCTCCCCTTGCAATCTCAACAGGTTCACAAGAAGCATAAGCAGAGGGCAAAGGAGAATCACCAAATGTGCAAAACTTTCCAGTCTCCAGGGACAGTTGTGGAAAAAGAACACGTGAGAGACCTGCCTACAGTCATTTTATATGAAGGCCAAGTTGGACAGATGATACAAAGACACGAACACCACCACCACCATGAGCACCACCACCACTACCATCACTTCTACCAGACATAGAAGAGGTCCTGCCAACATCCTCCAAAAATCATCACATATGAAGGAAATACATTCTTGTGATAACAGAACTAAGGCATTACTATGATTAATATTATTGTTACTCCATTAATATTCATCTAGCATATATTTTAGAGGTTATATGGAACTCTTGAAACTTACCCTATTTATATGTTGTGGAACTACATAGCTTACTTAAACACTTTGTGGATTGATTTTAATTTTTTTTTTTTAATGTTTTGGGGTTTTTTTTTAGGTGGCTTGTAAAACAGCAAACAGCCACAGCTTTCTGAGCTGTGACTTAATGCACTTCTTTACAAGTACTACTTCCATTGTAGTAGGAAAGATACTTCAAACACTATTGCAGACATCTAGCTTACCACTCTGCTGTATGTCGGCTGATCGCACACAAGCCTTTTTTTCAGGGGAGCAATGTTCGAAGGGTTGGACTCCAGAGATACTCAGAATAATGGGAAATACAAACAGCTGCTACCTCTAGTATTATTCAGATTTTATTTTCTTTTTATTGATTGTAATGTGCTACAGGGGGCGGGGTGGGGTGGGGGTAATATACTGCATTCACGTAGCCTGTTTGTGCTCACATCCTTTCAAATTAATTATCTTCATCATTTCCTTCAGCTACACTTGTCAACAGAGCTGCATTTGTACACATTATTTTCTTGGAGATTCTTCACCAACACAAGTACAGTCTGTTACATACTGGGTAATAGTTAAATATACTTTTATTTTTGGTTTTTCTCTTGCTTACTTTCCATTCTGTTTGGGGTAACCCTTTGCAAAGAGGAGGATGTGAAATGGGGTTTTCAAAAGCGTCACTAGACTTCAGTGCTCGGGCCCATAAGTGTCGTTCATGGGGGTTTGAGAAGGAGAGGGGTTGTTGGGGTTTTAGTTTTGTTTAAATCCACAGTTCTTTGTTTTGAGAAAGAATTGAGGAAAATATACTTTCTCACTTTAAATGTTGGCAAATATATATAAAATATAAATATAAATATATATATATAAATATGCACACTCTCAGGTACATTTTGTTGTGTTTTAAAAATCTGTGGTTTGAATATTAACATTGTAATATTTTTTTCCACAACAATGACTTCTTAGAATCATATGCCGTGGCATTTTCTTAGGTGCCTCCAGTTTAAATTTCCCCAGTAACCTACCAATTTGTGCTTCTCCCATTTTAGAGACAATTTAGCATGTAAAAAAAAATATCATTCACAGTTGTTCTGGCCTTTTTCTGTATCAAAGGGCTTCCATTCCGTGAAGGAGAATTAGACCATACTCACAAGACCCTACTGGCTGCTGAGAAATTTGAAGGCCAAAAGCAAATTGGAACAGTGAAAAAAGGGTCAGTACATTAAAATTTTACTTTCTGTGGGGCCCAGATTTGTAATATATTCAGCTGGGGATTGTACAGTTCACCATTTTGCAGGCACAAAGTGATTGAAAAGCACCCAGCGTTGCTTTTGGAACATTAACGTTGAGAAATCCTCACATGAAAAACAGAATTTTTCTTGAAACTTCTTTGCTTTTGGTTTTAATTATTTTAAATGTTGTGGTATTTTGCCTATAGTATATATTGTAAAATGTAACTATCCCACGTTGTTATAAGCCCTTTATGATTAGGTGTTTTTTTTTCCAACTAGACTTTTGTTCAGTCCAAAAAGGGTCATTATCTTGAAGCTGACCAGTGTTAGGGGGATGTTGTCCTTTCCAAGAACACGGAGAGATCAGTTTGTAAAGAGAAGTGCAAAGCCTTACATTATTGTGGAATTGGAATAGAATCACTTCTTCATGATAGTCAGGTCCATCTCTTTTCTCCCTGGAACAGCAGTTGTTTAGACTTATTGTCCTCTTTAAAGAATCTGGTTTATTTTATTTTATTTCAGCTGTCAACAGCATGTTCTGTTAAATCTTAAAAAAAAAACAACACAAAAGTGTTTTTAAATGTGTTTGATCTGTGTGACAAGGATACTGGTTTGTTTATTTTAAAAATTCCTAAAGTCCAAAAATATTTATACAGAGAATTTTCTGTATTGCAACTACGAAAAGGCCACAAATTTGGTTAGTTACCACTGAGTTGTTCTAGTCTAAGCCTTTTTTTGCTGCTTGTGTATCATTCTTTTTCAATGTGTATATATAATTATGGACTGGAGAAAAAAAAAAGGAAAAAAAAAGGCATTTATATGTCTAGTAGAAGGAGTAAGCTTATTTATAACATAGCGTTAACAAAGTCTGATGTATTCAAGTGACTTAGGTTATACTGCATGCAAACACACAAGTGTACATTCCGTCTAAGAAGGGATGCCATGCTATTTGGTTTGAATGTGTAACTAAAGTTGCTCTCTTTTCAGAAGAGCATATGCCAGAAAGACTGGGAGGTGGGAATTGTTTCTTAGTCAATTTTATATTGAAGGTTGTTGATGAAAACCAAGAAATGTTCTGGAAAATTAGGATGCTTTCTGCCACGGTATTTCTAAGAATCAGCAGCAAAGGGGCAAAAATGCTCTTTCACCCAAAGGTATTTTTCTGGGAAAGGTTACAGAACCAGTAAGAAGAATCCCATCTGATTGAAAAGTGTGCAGTAGCTGTGCCAAGTAGACTCTGAAATGTAACACAGCTGCCCATTGGTTACAGCCTTGCATCAATTTGATTTGGTTTGGTTTATTATATTTGGAGTTTGAAAAGACAAATTCTGCCTTGCTCAGATTGTGGGAAATACAAATACATTTCAATAACGTGGCATCCCCATACTAAAACTTTACACCAGCCATGTATGATCATACAGTATCTGAATACTGTGTTGCAGTTGTGTTATGTGCATTAAGTGTGAATAACATGTAGCACAGTTTCTTTTCACAGAACCTTAAATTCCCTTATCTTTTAAAAATGTTTGCTTTTCAGTATTTTGTATAGTAAATATAGGTGGTTTTGACTAAATGCATTATTTATTTAACAGCAAAAAAAAAAAAAAATGTGCCAAGAGAACCCCTGTTAATTAAAGTTTTTCTAGTTTGGAAAGTATATTTCCTCCTTGTTGTGGATTTCAGGGGCTTATTGCAATTGCTGTCAGTGCTTGCAGATCCCACTGATGAAAGAGCTTGCATTAACATTTTTGGGAACAGGATCAGGCCATAAGGTATGGACTGGGTATGCTTTGATTTTGTATTTGAGCTATGAGGTTTTGAAGCTAGATTTCTTGTCCCCTACTGTTAGACCTGTGAGTAACTGATTTTTCAGCTTGTTATTAATTCTGAAAACCATTCTGAAAACCATTTAAGAAATCAAATAAAAAATTAAGTTGCTCAAAACTGTGGCTGAATCAGAATTTTAAATAGATTCTAAAAGACCAAACATTTCATTTCTAAGAAAAAAACCCCTGAATTTAAGCTAAGTATATTATTAATATTTAAAAGTAAAACGGAGTGGCATGAAGTAATTTCAAGTGAAAAATTCAGCTTTTTCACTTGCTTTGTGCAAAAGCAGAAAATGTAATTCAGTGAAACTAAGCCAATCCCTAAATGTGCACTATTTGCTGAAAAACATCAACTGAAAAATTTTGCTCACCTCCACCAGATGCAAATTTTGGGAAGCCAGGTTTTTTTAAAAAAGGATTGATAAGCTCTTCTCACAACTTCATGCCCACCTAATACGAAGTAAACTAAGTTATGGATAGTGAAACCTGTGGCAAGATTGCCAGATTCCTACTAGCTCCAGCATACCTATGATTTCATTCCAGGAATGTGGGTTTGAAGTCTACATAACGTGCAGACAGTGATTTCAGTATTTATTTTGTGTGCTTCTTACTGCTGATAGTTTTGTGGTAGCTAATATTAAATGGAAGTTTACTGTAGGAGATCAAGCTGGCAAGTTAATTCTGATTAGCAGTATATACTGTGCTTTATGCTAATGTCATTGGAGGACCTCAAGGCACTTGAAACAACATCTTTGAAATACTAACATGTTACTTAGTCACTGTTAGAAATTAAGACCCAGTTCTGCCCTTGGATGGTGAAGTAGAGGTTCTCCTGGCATATTGGCAGAACAAGGCCCTATCAAATTAATAAGCCACTTGAATGACCTCTATAACTGCTTTCCTACTCTAGTCATCATGAGCAAAGAACAGCAAAATACAGCCAGAGAAGTACCTTAAAGGGGTGCATGTGTGTGTACATATATATGTATGTGTGTGTGTGTGTGTGTGTATATATATATGTATCACAGTATCACCAAGGTTGGAAGAGACCTCGAAGATCATCTGGTCCAACCTGTCACCACAGACCTCATGACTAGACCATGGCACCAAGTGCCGTGTGTGTGTGTGTGTGTCCTCTGGCAGGTGTTAGTGAATGGCACAAGATGGATTCTGACGGAGGTGATCTTTCATGAAGGGATAAGTACTGTGTGTGCTCAACAGTCTACAAGTTGCCACATAAACACATGGATATGACGAGTGCTTACTGATCTCCATATATCATTGTGTACCTCAATTACTGAATGACAGATTTCATTTGTATTCCAATTAAAAGAAAAGTTTGGCCCCTGGGGGCCTAGATCATACTTGAGAAAAATTCGTCATGCTAGAATATTTGCAAAAACATTCACCATCGTTTTTTTGCCTGGAGTACAGACAAGAATGTTCATGTTTGGAAATGTGTCAGCTAATCAAGTCTCACCTTTAATTACCTTGATGCAATTCATCAAGATCTGAAAATGTGTTCTCAAACATGAGTTACTCATGGTTTTGCTGGGAACCAAGTCATATTCAGCATTCTGTTAGTTGTCAGGCTGCTTTTGTTGTTGGTTTGGTTTTTTTAATCTGCCAAGCAGAAACACGTTGGAAAATCCATGAAATAAAAATTGAACGTAACGTGTTTTCTAAATACCTTCTTTCTGTTCTTTTCTAATACATTCAGCAGCAAAACCAGCCCCAACTTATCACACAGTAATTTATTTTCTTTGTGTATTTTATAGATGTTCCATTGATTTGATTTGGAAGGGGCTGTTTTGAGATGGTTATTTTTTTGGCTTGTGAACATTTAAAATGTGCTCAAAACAGGCTAAAATGAACAGAGGTAGAAAAGCAAATAACTTTATATTGAAATTACTCATGAGACATTGAACTTACTTGAGGTTGGGATTATAGTTATTAAATAATGAGGTTTTCAATGTTGCTTTAATTTACTTTTATATTTCTACATCATTCTAGATAATTCAGTCCTACTGAGCCAAGAAGAGAGAAATCATATGGATGAGGTCTTCTAATTTCTTTGTTCCAAGCAGCATTACTTAAGGACCATTCAGACTGATTGCTGTGAGGGTTAGAGCTGTGATGAAAAACTGGCAAGGGGGAAGGATGGAAAGATTTGAGAAGTGTAGGCATAGCACAACTGGCTGACAGAGGAGCGAGGGGAGACAAAAGGCAGGAAAATATTGTACAGAGAAGCTGTATTCATACTAGTTTTTGAATCATTTATTGTTCATAAACAGCAACAGTATTTCATGGAATGCTTTTCACTGGGAAAGCTTGAAGGACTTTCTAGAAGAGGTCAATCTCCACTGTGTAGTGAAAGGTGTAGTGAAAGCTGTAGATAAGCACCACTAGGGCTGTGGCAAAACAAGAAACCATGCCCCAGTTTCCTGGGTCCCTGTCTACACTGACAGGTTTTTTTTAGAAGTGGAGGTGTTGCTACAGATGTTTTCAATACTCTTTAGAACATGTTTTGAAGAGTAGCATCATTTTTTTTTCCAATTTGATTACAAACACACATAAGTTGGTCAAATGTTGCCCAAAGCTTTGATATCTGTCTGAATTTTTTGGAAGTCTAAGCACTAACTATGCCTGTGAAATCTACTGACAAAGTATAATCTTTATATCACAGGAAATGGCAGACTGGACCTATTGGCTGTCTCATCAGCCTAACATTTTGGGGTCTGAGAGTAGGAAGTTCTAGAAATGTTGTAAGAATGTTGAAGATATAATATTAAGGGGCTTCATAAATTTGCCAATAGGCAAACATTAACAATCCCTGGCATACCAGTGATTATGTGCACTGTGCCTTCTTGGTTTTATCAAATCTATGAAGTGGGGTTTGTGTCTACCTTTTGAGTGCCTAGTCCACGTAGACAAAGCAGCCTGTCATTGCTACCAGCTAAGAGACGTACACCATTGATGAGCCTGTAGTTTGTGGATGGAGATACAGGGTTCAGATCCTTCTGGTGCTGAGTGCTTATTTTTGCACTTAATCCTTCCCATTCTGTTTTATTTGTGGAGTATAGCACAGTGAGGCTCTGTGAATTTTTTAATAAAACACCTAAAAATCTGGGCCAAATTTGTCTTCAGCTTCACAAATGGAAACCAGAAGAGCCCCATGCATGTCTTGGAATTTGGACCTTCAAATGCAGTTTGCTATATGAGTCACCATGTTTCCTTGTACTAATTTCAGATATTTGATAAGCTCTTTTTATGGTTTACAAGTTTTAAAAAGACAAATAAAACTTTGTAGATTAAAACGTTGTTTTGGAGGTTGTATTTTGTCTGTTCTCAATGGAGCTCTGTGAGTGGTCTCTTTCTGTAGGCTTTAGCTTAAACCTACAAAGTGACTTTGGAGTGGGTGTTTATAGTTCTTCGCATGCTTGTTCACAGGATAAGACCGTTGATGGATGAATAAAGTGCCACTTGAGGTTGTTAACAACCAGGACTGGTAACGCTAGTTCAGCTAAGATAAACACTGAAATGCTATGGCAATTAGCCCTGAGGTCTCACTTGGCCGGTGCTGATTTTAAAAGTCATAGATATGGTTCTTTACAGATACCCATGGCCATGGGATCTGGAGCTATTTATTCCATCCTTCCTCTGAGTGCTTTATGGACTCCTGTATAGTGTGTGCCCAAGGGCATCCTTGCATACTGAAGGTGCCATTAGGAAGTAGAAGTATGAAAATTGTAATGTTTCAGTCCAAAGCAATTAACCCTCTCACCCTGCAAGGAGTGTAATGGAGGAAAAGCTCAATTAAAGAGACTCGGAGTTTCCAGTAAGTGCAAAAGTATGAGGGGAAAAGTATGAAGCAGTGCTGTGGGCCTCACATTCCTTCTGTCTCTTTACAACTTTCTCGGGAATATTTTTTTACTTTCGATGTCTATAATCACAACTTCTTGGCATTTGAGTATGCCATCTGTTAAGGCCATAGCCCTCGATGGCTCTGGACATGTGACTTCCATGGCTTTCAATAGAAACGTTGTGCAGCTTTACTGGATCAGCAGATGTAAACAGAGGTACTTCAATTTACATTCACTGAGGATCAGGGCCCCAGCGTACTCATAGCTTGCACTGTATCATGGAGAAGCTTTTGAAATAGTTTTCCTGGTCTACTGATGTTAAAATCAATTAATTTAAATATTTCAATTTTGATGGCTTATGAATCTGAAATACAGTCATTCTAGCTAGTGACTATGAACATCAACACTATAATTCCTTTCCTTTAAATTCAGCATTCACAGGATATTATGTCTGCAGATTGTTCTAACAATAGTTAATGAAGTTTATTTTACTTGGAGCCTTTATTCATATAGATATTGCTTTTATTACCCACAAATGTAAAGGAAATCCTCTGAACAGCAGTCTTCACCATGAGCATCCTGTGTGCCCTCTTACCTGCTTCCCCAAGGATGTGCAGGACAGAGTCACTCCAAAGAAATGGCCTGCTTCCAGGAGCACAAGAGGTACATTCACTATGTCTGTAACCCTGACAGAGAAAATGGAAGAGCCAAAATGATTCTGAGGCAAGTATCCATTCCTTTTGCTCATGAGGGGCATCGACATCTCCTGCTGCATAATCGCTCCCCTCAGTGCCAGTGTGCTAGGTTTCTGCAGATGCTCTGGGACATGGAGCAAGTAGTTGCTTATATTCAGCAAGGTCTTAGATTCCAAAATGCTTTTCCATCCCTTCAGTCAGTGATAGCATACATTTGGAAAGATGTCACTGTGAAAAGAACTTGGACAATTTTTTGCTGTTGACTCTCTGCTTGTGCCCTTTCATGGGTTTAAAATCCACTTATCTGAAAGCACCAGTTACATTTTGTCCTTTCTCATCATTTAAATGCATCTTCTTGATCTGAAGAAATAAAAGCAATTTAAAAAATTAGATATTTTGTTTTCATATGTGCTGCCAAGTCTGATACTGCAAAGTAACTGCTGAATTGGCACACGCAGTCTGAGAGAGGCAGCAGATTTAGGAAGAGAGAAGATAAACCTTATTATGTTTCTTTGCCAAAGGAGAAAAGAAACGATATTGACTTAAATGTGGGAAATTTAAAAGGGGCCATATGTTCTCACTTTGTGCTTTGTTTCTAATAGATAGACAGAAATCTTTGAAGTGTGGATTGGCACAGTAGGGTGCATGCTTCTGTAGAGAAAAGATGCTAAATGGGGAGGATGTGAGGGGGCACATGAAACTCTATTAGCCATGCAACAGCAAAGAGAGAAAGGCAAATCCAATGATAATGTACATCTGTTTCAGGGAATTTATAAGCTTTGAACATTTTTTATGTGCAGATAAGTGGATCCTTTTCTTACCATAACTTAGAACTTCAAAGCAGATTGTGTGGATAATGCAAATTGCTGAAATATGAGATTTTCCTACAAAGAGGTTTCCAAAAAAGAAAAAAAAAGAGAGGGAAAAAAAAAAAAAAAAAAAAAGAATTAAGGCTAATTGATGCCACAGTCTTTTATGTATACTGTAAAAAAACTCTACAAAAATTGATTTTTATGAACTAAGAAATTGATGAAAAAAATACTGAAGTCTGCTGTTTGCATTCAGAAACTAGTTCGAAACTGAGTTTCTGTGAATTAAACATTTGTCTCTGCTATCACTACAGCGGTATTGTAACATAAATGAAGATATGTAGCCAAGCTGTAATTGTATCAAAGTCTGCCATGTTGTAGGAATGTAGAACTCATGAGTGTGGCATGATATGCAGCACCTGATGTTATCATCACTGTCAAGGTAGTGAAGCAGGAATTTCTAGGATTTGAGAAATAAAAATAATTACAAGAGACAAAAATTAATAGGGGGTGGGGGAGGCACGGAGTGGAGGGTATTGATATGGTAAATCCTGGGAGCTGATGAACGTGTAACTTCTTAACTGCTCAGAAAAATTATTTGCTCTCTGAACTAGGAGGTTATGGCCAGGTTTGGAGATGCTGGCTGGCGTTCCAGCTGGGAGATATTAATGCCCTAGCTCAAAGTGCAGGGCTACAGTTATCATATGCAAGAACTTATGTAAACAAAGGGATTTTGAAGACTCTCCTTTATTGCATGTACTGCAGAGGTGCATTCCCTTCCTCTCTTGGCAGCCTCAGAATACAAACTCAGCTTTCTGTTTCTCCCGCCAACAGTAGCTGCCAGGCACAGGGGCGCTGAACTTCATCTGGATGCTAAACACAGAGGCAACCAGAAGTGGGAGCTCACGCATCATTGCTGAGTCTTTCTTCAAGCTCGGCTTCACCTGCCAGCTTGGGGTCTTCAGTAGATGTTGCTTTCCTGCACGTCAGTCTGAACAGACTCAGCCCCGGAATTTTTTTTATTTTTCTTTTGTTCCTAAATCCTCAAACAACCTTGGTCTCTGTCTGCCATGCTGAGGGATCTTCTGGGGAACAGGCCAGCCCTTGATATCCTGAAATAAGAGGTAGCTTTTAATATTTTTGTGACGTGTTTTCATGTCCAGTGTTTGTTCCTCTGCCCCAACCCTGCCTCAGTGAGGTAGCTCCCATGGAACCTCGCGGAGAGCTGCCCCTCCCGGAGAGGTGGCCCTGCAGGAGAGGTGGAGAGGTGGTGCTGCCCCTTCCGGAGAGGTGGCCCTGCAGGAGAGCTGGAGAGGGCCCTGCAGGAGAGCTGCCCTTCCGGAGAGGTGGCCCTGCAGGAGAGGTGCCCCTCCCGGAGAGGTGGCCCTGCAGGAGAGCTCTTCCGGAGAGGTGGCCCTGCAGGAGAGGTGCCCCTTCCGGAGAGGTGGCCCTGCAGGAGAGCTGCCCCTCCCGGAGAGGTGGCCCTGCAGGAGAGGTGCCCTCCCGGAGAGGTGGCCCTGCAGGAGAGCTGCCCCTTCCGGAGAGGTGGCCCTGCAGGAGAGCTGCCCCTCCCGGAGAGGTGGCCCTGCAGGAGAGGTGCCCCTCCCGGAGAGGTGGCCCTGCAGGAGAGCTGCCCCTTCCGGAGAGGTGGCCCTGCAGGAGAGCTGCCCTTCCGGAGAGGTGGCCCTGCAGGAGAGCTGCCCTTCCGGAGTGGTGGCCCTGCAGGAGAGGTGCCCCTCCCGGAGAGGTGGCCCTGCAGGAGAGCTGCCCCTTCCGGAGAGGTGGCCCTGCAGGAGAGGTGCCCCTTCCGGAGAGGTGGCCCTGCAGGAGAGCTGCCCCTCCCGGAGTGGTGGCCCTGCAGGAGAGCTGCCCTTCCGGAGTGGTGGCCCTGCAGGAGAGGTGCCCCTTCCGGAGAGGTGGCCCTGCAGGAGAGGTGCCCCTTCCGGAGAGGTGGCCCTGCAGGAGAGCTGCCCCTCCCGGAGAGGTGGCCCTGCAGGAGAGCTGCCCTTCCGGAGAGGTGGCCCTGCAGGAGAGCTGCCCTTCCGGAGAGGTGGCCCTGCAGGAGAGCTGCCCCTTCCGGAGTGGTGGCCCTGCAGGAGAGCTGCCCTTCCGGAGAGGTGGCCCTGCAGGAGAGCTGCCCCTCCCGGAGAGGTGGCCCTGCAGGAGAGCTGCCCTTCCGGAGTGGTGGCCCTGCAGGAGAGCTGCCCCTCCCGGAGTGGTGGCCCTGCAGGAGAGGTGCCCCTTCCGGAGAGGTGGCCCTGCAGGAGAGCTGCCCCTCCCGGAGAGGTGGCCCTGCAGGAGAGCTGCCCCTTCCGGAGAGGTGGCCCTGCAGGAGAGCTGCCCTTCCGGAGTGGTGGCCCTGCAGGAGAGCTGCCCCTTCCGGAGAGGTGGCCCTGCAGGAGAGGTGCCCCTTCCGGAGTGGTGGCCCTGCAGGAGAGCTGCCCTTCCGGAGTGGTGGCCCTGCAGGAGAGGTGCCCCTTCCGGAGAGGTGGCCCTGCAGGAGAGGTGCCCCTTCCGGAGAGGTGGCCCTGCAGGAGAGCTGCTCCTCCCGGAGAGGTGGCCCTGCAGGAGAGCTGCCCATCCGGAGAGGTGGCCCTGCAGGAGAGCTGCCCCTTCCGGAGAGGTGGCCCTGCAGGAGAGCTGCCCCTCCCGGAGTGGTGGCCCTGCAGGAGAGCTGCCCTTCCGGAGAGGTGGCCCTGCAGGAGAGCTGCCCTTCCGGAGTGGTGGCCCTGCAGGAGAGGTGCCCCTTCCGGAGAGGTGGCCCTGCAGGAGAGCTGCCCTTCCGGAGAGGTGGCCCTGCAGGAGAGCTGCCCCTTCCGGAGAGGTGGCCCTGCAGGAGAGCTGCCGCTCCCGGAGTGGTGGCCCTGCAGGAGAGCTGCTCCTCCCGGACAGGTGGCCCTGCAGGAGAGCTGCCCTTCCGGAGTGGTGGCCCTGCAGGAGAGGTGCCCCTTCCGGAGAGGTGGCCCTGCAGGAGAGGTGCCCCTTCCGGAGAGGTGGCCCTGCAGGAGAGCTGCTCCTCCCGGAGAGGTGGCCCTGCAGGAGAGCTGCCCTTCCGGAGAGGTGGCCCTGCAGGAGAGCTGCCCCTTCCGGAGAGGTGGCCCTGCAGGAGAGCTGCCGCTCCCGGAGTGGTGGCCCTGCAGGAGAGCTGCTCCTCCCGGACAGGTGGCCCTGCAGGAGAGCTGCCCTTCCGGAGTGGTGGCCCTGCAGGAGAGCTGCCCTTCCGGAGTGGTGGCCCTGCAGGAGAGGTGCCCCTTCCGGAGAGGTGGCCCTGCAGGAGAGGTGCCCCTTCCAGAGAGGTGGCCCTGCAGGAGAGCTGCTCCTCCCGGAGAGGTGGCCCTGCAGGAGAGCTGCCCTTCCGGAGAGGTGGCCCTGCAGGAGAGCTGCCCCTTCCGGAGAGGTGGCCCTGCAGGAGAGCTGCTCCTCCCGGAGAGGTGGCCCTGCAGGAGAGGTGCCCCTTCCGGAGAGGTGGCCCTGCAGGAGAGCTGCCGCTCCCGGAGTGGTGGCCCTGCAGGAGAGCTGCCGCTCCCGGAGTGGTGGCCCTGCAGGAGAGCTGCCGCTCCCGGAGTGGTGGCCCTGCAGGAGAGCTGCCCCTCCCGGAGTGGTGGCCCTGCAGGAGAGGTGCCCTTCCGGAGAGGTGGCCCTGCAGGAGAGCTGCCCCTTCCGGAGAGGTGGCCCTGCAGGAGAGCTGCCCCTCCCGGAGAGGTGGCCCTGCAGGAGAGCTGCCCTTCCGGAGAGGTGGCCCTGCAGGAGAGCTGCCCTTCCGGAGAGGTGGCCCTGCAGGAGAGCTGCCCCTCCCGGAGAGGTGGCCCTGCAGGAGAGCTGCCCTTCCGGAGAGGTGGCCCTGCAGGAGAGCTGCCCTTCCGGAGAGGTGGCCCTGCAGGAGAGCTGCCCCTCCCGGAGTGGTGGCCCTGCAGGAGAGCTGCCCTTCCGGAGAGGTGGCCCTGCAGGAGAGCTGCTCCTCCCGGACAGGTGGCCCTGCAGGAGAGCTGCCGCTCCCGGAGTGGTGGCCCTGCAGGAGAGGTGCCCCTTCCGGAGAGGTGGCCCTGCAGGAGAGCTGCCGCTCCCGGAGTGGTGGCCCTGCAGGAGAGCTGCCCTTCCGGAGTGGTGGCCCTGCAGGAGAGGTGCCCCTTCCGGAGAGGTGGCCCTGCAGGAGAGGTGCCCCTTCCGGAGAGGTGGCCCTGCAGGAGAGGTGCCCCTTCCGGAGAGGTGGCCCTGCAGGAGAGCTGCCCTTCCGGAGTGGTGGCCCTGCAGGAGAGCTGCCGCTCCCGGAGTGGTGGCCCTGCAGGAGAGCTGCCCTTCCGGAGAGGTGGCCCTGCAGGAGAGCTGCCCCTCCCGGAGAGGTGGCCCTGCAGGAGAGCTGCCCCTCCCGGAGAGGTGGCCCTGCAGGAGAGCTGCCGCTCCCGGAGTGGTGGCCCTGCAGGAGAGCTGCCCTTCCGGAGAGGTGGCCCTGCAGGAGAGCTGCCCTTCCGGAGTGGTGGCCCTGCAGGAGAGGTGCCCCTTCCGGAGAGGTGGCCCTGCAGGAGAGCTGCCCCTCCCGGAGAGGTGGCCCTGCAGGAGAGCTGCCGCTCCCGGAGTGGTGGCCCTGCAGGAGAGCTGCCCCTCCCGGAGTGGTGGCCCTGCAGGAGAGGTGCCCTTCCGGAGAGGTGGCCCTGCAGGAGAGCTGCCCTTCCGGAGAGGTGGCCCTGCAGGAGAGGTGCCCTTCCGGAGAACTGCCCCTTCCAGAAGGTTCCATGTAGGCCTCAGCTGCGTGGTTGCCACCACAGCTCCCGGGCATCACCAGCTCTGCCCCCTCACAGTGGCAGTGACTCAGGATTCCTTCTCCTCCCCCTGACAGGTATGAGCACCCCCAAAAGGGTATGGTTTTATCAGCATTTTGGGTTTGGAGGGTGGCCCTGGGTTGGGATGAGCACCCTACATGGGTTGGTTTCGTAACCATAATTCAACCCCTAACCCTGATGCAGGCCTCTCCCAGCACCACTCCGTCTCGCTGGGCTCCACAATTCATCAGTAAGCCAAGGCCGTACTGGCAGAGGGTTAAACTTGAGGCAACCTTGCCTGGTCTATTTACAATCATACTCCAAAAGCAGGGAAAGGGTAATAGGCAGAGATGGTGAAAAGAACAGCTGTATGCCATCAGACTAAAGATAGAAACATGAGGCATGCAGGCTAATTAAATTCCCAAGCGGCAACATACAAAGTGTACAGACCAGATAGAACAGTGCTTTCTGCTTGTTTTGATCAACTCTGTTTCTGTCACTTTGATGAGAATAACTGCTTGATTTGTTGCTGGCTGTGGCTGCCAGGGGATTCCTCACACCCTGCACTCCCAGATGATCTCCCTCTGTCAATGCTGTCCTCGTGGCAAGCTGCACAGCCTGGACACAGAGCCATTTCACAACCACGCAGTGACTACAGCTTCTATTGTCTGCAAGTGGGGCCAGTCAGCAGCCCTGAGTGTCAACAAAAAAAAAGGTGTGAAAAACGTTTAGAGCTTTTGAATTTCATTTCCTGCCTTCCCCTCCCCCTCCCCCTCCCCCCTCGACAGCCCCAGTATTAGATGCTTTAATAGGGTGAGGTGACCATGCTTTGACTAGCTCAGCGCAACAGTATGGACTTATTTGTTTTCAGTTCTCTGATGTCTTTTGGCCATTTGTTTTTTCCTTTAGGGGTCCCAGCTGCCTCATGGTTAGGTCAGTCAGTTTGCTTCCTAGCCAGTTGGTAACTGATAACTTTTGACGTAAGCATAACCAAGAACGCTTTTGTTTTTTTCAGAGTTCTGAGTTGAAAATTACCTTAAGAACAAACATGAGGGGAAAAAAACCCTCATCTGACAATCATCTTCTATTAGGAAAATGAATTCGTGGCATTTCAAAGCCCCTTGTGATCCAACAGAAGGCAGACAGGACACTTTGGGGCAATAATCTCATGAAATGCGAGTTCAAGGGAGAAAGGTTTGGGTCACCATAGCTCTGCAGCAGGTTGTATGATGTAAAGTTGAAGGGCTACAGCAGGCTTGAATTCTTTGCTCATAATGATCCCTTGGTAGAGACTGCAGGATGAAAATGCTCAGTGTGAAGAGATGCTCATTCTTTCTTCTAAGGGTGAAGATAATAGAGGGGTGTGATGGTCCCAAGTGTGATAGTATTTCTTATGTCATTAAATATGTATGAAGTGGTCTTCTCCTTTAACTGCAATGGTAAGTTCAACTGGGGAAAGATAAATGAGAGGCTGACATTCCAGTGCAGTATGCACTACAGCTGTAGTGCCAAGCAGAAAACACAACAGGCCTCTTATTTTCTGGAAGGTTTCAAAGCAGTTGGAAAGATTTGACAAAAGTGTTCAGGTCACTGCTGTGTACTGCTTGTTACCTGCCACCATGGAGGAAATGGACCTGTTTCCCTAACCAGGATTTACAGCTATATGAGATCAGTTAATTAGGCTCATAGTGAAGTGGTTTATTTATGAAATTTCCAAAGGTCACGATGCCTAATAAAGGTCCCAAATATGCACTAAAGAAATATGACCGAAACAGGCAATGCTAGCAACTGCTTTAGCTTAGCGTTGCGGTTTTGACAGCAGACAGAGCTGTATGGGGTTTAAGGAATGGGATAAACACCTGAATACTGAGGAGTTACTTACGAAGGCTTCTCAGCAGTCAGAAATTGTCTTGAGGTGTGCAGCACAGAGGTGATCCTGTCCTTTCCAAAGCTCTCAGTCCCGTGTGCTGGTCTCTCATAATTAAAATTCTGATGATTCTCTTTAACCTTTTGGACTGCACAGAATTTAGCCTTGTCTTTTAGTCTGCTAGTAGGGGATGGAATTTCAGGGAGGGAGAAGGGGACTTATGGGGAGCTACTGAGTGTGCTCAAGTAAGATGTTGGGGTGTTAGAGTGCCCTGGCTGGGTTACAACAATGCTATGAGGAATGCAGGAGTAGCAGAAGCTGCAGCCTAGCTTCAGGGGACTGCAAACCTTATTGGCTACAGCTCAGAAAGTCTTGGGGCTGTTTGAAACTATGCCTGGAAATAAGGCCCATTCAGACTGGGAAAGCTGTGTAGCCTGAATGCATTGATATGGGTAGAGAAGTGTACTGCCACTGTTACAGACAAAGGCATAGTTTGTGCTGGGAGGTAGGCATCTTAAACTGGTGTAACTGCTACTTAAGAATTTAATCTGCTTCCTTTACCTTTCTATCCCTAGTCTGCTGCTACACAGCTTTTACAAAGATTCTTTCTCTTGAAGATGAGTTGATGCTGACAACTATTTCTTTGAGAATGAACTAATACTTAATGAGAATATTTAAGGCGATTTGTGATTCGACCAGGCTTTATTTTAGGCTCAAGAAAATAGAAGGTTAAATACAGCTAATCAGTGGTGTGCTTTTCGGTGTTTGGCCTGGGGAACAAAGGGAGCATGCAGGATTTCACCTGGCTAATCCTTCTGCCTCTAAACAATTAATATCAACATTGGCATCCTGGAAGAGGTTCTGTAGTATAGTACTTGTGTGCTAGCAGCAAGGTGGCGTGAAAGGAAGTGAATGTGATGCTGCTGAACCGTTCCTGATAATGTATGACCTTCAAGCACAGCACGGGGCTAAATTGTTGTGCTATCTCTATTACTATAAATGATATAAATAACACCGTGAACATGTTTTCCTGTTAAACTTTTTAATCCTGGTATTGTTAGCTGGCCAAGAATAACAAACCAGAAAGATTCATATATCTTAAAGATCAACAGACAGTCCTCCAAGGTAGACTGAGTCAGTGCTTTGACAAGAAGGGAATCTCACTGGAATTATGTTGCAAGCAGACAGCAGAATAACGATGAGTGTCAGGAGCACTGAGTCTATAGAAGAGTTAAATGTAAAGGGCAACAGTGACAGAGACTGAGCTCCAAAAAGCAGAAATATAGCCAGTAAGTCACACACAACTTCATACAGTTGGAAGGTGCTGCAGAAGTCTGCCAAATCTGTCAAAAACCCCAACCCTGTACTAACAATGGTATTTTTAGGCAATCCTCCTCAAAATTCGCATTAATTCATGAGGGGTTTTTGTTGTTGGTTGTTTTTTTTTTCCTGACACTCAAAATATCTGCTGGAAAACCTTCAGCCTGTCAGCTGAAGGCTTGTCAGCCAAGGAGAAAGCTCTGATGCTCTGAGGCTTCCATTTTCAAACCTGGCTTATTTCAAAAGCCACCTCTGAAAACTTGGTGAGCTTTAATCAGAGGCTCTAGCAGCCCAGACAATTGTCCAGATGATGTTTTCCTATTTGGTTGTTACAAGGTCTAGACTACACTACAAAAAGAAGTATTTTGAAGCACATTGTGTTTCTCTCTCCTTCTCTTCAATCTAATAAGTATTTTGTTTGAAATGGCAGAAAGAACACAATACAACCATATGCTGAACCATCTTTCATCCTCGCTTGTTTTCCTGCTCAGTAGTGCTAGCAATGACAGAAGCTGTGGAATAAAATGGGCTCAAATGTTTGTTTTAATGACTTGAGAGACATAAATTACCTTTCAGATGTCTTCGGTGTTGTAAAGTCCATTGACAGTCTACAGGTTTGGATTTTTGCAAGAAAATAGAAGGGGTTATTTGGATTGACCTGTGTGAGTAATTTCTCTCTAATCTTGTTATATTTTTAGCTTTGTTTCTGCATCTTTCAAAGCAAGCTACCAACTAACCATTAATGTAGAAGGGCTTTCTCAAAACCTAGGCTTCATAAAAGGTTTATTTGGTGCAAGCTTATTTGGATAATGGTTGTTTGCTCTTTAATGAAGATAGGCTAACAAGGATTTTTCCCTTGGCTCCCAGCAGAGTCAGTTGAGTCAGTTGAGACGGTACATTGTAAGCTAAGCTACTTGGGTTTCATCCATGCTTAATCACATTGGTGTGTTTTTGCAGAGCTATCTTCAAAACCCCATTCATCCTTTTCTTCCAGAGATAGTAACAACATGGTGCGGCAGCTGCAACCACACACACCACCCCCCACCCTAGCTCAGGAAAGACCTTGAGGTGAGGCTTGTGTGGAGCTGATCTTTATCAGCTTTTAAAAGTCCTTTTGTTTGCTTGGAGATTCCGGCCCTCCAACTCACTGAGCAAAACCGACAAGGGAGTTCTGCTATAGAGAAGGGCTCTCTTGCTTTTGCAGCTTGGAACTTCTGCCCTTTAGAACAGAACCTAAAGAACCTCACACCCCCTCCTTGTATATGTATATGTACATATATATATATATATCCTGGGTATCCATGGGAGAGTTTCCTTTTATGAATGAGTGGTGTGCATATTTTGGCTCATCTCTCCAAACAGTTTAAATAGTTTAATAGTTTAATTAGTTGTGCAACAGTATTTTCCCAACTGACATCCAAACCTGCAATTTTGTTGTGTTGGAAGGAGAGCAGATTTAATTGTAATAAATCAGTGGCTGTTAGCCTCCTGGTTTGTCTGTCTGTCTCCTTCATGGTTTATGCCAAACTTAATTATCTACATCAGTCACAACTTCACAAGTTTGAATAAAATAAACACAAGGCAGACAAGGTTTAGCTATTAAACCTCTCTGTATCAAGGCTTAGTTGTCTGACAGAATTAGGATCACCTAGGCTCCACTGGGTAACAAGGACAGGCCACCAACCACACAGGTGCTGCCTGGGCAGCAGAGTAATAGAGAGCCCTGAAAAAGCTGCTGTGGCCATGCAGGGCAGCTACAGGATTATATACACAAAACCCCATCCAAACTCAGTAAAATCAAATGGCATCTTTCCCTTGATTCTGACAGAAGTTGGATCAGGCCTCCCATGAATTGTAATGAATAGTTATATTAATCCACTGCTATGTAGCTGTGAAAATCCTGCATCCCCTTCGCTGGGATGACAGTGCAAGGCTAAATCACCATGGATATTCGATTGCATTCTGGCTCATGTAGCAGAAAGAGCATTACCAGGCAGCATTTTATCTAAGATGAGTGCTCTCAACAGTACTCACAACAAATCTCAACTTATTGAAACTCCAGTGATTAAATGTTTTACAGACCCCCTGCAACATCAGAAGGCTCTGTGAAATAGACATGGCTGCTTTCAATATGATCTCATAGGGATCTTGGTTACCATTTTGGCTCTCTTCTCACAGTCATTCAAGTGGACCTTCAAGGAACTGTAACCCTTTCATTTTCAGACTTTCTTGGTACAATACTTGCTCAATGGTAAGACACTTGAGTACCAAACCTATAGCACTGATCATATCTGTGCTGGTCTTTAAGCACAATACAGCAAGAGATGAGGTACATGCTATTTTGGAAAATTTCAGGTCCTAAACTGGAAATGCCTCTTTACAGCAGAGCTAAACACATCCCAGATGAATCAACTGTGATGGAATGTTTGATATATACATTTTTGTGTTGGCACCAGTTATTGTTAAAACTCTTAAAGAGTAGCCAGTACGATGGTATGTGCACAGTCTACTTGCATGAAGTTGCTAAAATGTAGTTCCTACAGATTAACACCGTGATCAGAGTTTTCATTTCCCTCCTTTTGGGCCAGGAACTTTACAAATCCACACAAAAGACAATTAGCACTAATCTGAGTTACAGCTGAGGCACATTCCTGACAAACCACATCTGACGAATGGTCTTAAAGAAATATAAAAAGCAACACTTGCTGGGAGTGCAACAACAAAAGGGATGGCCTCTTCCACTAGTGAAGAGAGGCTGGTTAATCAAACAATTATGTACCAAGGAGAGGAATTGCATGCGCTACATGGAAGCAATGCAGTCACATTGCATATGTATAAATATATGCACTAACATATGCAATGACCTAGCAAGGCAATGTTCTAACAAATCATGTTTCATTACGTATCTTTTTCTGTCATGATACTCTTCTCAGTTCCACTGCAGTCTGGGAAATCAGTAACAAATGTTCGCTTTGAATGTCTCTGTTCTCTAGCCTTGGACTAGTTATTCACATTCCTATTGTCCTTATAAGGGCAGGGTAGCTCATCACTTCAAACAATGAGAGAAAACATGCAAAGAAAACCTCCCTTGATATTATTCAAAACAATAGGAACATAAATTATGAACTAAATCAAGTCTTTCCTATTGCGGTGTGCAGCACCATCTGATAAGGTATAACTGGCCATGTCCCAGGATTACTGGCACTTTTTATGCTTGTTCTGGTGCTGAGCCACCATCACCTTTGTTTTCAAGACGAGAGCGAGCTGCATTTGGGACTGCTCTGTTTTATTGCTGGCCATGTGCTATTGTTGCCAAAGCAGCTAAACATCTCTTATTGCACCATTTTTTCATCTATGGCATAAGAATGACTGCCCTTTTCTAAGCCACTCTCAGTGCCTGTTAACGCACTATTCTTGTCAGTGAGGTGACACTGGGTGTCATGACACCTGGCGTGTGTAAAAGTTGGAGGTGTGAAAAACAGTCTTTAAATCAAGTGCGTGTGTTCCTTAAAGCCACTGCAGTTGAAGCACTGCAACCCGTGGACTGCAGTGAGGTGTGGCTTGGTTGTTGTTATTTATTTATATATTTATTTTTCCAGAACGAAATGTTTATGCAATCTTGGTGGAAATGGTAAAGGTTTTCACATATTCGTGGGGAAAGCAGAAGTACTTCTTTAAGGGGAAAAAAGAGCAAACTACAAGTTCCCCTGGTCTTGGCAAATCGTGAGGCGTTTTTCATTTTGTAACATCAAAGTCGGCTCCCCTTCTTTGATGTCTTAGCATGCTGTTTAAGGTAAAGCATGAATGAAGAAATGTCAATCTGCAAGGTGTCCATGTAGTTTATGCTGAACACTGAAGAGGACTTGTAGATAAAAGGCAAACACAAGGTTTGATAATGAATGTCCAACAAGGAGGTGTGCATATCTAAAAGGAAACACTCAGCTGGAGAACAGCTCTGCAAACTTAAAACCCTGGTTAGCCCAAGTTTAATAGATTAAGAAAAGGTGGATTTTTTTTTAAAGTGTGGAACCGAGAGAGGACTTCTATAAAAATCCATATTGTTTCATAGGAAATGAGTGTGCTTTCAGTGCTTTGACTTAGAATTATAAATAGACCACCCACTGTGCTTAATTTGAAAATGTGTCATTTGTGTGGGAAAAACATCAGAGAGGAAAGTATAAACCAGCATAGTATTTTAGGAAATGTATAGTGATTCCTTTGTGGTGCCTATTGTCTAAACAATAATACAAATTATATGCTGAATTAAACAAAGGAAAACTTCAATTATTTAACTGGGTTCATACCTATGATTTCTATTGGAGTGACAAGCACTTGGAGAGGCTAAGCAGCACCAGGATGAAGGAGAAGGTATTTTCTGGACACAAACCCCACATTTTTTTCAGTCACAGGACATCTAGTGATGTCACTAGTAACTTAGCTGTAGAAGAGGGTGTAATGACTGTATTGTTCTGATTCTGGCACTGAATTTATGTTTCCTATAAATGATTCCTGAAGCTGGTGTGATGAACCATGTGTGCTTTGCTTCATTTAGTTGTAGAGCAAGCGCACCAGATATGGTGCCCTGGAAAAGGAAGCACCCATGGGGGCTGCAATGGGCATCAGTCTTGTCTCTTTGCTGAGACAGCTCTGCAGGGTTCAAGTCTGAATCAGTGTATTAATATTGCCTTCTGTCTACCAGAAGCTGGGCTGAGACTGCAAAATAGTTTTGATTCATTAGCAGCAGCAAACTCCGGCAGTCGCTTCCTGATGCAGTATTTGAATAAGTAACACATAAATGTGAGCTTCCAGACATAGCCAGGCTCCCTTTGTGTGTATTAATCTGTATGACACTAAAATGAGCCCTCTCCGTTAGGGTCAGGAAATAGAGATGACTGGACATTTGACATGTATTACTTAAGAAATGGATACCGACACGAATCCAGGGAACTGGGAGGTAAAATTCTGTAGTTTTGGTCAAGGCACTTTAATTCTTATCAGCCTTTTCTTCTGTTAGTTTGGAATAATTCTAGGAAAATAATGTTTATCAGCACTTTGAAGATGGAGAAAGGACAAACAGCCTTGGGATGCTAATTCCTACAAGGAAAATGCAGGCTATAAACCATAGGAATAGTGTTACCTTATCTGTTCTCATTCTTACATGTGGGACATCTTGTGACAAAGTAAAGACAGTAGTTGACAGAATGCCTGCATTTTCTCTGGAAAGCTGTCTATGGCTCTTGAGGATCATCTTTTGTGTTTCTTGAATTGTTCTCCTTCTCTATTTTAACAAAATAATGTGCAGGGACAAAGCATAAAATCTGTACAAAAGAGGACTTTTTCATCCAGATCTCACTGCCTGATTTGGACAGTTAAGGTGGGACAAACGTGAACAAAAATGGTCTGATTGTGAGTAGTGTGAGCTGGCTATAATGTATGCTGATTTACAGATCCACAGATAGACAAAGGGGAAATCTGGCATCATTTTAAGGCATAGCTGCTAAACAGTTTCTTTACACTTTGAATTTTGACTTTTACCATCAAGCTGTGGATTTCATGTCTATTAAAGAAATGTCTGGAAAAAAATCAAGAATGGGGAAGCTTCCCTGGGAAAGGTGTGCAGCTGCAGCTTTGTAGAGTTCTTGGAAAAAATTCCTACTAAATGCCATTGTGCACAGGTAGAACTTCACTGAGCTCACCCTCTCCAAAGCTTGAGGACCTTTTTTGTAGGGTTCAGATCATGGGAGCAAGAAAGATGATCCTTGTACAACCAGTGGGTACAGAGGAGCAGCACTGAAACTGACCACCATATAAGAAACAAAAAAGTAGAGAATGGCTTCTTTGGTCTTGCATCAAATGTTCCCAAAGATTAATAATCAAATCTTGTGCTTTCAGGATTACTTTCAGATGCAAAGTGTAAGAAATGCTTTTTTTGTATTTTTTTTTTCATAACCTGATTCATTGGGCCCAACAGACTGCCCATAGCAGTAGAAGCAGCTGAAATATTGTTTCTTGAGCTAAGCTGGTGTGCAACATCTAAGATCTGAAAGAAATGACAGAGGTCTCTTCTTGCCATTCAAGATTTAGGCTTGATCTGAAGTGCAGCTGGATTGGACAGCTCTGTAAAACAGTAACAATGTTTTAAAAAGGGAAACTGCAAAAAAATCCCCAAGACATTTTCAAGGACATCAGACATATTTTTAGTGCAGTGAGGGGGATCCCACATAGCCTCAAGTTCACTTTAGCTACCTCTGATGCAGGTAGCAGGGAAGCTGTCACAGAGAGTTTAGCCCAGCCAGTAAAACCCATCTGGCCTGCTGCGCATACTGAAGTCTCTTCTGTCATTAAAGCACTCAGCTGTAGCCAGGCTGGGTTAAGAACAATTGGTAGGCTGAACACAGCCATCAAATTTTTCATAGCACTGCAGATATTGTCTTCACTTTGAACCACAGTAAACTGCTGACAGATTTGATCCCTTCATCATAGTTCTAGCAGACAATAGTATCGACCTTAATATTGGATTTGCAGAAGTGAATTTTTAATTGTTTTTTGTTTGTTTAATGTATTTTGGTTACATGTAACTCTGGGCTGAAACTGGTACTATTTTGTCTCAAGAACCTTTTCAGTCAAATTAAGTCCCAGTGTTATTGCATTCTTTACCTTTATGGTTGAACAGTTACACTTTATTTGGATGCTAGCTATCCAAATATTTGCTGGGAAATACAACTTTTGAGAGAAGAGATTAGCTTTCAAGCTCTGAGTCTTTTAAATGTCATCTCTGTGAAAACTACTGACAGTCAGTAGGTGGAGAGTTCATATTGTCTGACAAGTATATTCATAGGGAGCAACTTCAAAATGCAACACAGAAGAATTTCAGGAGTCTCAAAAGACTTTGGAAGCAAGAAAGTTTTACCCCTCAGCACTTGTGCAGAAGGAACTGTGTTTGATTTAGGAGGCTTAATCACCTCATTTTGTCATGATCCTCTCTCAGTTCAATTTCTCCAGGCAGAGGGAACTGAAAAAGGACTGGCAGGTAAGGGGTGATTTGAATCTTGAAAAGTCAGAAGAACTATTGAATTAATTTTTTTCAAAGCATATTCTCTCTGTTGGGCTGTCGGACCGTAGCGTTCTTCCGCAGGTTGGGGGCACACTGTTGCAGCTTACAGCAGTGATGATGGTGATTTTATTTATTTTTTTTAATCATGTGTTGGGTCTAAAAGTCCTGTTCACCTTCACTTGTGCAGGGCACTTCACACACAGCTTGTGCAATAATAATCCCTACTTAGCAGAACAGATTCTTTGTGCAGTGGTGATAAAGGTGGGGTCTCAAATGGCTCATTCTTACATTTTTTGATTTATGTGAGGTGCTGCACGCTAGAAGATGTGTGAGAATCAAACACATAGCCCACACTGCTCCGCAGGTCAGAAACTTCCTATTCATTTAATCTCTTTTTTTTTTTTTCCCCAAGCCTTAGGACCTTTGATCTGTTTTGTCCCTCCCTAGAGGAGAGCTGTGGTTTTGTTCTGTCCCTTTTCTCATTCCTTTTGCCTGCTTCACACCCTCGTGTCTATGTATCTTCTTCCTTGCTCAGCAGCGTCATGTGTTGTGCTTTCCGAACCTGCAACTCCCCTTCAGGCTCAAAGTACGCTGAGTGTACAGACACTGTCCCCTCTGCCAGTTCCCTGAAAACCTGCAGCAACTGCAATGCAGTCACCTCCTGGGGAACACTTTGAACAGGAACCAGCCCCTTCCTCATTTGCTGCACATTGTCTCAAAACCGTTTGCTGCTCTGCTTGGACGATAAGGTTTCTCGGATCCAGCTCTCTATCATATGGTGCAGAAAACTCTGACAGCACTTAACAAGCAATGACTGCTAACAATAAGAAGAGGCTTCAAAGAGTTACATTTACATGTAAAAAGGCATAGAGATATTTATGTATACCAGATGGTCCAAAGCAGGTGGATATAATGTAACTATGATTTACCGAAGTGCCAGGGGAGGTGAATGCTTGTTACTAAAGCAGCACCTCAGGGTCCTAACCTGGACTGTGCTACGACTCTTGTTTTACTAGCACTGTACAAATGTAGCACGTCAATCACTGACATGAAGAGATCACAACCTAAACAGATAAGGTAATTACCGAGTGCAGCAGATATAGACTTTCAAAAGCCCTGCAGCGTGTCAGAGGCAGAGCTGGGACTCTAGCTCAAGGCATCTTCGTACAAACTGAGCCTCTTAGTCATTAGTCCTTGCTTTTGTTGTCTAAATGAGCTGATTTGTTTATTTGCCTTGCATCCCTTCCCTGCAAGTCCTTTCTGTAAGCAAAGGAACCATTAGGAGTCAAGCACCTTAATCTTTTAAAGGCGCTGTATTAGTTCTGAATATCCTTCTCATGAAAAAACAAACCAAAACCCACCAAGACAGTCTATAAAAGGGGTAGCAGGGAAGGTACAAGAGTTTGGTTTTATCTCCTACAGCCAGGTGAAGCTGCGTTCTGACACCCTTGCACCACTAAATGGACTGAGCTCACAGTATGCTGTGGATTGTAACAATGCTCAGAAACCATGCAAACCCTAGCTGTGGTATTCAGTACGTATACTAAGCCTGAAGTCCATGAGAGATTTCAGGCTCTATTTGAGTGCCTCACTCTGAGCTTACTCAATTGGGGTAGGTATGTGAAGTAAAAAAAAAAAAAAAAAAAGAGTTTTAGAGAGCATCCTGGGAACAAAAAGAAGAGTGAAGGCAGGTCCTGTCATACAGAAAAAAATTCTGTGAGTCCACAGAGAAATGTGGTGCTTCTGGAAAGGGAAATCCTGCCCATACCCTGCTGCAGCTCCATGAGGTATAAATAAGCATGTGCACATCAATGCTTTGATTTCCAAAAAACATTTTTCAAGGCTCCATACAAAGGTTATTGAAGAAACAACATTGCCAAGAGGTTGGTGGACAAGTTATTTTATTGAAAACTTGTTAAAAGACAGGAAATAACAGGGCAAGCTTAAAGGTTACTTCTCCATTGCTGGGCACAGAATGTTAATTTAGATGTACCACTGGCCTAATCCAACATTTCTTATGAACTTGAAGCAGCTGCAGTGTCTTTTTCAGGATAAGTTTGTAAAGTGGCCGTACAAATGTCTTTTGCATTGCCTAGAAGCAACTGGGACTGTTCTGCTCTCTCTGTTTATCCAGGAGTGATTTGCAAAGGAGAGGTATTTACATACTACAGAACCAGAGAGAGTTAACTTTGGTCTATCCTTGTTAGCCTAACTCTGTGACTTTGGAAGTTGCAGCCCTGCTGGATCTGGATGCTGCTGTTTTGACCTTGGAGCACATGGCAGTTAATCTGCTTGTGGAGAGACAGTTTATTCGCAGTGGTTTTGAATTTTGGTTTAAAACTGCTTTAGACTGTGCTTTTACCAGTGCATTCATTGTATGCCTTACCGAAGGAATAATGCGCAAATGAGCTGTTGGAGACCCAAAAGGGATGACTGATTTTCAGTTTATTGTGAGGAGAAAAAACATCTGGAGTGATCAAAGGTAAAAGCTTTGCCCTCTGGAGCAAAAGCAGCCCCTATGATAAGCAGGCATATTGTGGCACACCTGGAGGTGAGCCCTGGGTCGGATGCCTGAGTCTTATTTTTGAAAATTTCCATTTAGAGAATGAGAGTAAAAATGAGAGCAGGGACAAAGGAGGAGCAGGAGCTGAAAGGAAACAGAGTAGTGATTAAAACAGACCGAAGGAATCCACCTCCAGCCATCACAGTGTTGCTGCTGGGTCTCACATGCTGCCACAACATGCCAAAGCCAACAACAGCCTTGTCTCACAACAGAAGGTATAAAACATACTTTATCTCCTGCTCAGTCTCTCTCTTGCAGCAAGAATTTTCAGTGTCAGTCAAGCTGGGTTTTTTGACAGAAGCAAGGCTTTTCCAGCATGTGATGGAAGAGTTGTAGAGAGAGAAGTAATGTTGAAACAACTGTCTGATACTCTGAGGCACTGGGAACTGCATGTTTAAGTATGTCGGTCTCCCAAAATGGGAGGTTGGGAGACAAGCAGAGTTAGGAGCACATGGTTCTGTGACACCAAGGCAAATAGAACTACAACTAAAAAGGTCCAGCAGAGAAATATCTGCAACAGTGGAGGTGTGATGGAATTAGGATGACGAACCTTTAGGAGAATTCTTTTCCAAGTGCTTCTTTGCATATCCTGGATGAGCCCCCCATACTGTGATTGTGCAACTCCAACTATAAATTATTCACATTTGTTGTTTATTTCAGAGCTGAATACTTTTTAATTACTTTTGATGTGTGAGGATGTAATGCAAAGGGAAAGCATTTCAAATTTGGGGAATTTCCTGGTAGTCTGGCTTGATGGAATCGGTCTAGGTTGGACTTGATGATCTCTGAGGTCTTTTCCAACTTGGTTGATTCTATGATTTCTATGATTTTATTCTATGATCTGGGCTGTGCGGAGGGTAAGAGTCCAGGAGGCAGTTTGCTATGGGCCTCACCTCTAATCAGAAATGTACTTGTAAGGCAGTTTGGGTTAGCAGCAAAACAGCATACACTCCACTGTATTGGAGTCCATGTAACTCCAAATTAGCATGCTTTATTGTTCTGTGACTCTGGATGGAGAGAGCCCTAGATCATTCTAGGCTTATGGGCACATCTGGACTGGAATTAAAACAGTGGCCTGTTTTCACCTTGACCATCCATTCCAGGTATTTTTGCAGGAAAGAGGAGTGTTGAGAACTAAGTCTATGACAATAACTGGGTTATTGCATACTGGGCATATCACACCTTCAACTTGTGTCTCAACATTGCTAACAGCATTTCTGAATCCCTGAACCCTTTTTGACTTGCAGTATCTGAAAGCAGTCTGACAAGAACTAAGCAGGTCTGCTCTGGTGCTTTTAACCCTCTGACTATTTCTCTTTTAATTCTAAAAATGTGATATCAAAGAGAAGGAAACATGCATCCAGCTTCAGGCTCAGAAGTGCCAGGGGATACATTTAATGAAGGTGTCATAATTAAGTTCCATTTTAAGTCACAGAATAAACCTAAAATGAGGCCAGATTGTTCAGAAAAACTTTGGAGGTGCTTTTGCTGGCTGAAGATGTGCCAGCAGTGCCCAGGTGGCCAAGAAGGCCACCAGCATCCTGGCCTCGATTAGCAATAGTGTGGACAGTAGGAGTAGGGAAGCTATGGTGCCCCTGTACTGGGCAGTGGCAAAGTCACACCTCGCATACTGGAATCAGTTTTGGGCCCCTCACTACAGCTGTGAAAGACATTGAGGTGCTGTAGCATGTCCTCAGAAGGGTGATGAAGGTGGTGAAGGGTCTGGAGAACTGGTCTGGTAAGGAGCAGCTGAGGGAACTGGGATTGTTTGGTGTGAAGAAGAGGAGACTGAGAAGATACCTCATTCCTCTCTACAGCTACCTGAAAGGATGTTAGAGTGAGGTGGGGGGTGGTCTCTTCTCCCTAGTGTCAAGTGAGAGAAAAGAAATGGCCTAAAATTGTGCCAGGGAGGTTTAGGTTGGAGGTTAGGAAAAATTTATTCGCTGAAATAGTTCTAAGGCATTGGAATGGGCTGCCCAGGGAGGTGGTGGAGCCACCATCCCTGGAAGTGTTGAAGAAGCATGTGTACATGACGCTTTAGGACAAGGTTTAATGGCCGTGGTGTTAGGTTGATGGTTGGACTGCATGATCTTGGAGGTCTTTTCCAACCCAAACAATTCAAGTACCGAGGATACAGGCTTCCAAATCATTATTCCAACTCATTTGGCTCTATTCCTGTTGAATTACTGCCACATGGAATGGAAACAAATGAATAAGTCTCTTCCCTTATTCTCCTCTTGTTAAGCTCCCCCTCACCCCTCCCCCCCCTTTGTGTAACGAATACAGCACTAAACTTTCATCAGGTCTAATGGTGAAGATACGGTGCCCCTGTACTGAGCACTGTTGAAGCCCTTTACAGGTCCAAATTCAGCTCTTCCCCCCACCCCCTTCTCTCTGAAGCACTTCTTGGTAAAACAACTAAGCTGAATGAGATTCTATTTTAAAATGGTCTGCCGCTGACAGCTTCAGTTCTGCAAGCAGTTGAAAATGGCTGGCAAACCTTTATACAAACAGCATGCAAAACATCACACAAAGCCTGGGGAAGAAATGGCTTTAGATGTAGGGATTATAAAAGAGTGAATACAATTTTAAGATAAAATACGAGTGATTAAGTTAATGATGGATAATTTCACCAGTTTGAAAACTATAATTAATAGGAATTAATTGTATATTTAGAAGTTTAGCATAGCTTCACTAAAAACACTACATCAAACATAACAATATTGGAAGACTATATAATGAAGAAATGATCCAGATGTTCATAAAAGCTTACAAAGGTTTAGAAAAAAGGGGCTGCATGAAGAAGCTCTAATGATAAAAAGATGCCACTTGCTGTTCTGCTCTTCTTTTAAATACATCCTTTCTGAAATAATGATTATCATTTGCACTTTCATCTTAAGTTAAATAGCATATGGCTTTGGCTGATTAAAGCCCCCTCCTGGTATTAATCAGCATCTTAGTATCATGTTTCTAATGGAGGCAGCAGTTGCCCTGCTGATATTGTAAGCTTTTTAACAACATCTAAAGTCTGCTGATCACTGCTGCTGGCAAGAAATAGCTTTGAGCTTCCTAGGTACAAGAGTATTGCAAAGATGTCACTTACAGGTGTGGTTTATATGAGCTTCTACAACGTACTGTATTTTAAACACTTGCTGAAACTTAAATAATTACATTTAATAAGTAGTTATCTGTTTTTAAAAGAAAATTGGAAAACTTCTGACTATGATAACATTTGATATACACAGGCATCATGGAACCAGAGATTGCTTGATGCAGTGAAGTGTTTGGATGCTTTTGAATGTCTGTCTTTATGGCTACTGTTCTAGCACAAGCCAGCAGTGATGCTCACAAGCTGACCTGAAAGCTGTGGCATGCCTTTATGTAGAAATGGCTTCCTACAATGGCCAAGATTGGTTTAGGAGTATTGTAGTTTTGTCACATCATCTCTAAAATGCAAAGGGAGAACTACCAGGCAGGGCTGTGGCAGCAACACAGCTGCTCATATAAACACCCACTGTATGGCTGTGTATTGTTGGACACGCTCTGATCCTGCAATCCCAAGCTACAGAGCACAGGGAGACTAGACTGTGTGATTTCATGGAGATTGTGATGTTCTCTTTCACAGAGCTTTATAAAGATGGTATAAGTTTGCTACTCAGGTTTGGCATTTCCCACAGACTCTGCCCAGGCTAGCTTGTCTGTAAGGCAGAAGTGGAGCCCCAGGGCAAGCTATGACCTGCAGAATGTTATACCACACTTCCTGCACCAGGTGCTTGGTTTTGGATTATCTTGTGACTCATTTAGCATTGAGATTTAACATTATCCCCCAACTTAGTTGCCAAAATGTCTTTGTCTATGTTGAATATTAAAACAAATAAAGAAGCACAAAACAGCAAGAAAACTGATGTTAGCTGAAAAGTTGAATACATCTTATTTCTTCAGGGATTTCCAAATGAAGGAATATCCTGGTGAAGGCTGACAGGCCAGACCTTTTCTATGCATGAAGTTCTGAAGTCTTGTTATATTGTGTGTGGTAGTGATAGCAGAGTTCACATATAGGGAAAATTTCCCAGATTGGTACTTCTTCCTTAGCACCTGGGGATCCTGTTGGATACTGCTTCCATTTGCTGTTTGATGTAGCTACCCTAAGGCACTGTGGGTGCACAGAATCCTGCAAACCTACACTCCTTTTCTGTCTGGAGTGCTGCATAAAAAGTCATAGCAAGCAATGCTTAATTCTGTTTTACAAATACATTTTAGCAAAGCAGTGCTATCTCATTGTTGCACCTTTTCCTTCATTAGCTCCTATCTTTCTTTTGTTACTTTTATATAGTACTGCATTCATCTAAGTTCTCACATGTCATCTGGACAACTAGTCTTTGCCCTTTTGTAAATCGTTGCTATTAACTTAGTTTTATCCTTCTCTTTTGGAGCTCACTGGATACCACCATTTGCCATGTTCAAGCTGATTATGTAAGCATGGCTCACAAGAGACGTGGATGTTTTAGCTGTTGTGTTTCATTCATCTTGCACATTTTTCCTGTAACATTCTTGGCAGATGTGTTTGAACTTACATTTTTCCAATTCTAAAGGAATGTGCAGTTGCTTTACTTACATGCTTGATTCTTAGAGTAGTATGACTGTGATTTTTAATTTACAGATTTCCCAATTTCTTCTAGAAGTTGATCTCTCACATCTATTTCTTTTTCTACCCCTCTAACTATGATTTTTAATTAAAATACATCTTTATAAATAATATTTGCTTTATCAATAACCATTGACCATCTAAATACTCCCAATTATGTCTCTTTTGAATGCTAAGGCATATGGATTATACTTGTGCACTAAATACACAGAATAAATTAGGCAAACAATTGCATCCCTTTTTCTTACTCAGAACTGGTAAATTTACTCCCCAGCAGAGCTCCTCTTGGCAGTTACTGTCTTTTTGTTTAGCCATTTGCCATCTGTAACTTGTTTCTCTTCTATCTCTTTATTGGCTATTGATGAGGTCAAGATGGTTATTTGGTGGTTGCCGCCAACCACCTGTTTTTCAGCTTGTTGGTCCACATGGTTGCCACAGCATCATTCAGATAGTACAGAACCTGCCTCCATCCATTGGTTTACTCATATTGGTTTCCTTACAAGCCACAAGGAAGGCCCTTCTGCCACTGCTTCGTCTCGCTGCCAACGGTGTGCCTGAGACACTTCAAAGAGAGTGTTCCAAAACAACCGTTCTCAAAGGCTGGGCAAATTTCCGTCAGCCTTTCATGAGTAACAGGAGACTCTGCATCCTGTTTTAAAAGAACCACTGACATTGTGTTTCAGTTAGCAACCAACCACACATGCCTTTTTGCAAAAATTCCTCTTTGATCCTTAGAGTGCCTTCATTTTTCTTCCCCGCTAATTTGCCATTACTCGGTTAAAGGGGGATAACATGGAGTTACCACTGGTCGCAAATCTCAGGAAGTGAGCAGCAGCAGCTATTGTACCATGGGGTGGGATTTGCACCTGAGAAATGGAAAATGGGCACCACACTTCTCCCAGCTTGCCAGAAAAGAATTTTAGCAGTGGCATTAGCATGGGCTCTCTATAGCAGCTGTGTACATTTTCTAGTGCTGAGAATTATAGTTTGGGAACAGAAAATAAAATCTCTTGTCATTTATTTTCCCTCCCCCCCCCCCCCCCCAATGAGAAACTACTCTTCTTAATGATTTTGTAGTGACATCTACAAACTTAGTCATGAAGCATCACTAAACTCTGCTAGGTGCTATCAAATGAGCAAGGTGTGTTTCTTTCAGTATAGAATGTTTGCTTACAAATCTGCAATCTAGCTACTGAATTCCACATAGAACTTCTCAGAAGAAGCAGAGCTGAAATTCAAGCAACATGTACGTTGCCGTTCAGGTACTTTGCATTTTCTCTCTGAAGGACTTCACAATTCAGTCCTTATGTTTTTGACTGATATCAGGAGTAAACTTGAGGAAGTAAATGTGCCTAATAGTAGAAGATGTGCTTTGAAACTCTCCAGAGATGGAGACTCCACAATGAAATGGAGTGAGTGTGTTCACTTCAAACTGCACTCTGTAGTGAGTAATGGCTCTTCAGATTTCTTTTAAATTCCTCATAATTTCTTCAGATTTGCAAGTGTTTCACTATTAATACACACAATGGACCTATCAGTCTGAATGCAGAGTCTGCATAGCTATAAATTGCAGGATGTGACAATTACCATGCAATTTGGGGGTTGTGGGAGATGTAAACATTATAATAATCTGATTTAAGTAGTCAATGCTCCAACAAATTAGACATTACTACAGTGAGCTGAGCTCTGCCTTGAATGCAAATGGAGTCTCATTCAACTCCAATAGCAATTCCATAAAAGTGCAGAGAGAGCACATGTGGTTCAAAGTATTTTTAAAAAGGAAAATGTTGTACATATTAATGAACACAATATAAAACCTAGGGGGAAATAGAAATATATTTTGGGATAATTGTTTAGATGTTTGCATCTGGAAGAGCTAGCATTTCAAAAGCTAAACATTTGATTCACACAGTTTATTTTATTTATATCAGACATTCTCCATGTGCCTGAAATTTATCCCGTTGCTCTGGACCTGCATCTCTTGCACCCTTATCTTGTAACAAAGGCACAGTGCTACACAGGCCTTGCACGTGTCCTCTGCACAGGGACTGATGCAGTGTGCTAGTAATAGGCAGGTGTTTGGTGTGTGTACCTGTCTGTACTCTTGTCATCTGGTGCACTGCAGTGTGTAGGAGCTCTAATTGTGGGCTGGTAACCCTAAATCTAGTTCAAAGAAAGAACAAACAGACAGTCCATTTGCCAAAATCTGCCATTTCTTAGACAAGAAAAAGCAGATGGTCATGGAAAGGCAGGGAGTAAAGAGAAGCAATGACAGTGTTAATCTGTACTACTGTGCACTGTGCTTCACATTGTGGTTAGCTGTCTCCTTCACAAGGAGGGCTATGGAGAAGGTGTGCACTCTGCCTTAGTTTTGCACTGGGATAGCCAGATCAAAACTGAGGGCCTAAGAAGGATGAAGTTTCCACTTAGGTTTAAGAGATAAAAGTGCCTGAGGGTACTTAGCACTGCCTGTGCAGAGATAAGGGAGAAGTGCAGATGATGTTTTTAACGTCCAGAGTCTACCTACTCAGCTTTCTTAGTTGATGTGTGTTGGAATCCTACAGATAAGCACAGAGCCCAGCCTGAAGCAGAGTCATCACTGCAGGTTGTCTCCAAAATGCCAGGAAGATCCCTATTCTATGGTTGATGGTTGAAACCCTGGAGCAACCCTGATAGAGGAGGGACATCACAGTGAGTGCTACAAAGGTAAAACTGAAACAAGGGAAAGCACAGGGTACTACCACAGGATAGTGCAGTCAACAGAAAGCAGAGTAGTACCTCAGATATGCATTTCCTTCCCACACTGTGCATACACACCCTTGAGGCTCTCTGTTCCTTTCCTCATGTCCTGTAAATGAAGCAAGTTATGATGCTGCTGACACAACTGGATGAGTAGCTCACCATGCACTTCAGAGGTGAACCAGAGGCAGGTGGTGATGGCGTAGCAGGATGTGGTCCAGAACATTAGAGGCATCACTCCACTTCTGAGACATGGTGTGTCACTTGCACTGGGGCCTGAGCTGGGGCAGTGTACAGCATTTTAGCTGTCATGCTAAAAGAGTGGCAGCAACAGAAGCTAAAATGAATTATCAGCCCAGTGCATATCTGCTACAAGCAGAAACATTTGCAGTGATCAGTCAGCAGTTTATTGGCTAAGATCAACAACTGAGATAACTACAAATAAGTGGCTTTGCAGCCTTTTCTTCTGGCATGTCTTTTGTAATCAGTATGAGTTATTACAGTGGCTTTCAAGAGGCACAAAGACAGTTCAGCTAACAAGCAAATAGATACAAAAGAAAAGGATAAAGAGAAAGCCAATGTTAATGTCTTTTCCTTACCAAAGACAACTGGAGTCCATAACTGTATCACTATTCATCTGCACAGTATCATTGTCAGTCACAAGAGAGAAAAAAAAATCAATGTGCTGTGGTGGCTTTTTTTTTTTTTTTTTTTTGAGAACAGAAGAATGCAAGAACTAGATTATGATAGATTAGTTCAGATATCTGGTCTGATGGCAAATAACATTGGGATTCTAGTCTGGTGACAAATAACGCTGGGATCAGAGAAACAAAAATGCTGCGTGAACTCAGGCCACATTCCACATTTGCTAAAAATGCACTAGTGCTGCTGTTCTCTACTGGGATGCTGTGATCCTTGGTGGTGTCCTAACAGTTCACTTCTCTTTGGACATGGAAATGTAATTTTCCAGAGATATGTCCTCATTTTAGCCAGAATATTTTTTTGCCATGGCTGCAACTATCTTCATTATTCAGAGTCAGCGCTCAAACAGTCTTTCTTCAAGAAACCTACTCCTATGCTAGTGCTTGCTTACAGCCCATATTGCAGTATGACCCAAAGAGAGACTTGTCTGGTGCAGCGTGCCATTCAGTATGATGGAAAAACAACTTTCCAGTGACCTTATATTAAAAATCTCTTCATACCTTTCTAAAAGTAGGGACATCTTGACCAGATACCAAGGTGGATAACGTAATTGTTAAATTCCCTTTGCTGACCTAGCCATTACTTGCTGCTTTTGCTGCCCAAAAGTGTTATAGAGGACTGCTATGTCCTGCTGTACAGCTGATGGTCTCCAAAAGCACCATTCCAGCAGTTCCTGAAGTGCAGCACCACCAACTCCTGCAAATTAAATGCAAACCTCACAACGTTTTAGCTTTTTAAACTTCAGTTCCTTGAATCAATGATTAAGTGAAAATTTTAGCTTTAATAAAAAAGGTAATTCTCTCATTTTATGAAGATAGACACAGAGGCAAGCTTTTATATAGTTTTATAAGAGCAGAGAATAACAGGCTCAAAGAAACTGAAATGAAACATTTTTAGGATACTCTGAGTTTTTAGACCTGAGTGGTTGTAATTCTTGGTTTTGCATACTGAAAGCATCCAAAACTGAAAATCTTTCTTTTCACAGTATTTCATGGGACAATGCTGTTTCAATCTACATGGTTTAATACTGAAAGAATTTGGAGTGCTGAAGTTTAAAAAAAATGGGGTTTTTTTTGGTTAAATTACTTGTGAGATAAATGGACTATACATCATATTACTTTTTGATTGTTAATAAACAAATATCTGATTGAATACAATGTACAAAGCAGACCTTTCAGTTTGCTATTGATCCACACCTCGTCCTAAGGTAACTTATTTCAAAAGGAGGAAAGGGGGAAAAAAGTGAATTTTCACTATTTGCCCCACACAACAGAAAAGAGTACATAAACTGTTGATAATGTAGTGGCCCTAGAAAGGAAAGAAATTAAATATCTAGTTCTGGGTACGCCTTGGTGGATACCTTCCCATGACAAGCAGTATGACTCTTTAGCTCGTTCATGTTTTGCTTCCCAGTGACTGGCGGTCACTCTTTTTGGATGCGTCTTTGCCTCGCATTGAAAGTTGTACGCTGTTTTCTGGTATTGAATCTCTTGTAGATTTCCCCACCTTGTCAGCTGGTGGTGGAATCAGCACTGATTTTATCATCTGTGCTTTCTCACTCCTATTTATGAATCCAAATAAAAAACATTTTTAAAAAGAGAGAGAGAAAGAGAAGAGCGAGAGCGCGAGAAAGGAAAAAGCTTCTGAAAACAACGACTGCCACCTAGCGTCACACAAACGCGGAAAAATCTCACAAAGGCAGAACAAGCTCTTTCCACTGGAAAATCCTCGGCATTAAATCCAATTTCAGTTGATTTCAATTGGCACCAGCTTCCTCAGACGTTAATGTTACAGTTTGTATGGCCAAGCCTATATATATATATGGAGAGAGAGAGAAGTAGTTTTACATAGGATAGGTGAGAATCTGTGTGTGTGCATTACCATGATAACAGAGAATTTAATTCCATTCTGCAGCTCTGCACTAATGCAGAGGTGGACATCATTACCTGGCAGCCTGTGGTAGGGTGTCAGCCTGTGACAGTAGTGTTACAGGTGAAGAAATGTGTCTGTCTGCTCATTTACCAGCTTCAGAAAGTCATCTCTCAGCAACATAAAACCTTCCTATAGATATTTGCCCTACTGAGATAAATAGCAGTGATCATTTTAGCATATTTTAAAGTATTTTATACTTGACTTCCTGATGGTGGAAAATCCTTAAACTAGAGCTCAGCAATAAGATTTGATCCTTCATGTTAAATAAAAACAATTCTGAGACAAGGTGCACCAGAAGGGCTTGTGGAAGTAATTCTGATTGAAATTAATTGCATCAGTTATTAAATCGAGGTTTGAGACACAAACTTCTGTCAAATATTCTTTCTACAAGACAAGCTCAGTCAGAACAATGGTGTCACCACTCACCTCTAATGTCTGGATGCTGAAAGCCAAGTAAGATTATCTCTGTCTGGTCTGAGGTTTTACCAGCAATGGAATCCAACCAGATATATTCTGTGATTGTGTGAGATTTCTGAAGAAACTTTGGGCTCACCTGGTGCCTGTTCTTGGTAGTCCTCAATGGTCTTCAAAAATATGTAACCCTCCAAATATGTCTGCATTAACTTGGTGCATACTGTCAAATACATTTGGCAGAATGTTAAAGCAAGGTGGGAAACTGGCAGTGATAGTATATATCTGTATGTTCATAGGAACATTACTTTATTGTATGTACTATGTTTCAGTGTTGGCTGTACAGTTAGGCCCAGAGCTCAGAAATTTTATCTGTTTCCTGTTCTTGGATCAGCACACTTCTCAAATTACTGTAGCTGGGATTTAGAAAATGAAAGGACAAAGGGCACTATTAAGTCAAGAATGTGAAAAGAGTAGGAATTGTCAAGCACCTTAATGCCATCTCTTCCTCGGAAGACAGCAAATTAATAGCCAGCATGACACACACATATTCTAGAGCAGCTAATGACTTCTTTCTTTGTGAATAGCTAAAGTAACTAAAATAACTGAAGTTATGAAGGAATGTTTGAGTATCATCTTCTTACACATCTTGGTGATCATCAGATCTAGGAAAATTGAGAATTGCAACCTGAGTACAGTCTATGAATTGCAAAGGGCATAGAAACTGGCAGAGATCCTGATGCAGGAAAATGCTATGCAGCTGTTTAATTCTCAGCACATGAATTTTCCCTGAAGTTCAGTGTGTGCACAGTCTTTGCTGGATTGGCACATTAGCACTGAGAGGTTAAAGGACAATTTTCCACAAAGCCCTCATTTGCAGCGCTTTGAAAAAGTGAGGCACGTTTTCTCTTACACAGCACCATGTCATTTTAGCAGTATTGCTCAGAAGGATGCCATAAAGAAGCTTTGCAGTTGGAAGAGTTGGGTGCAGCTGAGGTTAATGCTGAATTTATTGCCTCATCATCTTTCAAAGGCTATCAGTAAGGAAAGAACAGTGAAGAGATTTTGTTTTTCTTAACTAAAAATAACTCTGTTTTTATCTTTTTTCTCTTTTTTTTTCTTATCCTGAGGGTAGACTTTGAGACAGTCTTGAAATACTTCAAAACTTACTAAACAAATACCTTACTCTGCCATGAAAAACATCCAGAAACATTTTAAGCCCTTACTGTTCTATCTTGACATATCTTGGCCTAGTCACACAGAAAACAGGAGGTTTAACAAATGATCTCCATGTTTTCCATGAAATACATTACAAATAAGGTAATTGCAATGCTGGCCGTTCACAGAAGATGTAGAATTCATATTGAGATCCTCCTCACTTTCTTCTGGAGTTCATGCTCTACCTTACAAGCAGGAGGGATGTAAATGTACATTTTTCTGTTATTCTTTTATTTCTTTTTAATAATTGAAAGGCGAGACAGATAAACAAGGACAAGTAATGAACTGTCTGGACATGGCAACACTGAGTTGAAGACTCTTGCTGCTGCTCTTTGCAGACATCTTTCTGTTTCTTGGGATGTTTTTAAAAAGTAGGGCCGGACTATGTTTTGCATATCCAAAACAGCAGTGAATACTGGGGAAAGATCCATCAAATCCTTTGCATTCTTTTCTGTGGTCACTGACACAAAGGGACACCAGCTGATATTATGTGTGTCAAGTTTTTGCTTTCCTGCAGTGTTGTGGTGATTGACAGGCCATTGCTGAAGAGTGATACGATGGGAGCCCTTAGGGTACCTGTCCTGTTTCAGTCTCTTTCTCTGCTTTCTGAGTGCATTTTTACTTTAAGATCAGAAGAATTTGAAAGCCTCAAAACAGATGAGAGATTGTTTGGATGTTAGTGTGCTCAGTGCAGATTGTGCCTTGGTGAACATGTGTTTTGGGAGGAAGAAGGAATCATGCAGGCAATTGGGAGAGCTCTGCTTTTGGCAGGATCGAAGGGTGATGATTTCCCATTATGACTTCTCTACAGTGTGAGTTTTAAACTTAATCGCTACCTCAGCTCTATGCGGGAGCATTCTTTTAAAAAGTCTCCTTTTTAGTGTGTAGGGCCTCTTATTTTTTGACCTGGCAAAAAGAAAAGGCAAAATAAGCCGCCTACTTTTTTTTTTTTAGCAGATACTGTCATATTTGTGGCTTAAATCATACTTGCAATGTTCAGCTGTACTACGTCTGTTTGGCTAATACCAGCAGACACATCAATTCTTAGAGATATGGCATTGTGGGCTCTGGACAGCTTGTTAAAAATAAACAGTGCCTCCTTCAAAGAACTTTCAGTCTGTATAGACTAACATGGAGGAAGAATGTCTGATGACTAACTGGTTTAATCTTTACATTGCAATTTTAAACATGAGCTTTTTACTAGCTACATCGAAGAGAGAGCAGAACTCATAAATGGTGATATCTCACTCTTCCATATAGTGTGGCAGTGAAAAGAACTAGTGCTTCCTGGCTGGGTGGTTCAAATGAGATGCTTCAGAGACATGTTTCTCAAAAGGCACGTGAAAGAAATGTGGATCTCCATGGCCATGGATTTTTGTATGCAAAGGAACTGGGCCCTTCACAGTCCATGACACCATTTGTAATCTTGAGCTGGACATGTACACGATTATTGAAACTTGGTAGGGGGTCTTCCGATACGGTCTCTTTCTGAGTGGTTTTCTGTGTTTACTCTGCCTCCTTGTCCCCAGTGTCTGCCTTCATGCCAGTTTATTTTTCAAGTGCTTGCTCAGGCCTATTCAGCTTTATTTTATTTAAAAAACAAAAAAAACCCTTCTAGTAATTGAATTATCACACAGAGGTTGCTTCTCATGTTTTTTTTTGTTTATTTCTATTCATTCAGCTTCACCTGTGACTTCTTAACTTTCTCGCTTAGCTTCTTGTCTGTTCATTTTTCGTGGTTCAAAAGATCTGTAGTTCAGTCTGCAAACCTGAAGCATTATCCCATTAGCACTAGTGATCAATATGTCATTCCACCTCCAAAGATAGTTTTCGTAAGTCTGTTTTTCCCGTGGCTGTTACTGTGTGTGCTCTCAATTATAGTCATGAATAATTTTATCAAATTGAACAATATTAATTCTGTATTTCTATAAGATATTTTTCCCAGATGATTTAGAAACTTGGGGTATTTTAACTATAACTGTTTAAGTGAATTGTTTAAAGAGCTGCCACATAGCCCCAGTTGTATGAAACTACACAGTCTCAAGTTTAAACTGCTAGAATGTGTTACTGGAGACAGCTTGGAATAGCCATGTAAAAAAACCTGCGGGCTCTCTAACCATTCCTTGAAATACCAAGCCTGTATAAACTGATTCCTCCTCTACTTCTTGGCAATTTGTTCTTAACTTAAATTTCTAGCAAAAGTTGAACAATTCCCTTATGAATCTGCCTCCTCTTTGGCATGCCTGAAGCCAGAACTCTGGCTCTGAATTTTAAAGTTAGACCTAGGTGTTAAATGTATCAAAATCTATGTATTGATAGATTTGAAGACCTTGTTTACCTTCGGCTTCTCCTTGGAGTCTGTTTTATATATATATTGTCCTGTGTATAATCACATTTGTAGTGATTTTCAGGAGGCAGGTAAACAGTACTTTTCCTACTTAGCAGGATGCTTTTTCATTTAGAAGATGTAAATGTGACTTGAGAGACATGAAACTATCATTTCATAGCTCTTCTTGATGAGCTTGTCCTTCTAGCAGAGTGGCATGCCTTTTGGTTGTCTTTTCTGAGGACGTCCTTCCCTTCAGTCGTCTCTTTCTCTGGCAAACATAATTATCTCAGCTAAACAGTTAGCCTGGGTTGTTTAACAGTCCCCCTAAGGGTGCTATGCCACAGATGCCACACCAGTACTTTCCCAAGAGTTGGTGAGCAATAGTTTCATCTCCTGAAAATACGCTTTGATCATATTTCCAGGTACTCTGCAAGCCCTAACTCTGAGCGGGCAAACATTTTACCACTCTGCAGGCTGAATCAGCTTTTTCTCTTTTTTAAAAAAGTGGTTCCTTAGATTTTTATCTCTCTGTATAGATTTTGTTATTTGATTTACTCTGTTCATCTTCTGCTTACATTGTACAGTGCCATAACAAAGCCAGCTGTTTCTATCTTTAAACCCCTTAGTAAGAAAGTATGAAGATATGATTGTTACAATAGATGTTTCAAGTTTCTTTTTATGTGTCTGTGAGGAGAATTCTTTGCGATGGCAGATCTTGGGAAGTGGAAAGAGGCAGGAAAAGGGATAAGTGCTGAAGAAATTGACACCTGGGCATGGGAATAGAAAAGCCATGTTCTGGCCAGGCCTTTAATATTGCTATGTAAAGCAGAAAATCTAAGAGAGTCATGCATTTGGGTTTAGGTTGTGGCTTATAAAGGCGAAATCCACTATGTTATGTTTTCTTCCTTTCCATATATAGGAAACTGAAGGTAAAGTGTTCCTTCTTGTAACAATAATTCAGGCTTGCCTCTAGGAGGAATAGAGCGGGTGTGCAAATGGTCCCTCTGCTCACCGTAGAAATGTTCTCCAGAGCATTGTGATTGCAGTGTACAGGACTCTGACATCTTGCAAAAAGCACCAGCTCTGTATCTGTAGCCCATGAAAACTTAATTTGCTGTGGCTCAAACCCTGCTCCTGTACTGAGAGCACAGGAGCCTTCTCTGGTCTGGCCACAAAGTAGGACACCCAGGCAGCTCGTTCATGCATAGCTGTAATGCATATAAGGCCGTCGGAGCTTCTGTCTGTGCAACTGTATCCTTCCTACCATGTGGCATTTAACATCTTTCATCAGTTACATCTATTTCACTCTGAGATTTTTATGATGTTTTTGTCTGCCTTCTCTTCTGCCCTCTTTGTTCCATACTCCCTTTTTTTTTCATAGGAGCAAATTCCTCCCCTCCCTCTCCTGATCTCCCCCTCCCCCATTCCATTTTTATATAATTTGCTTTTTATATTTTCTTTGCAGTACCTGTGGCAGCTGCTTTGCAGGTCTCCTGCTGTGCAAATCGCCCTTCACAGAGGAAGATCTTCCTGTCAGTGACTGACAAGAGGTGCCAGGAGCAGGCTAGAAGATTTTTAAAACCCGTGAGTTCGCAAATCAGCAGGTATCTGTGTGCAGTTCTGGATACGCCCCTAGCATTAGTTCCTATCTTCCATCAAAGAGTTTTTAAGATATGGCCCACAGGCAGAGTTTCAGGTTAAAAGGAACACACTCCTAGTGTTTGGCTGCATCTATCATCTTGATTTCTTTTTTTTTCCCCAAATGTAATGACAGCAGTGGTTTGTTCTTGGAGAGGCTTATGGTTTGTATTTTGCTGTTATTTCTGTTCTGGGCTTTTTATTGGTTTGTTGTTGGATTGTGGGGTTGGTTTGTTTGCTTTTGTGGGGGTTTTTTTTGTGTGTTTTGTTTAAAGGTACTGTGTTTACAACAGCCTAAACACAGCACCTGGTTTTTTACCTTTCATATTTTTCAAGGCTGACAGTGCTGAAGAGGCTAAAATACATCAAAGACTGAAGGGAAAGAGGAAAGATGTGGGATTTTAGGTAGGACTAAGAATGCACTGGATAGTCTTCTCTCCTTGACATACAGGAGAATGCAAATGATTGCAGGATTTTGGAAATTTGGTTTAGCTCCTGAATCATCTTAAAGAGCTTTTAACAGAGGTCCCAAGTGATAGTACTTTGCACAGGAAGCTCTAGATTGCAGGCAAAATGACAGTGGAATAAAGTGCAGAATAAACAGCCTGGGTAAAGGACACAGAATTTGGTACACTGCCGTCACTTGATCTGAGAGGCTTTAGGCTTTGAATGCTTCATACCTGCAAACCAGCTGTAAAATGCATTCTGCCCCTGTATACTGCACTGGTTAGGCCACACCTTGAGTACTGTGTCCAGTTCTGGGCCCCTCAGTTTAGGAAGGATGTTGACTTGCTGGAACGTGTCCAGAGAAGGGCAACAAAGCTGGTGAGGGGTTTGGAACACAAGCCCTATGAGGAAAGGCTGAGGGAGCTGGGGTTGCTTAGCCTGGAGAAGAGGAGACTGAGGGGTGACCTTATTGCTCTCTACAACTACCTGAAGGGAGGTTGTAGCCAGGCAGAGGTTGGCCTCTTCTCCCAGGCATCCAACACCAGAACAAGAGGACACAGTCTCAGGCTGCGCCAGGGCAGGTTTAGGCTGGATGTTAGGAAGAAGTTCTACACGGAGAGAGTGATTGCCCATTGGAATCGGCTGCCCGTGGAGGTGGTGGAGTCACCTTCACTGGAGGTGTTCAGGAGGAGAATTGATGGGGTGCTTGGCTGTATGGTCTAGTTGTTGGGTGGGTTGGATTGGTTGATGGGTTGGATGCGATGATCTTGAAGGTCTCTTCCAACCTGGTGTATTGTATTGTATTATTATTGTATTGTATTGTAAATACAAGTAGCCATGGCCTGACACTTCCCTGTCCCAAATATTTAATAATTTGCTCTCTTCTCTGGGCACATTAAATGTAGTTATAAAATTAAATTTTAATTCTACATCAGCATTTCGTTATTCCTTTGAACCATCCCTTCCTTCCTTGCAATTTTAAGTTTGTTTGGGTTTTATTTTTTTTTCTTGTCTTTATCTTCTTCCTTGCTTCCTTCCTTTCTTTCTTCCTTCCTTTCTTTCTTTCCTTCTTTCCTCTATTTTTATTTTGTTGCATAAACCCCCTTTGAAAAAAATTTTGCAGTTTTTTGTCTGCTCTTCTTCCCCAATGGAAGACAGGTAGTAAAGGTAGCCAGGAGACTGCATCTCCCCTGGTAGTTGCATGGATATGTTGAGTTTACATGGCAAGGTTTGGGGGGAGCTGCAGGGGTGGGGTGTGTGTGTGCTATAGAAGTGGCTTCTCTAAGGAACTGCCAGAAGCTTCCCCCAGGTCTGACAGAGGCAATGCCAGCCAGCTCCAAGAGGGACTTGGCCAAGGCTGAGCCCATTAGCAATCATGGTAGTCCTCTGTGATAATGCACTTAAGGGGGGGGGGAAGCCTGTGCAAAAGCAGTTGGAGAGAGGAGTGAAGCGGTCAGAGAGAACCTGAGAGAAACAACTTGTCAGACACCAAGATCAGTGAAGAAGGAGGAGGAGGAGGACACACTCCAGGAGCGGAGCAGAGATTCTCCTGCAACCCTGGAGCACTCTGTTCCTGAAGGGCTGACCTCATAGGAAGAGATCTATGCTGGAGCAGTTTGTGAAGAACTACAGCATGTGTGAAGGACTCCAGTTCATGGAGGACTGCCTGCTATGTGAGGGACCCTGTGATGGAGCACGGGAAGAGTTGTGGAGAATTCTGTCCTCTGAGGAGGAAGGGGCAGTAGATGAACATGTGAGGGGTGGGGGGAAGGTACTTTAAGATTTAGTTTTAACTTCTCATTATTGAGCCATGAGTCTTTCATATTTTCTCTCTCCTGTTTAGCTGAGGATGGGGAGTGACAGAGCAGGTTTGGTGGACACCTGCTTGCTAGGGAAAGAGGGTGTTGACATTTTCACTCTTGAAGTTGTCACAAACTTGTACAGGCAGGCACCTGCAGATTTATTGAAAAAATACTCTGGTTTGGAGTGGGACTGAATGCTATCATCAGTTTGTGTTGCTAAAATTCATTTGTGAGTTTCAAGCTCTACTGGCAAATTGCTGCTAAATGCCCTTTCCAATACTTAAAGATAGGCCAGAAACATGACCTGCTATTCTGGAGACCATACTGTTTCTTCAGTAAAACACATGAAATGGACAATTTACATGGAAAAAAAACCCCAACAAACAAATCGGACATAAAAGATCTGTTGATTCAAATACTACAGGCACTGTTCCCCTGCAGGTGTTTTGCACAAGAGGAAGCTGCAAGGATAAGCATTTGTGGGAACTGTGCTTCTTCCCCAACCAATCATTCTTCCAATGAATATGTTCATGAAGGAGATTGAATTCAAACATTAGCTTATTCCCATGCTAATTAGCGCACTCTCTGACTCTCAAAGAAAACAGTAATTCAGACAGAATCAAAATCAAAACCAACTTCTCTTGTTTCTTGTAGTTAATGTTGTAATGGTACTGTGGTTATTACAAATAGTACTATTTTAGAAAAAGAACACAGCCCTAATAGTATGTGTGATTCTGACTCTGGAGGTGTGGACTAGGTTCAGGGTTGGCATTAACTGGTGTTTCAGCAGTGAAGCTAATGTTGATAGAAGCTGCCTCAGGGTGTCTGTCTGTTTACGTAGCTCCACTCTCCCCTAGGCTGCTTCCCTGGCTTAATCCCTCCCCTATCCAGCCTAGAAATTAATTTATTTTTCTAGTGTAAGATTCCATAATCCATTCATATTTTAGTATAAAGGGGAAACAGACCCAGGAGAAAGAGTTTTTGTTCTGTTGAGGCATCAGAATCATTCTTAATGAAGAGAAACAACAGCAGGATGGGTAAAACAAGCAAACCAACACACCTAATTTCAGTTAAAAAAAAAAATAGATCTTTCTTGACTGCAACTATTTATAATTATGTTTCACATTTCTAACGTGTGCAGTATAAAAACATTGATGTTTTAAATCATTTAAAGTTTAATGGAAAAAAATCCCAAAACCTGTTGTTGAAAAGGTTTTCTGATTGGGCCAGTGAGTCTCTTCAGTACTAGTCAGCAGTGAAAAGAAAATAGCTCTTCTAGGTTCCATTTACTCACTTGATTTAATTCAGTGACTAAAGTTAACACAAAGGAAATTTGTCTCCTCTGTATACTCTCTGGGTATTTTTGTAAATAGATAGCAATATTAGATGTTTTTTCCCTTGGAATTAAATAGATCCATTTTGCTGTATCTGGCACTCAGCGCTGCATCTGGAAAAAAAAAAGGCATTTTTTCCTCTACCACCTATGGTTAAACATGAACTATAAGATGAAACCTACTAGTTTAAAAATCTTTAATGACATGATAGTCAGAAACAACCATTACAAGTGACTTTAATAAACCTTCCTTTGTCGATATAAATTCTTCATTTCAAAAGCCAAATCTATTTTGATAACTTTACATTTTCCCCTTGAGAATGCTTGCATTAGTTTGTATTTATAAATATTGATTTATAGTCTACATCTTTGTAATTTTTACCTTCCACAGTTACTTTAATAAATGTGTGTAGTATATGCATACGTAGTAAAACTGTGTATGCAGATATGGCTGTGGGAGAGTAGGTTCAGACTGCATCTTAGGAAGTTCTTAGTACGAGGGTGGTGTCACTCTGGAATAGGCCGCCCAGGGAGATTATGGATGCCTTCTCCCTGGGGCTGTTTAAGGCCAGGTTGGATGAGGAGGCCTGAGCAGCTGAATCTAGTTGAGAGGCATCCTTGACCATGGAGAGGAGGTTGGAGTAGATGAACCATAGAGGCACAGAATCATAGAATGATTTGGGTAGGAAGGGACCTCCAAAGGTCATCTAGTGCAATCCCCCTGCAGTGAGCATGGACATCCTCCACTAGATCAGGTTGAACTCTTAAGTTCCCTTCAATCTAAGCCATTCTATGATTTTCTGATTCTATGATTTTCTGATTCTATGATAATAAAATAGCTCTACATAGTCATAAATCAACATGTTTTAAAATTACCAGCCTGAAATAATCTGTCTCTCTTTAGGAAAATAACTGGGAAGTATCAATGCAAAACAAGGCAAAAAGAAATCAAGTTTTCTGCCTTCTGACTTAGAGGTCATGATTCTCTCTCAGGCTGTTCTGATCTAAGCTTTGATATCATTTGCTAAAATGCTCTATTGACCAAGCACATGTGATAGCACAGGTTATTCACAAGAAAAATCACAGTGCTACCACCTTTTGGCATGTCTGTCAGTCTTGAAAAAACAGGAGCACATCTCCCATGAAGGCAAGGTATTTGCTGTTACAAAGAGGAGACTGTTTGTTTTCTCTTTAACTGGGAGAACTGAGGCTGCCTGTCCTAGTTTAGCAAGCTGTGGGAGAAGGGTCTGGATTACAGAAAGCATACAGGCAGCCCCTATGGATATTGCTCAGCACATCTACAGAAACAAATTAAGAAGTACAGGAATTGAGGGAGGAATTTGCTCACAAGGCTGAGCAAAATTAAATCTTGCCACTTGTGTGTGCACTGACATCAGTTCCAAACACTTAATTTGAGCCATGGGGTTTATTCCAGTTGTTGTCAGTGTGAGTAAATGGAAATATATCCATGGTTTTAGAGCCTGAAGTTGTGCTAATTACCTTCAGTTCTCACTGGAATGGTGGTCTTTGCACTAGTTTTTTGAAACTGAAAAGGGTTTTGTTCTGGCAGATCCTGAAGAAAGCAAGCTGCCATTCAGCAATGAAGGGTAAAGGCCTAATCTGGATTTGGATTCTTATTTTTAGCATCGCTGTATCATGATAGGGGAAAGCCAGATACCATCTTTTCAGCATATGTAATATGTGGAGGGGAAAAAAACCAAATGTTGTTGCACGAAAAAATGAAGCTCCATATTTGCATAGGCCATTGTTGCATTTATTTACCCCTAAACAAATTATTAATGGGAGTGATATTTCTACTTCCTCATCAATATCTTATTTTGTTTCTTTCCTAAGAGCTTTTCCCCCTCATCCTCCTCTGCTCCCATCCCCCTGTTGTCTGTATTTTTCCTAGTATTTTTCCACACTTTATTTCCTAAAAGACTAGCAGGTTTGACGATGCATTGTGATTTCTTTTCTACAGGGCTTTATCAAGGAAGCTGGAGGCAGTTCTCATTAGTCTCACTGACATCTTTTATCACTTATCAGAGGAACGAGCAAACGGAGAGCAATTCCTTTGATCATGGCAAAAGTAGAAAGAGTATTAAAAACCTTATGAAGATTCACTAAGTAGAAAGTGGAAAAGACAGTCTGTGGCATGTTTCAAAGAAGGAACATGATTTAAAGTTGCCAGATTTGCTTGTATATATTAAAGAACTGTTAAAGAGGATACATATTACATGCATCCTTAGGTTTTTGTTGTTGTTTTGTTTTGTTTGAAAAAAGAAAAACCAACAACACACAACAGTCAATGGAGCTTTTAGGCAGAATGGATGGAAAATAAAAGGTGAGCTGTGTCAGGGAGGAATTCTGTGCTTCAGTGAAATTTCTGGAAAATAAAAATAAGGTTGCAACAGTAGCACAATGCATTGAAAAAGAAACCTGTTCTCATTAGAGAATTTTAAGAAATCTTAAGAACCTGCTCACCTAACATGATGCCCTTGTCATGGGCCTTGCGCTGCTGTCAACAGAGCAGGGAGAAAAAGAGAAGCAAATTCACCCTCCTACTCAAGACATTATGCAGTCTTAGATCCACTAGTGCTGTAGGGCTGAGGCTCAGTTATACACTGCTCACTCAGTTCTCATTTTCTGCATGTGATCAGCTCATATCAAAATATCAGATTTGAATTGCCTTTGAAGGCCCTGTGAAAATATGGACATCACAACTACTCAGGCATTTTTCTTCCAGCCTGGTCTGTGCACCACTCTTTACTACCATAATTTTTAACTATGTTGAATTTGATTTGGATGTGATGCAATGTAGTACATCTTTATAGCCCCTTTTATGCAAGCATCCCCAGAGCACTTTCTGAGCAAGCTAAAACTGGTGATGAACTACATACAAATTCCTTTAAGATTCATTTAAAAAGAGCTCATAAGGAGAAGGCAGAGATGTCTATGCCTGTAGTATATCAGTTCAACGTTAAAACAGGCAGAGGGGCAAGCTCTTCTTTTGTACATCAGTGAGAGAGGGGGAACTAATTCAGTGTATTGCTTTTATAATAGGCTTGGCACATGCTTCTCAAAGTAGTGCAATGTGTTGTTCTAACAATACCAACCAGAACAAATTGCATGAATACTGTAACTGACCTGGAGGTGGCAGGAGAACCAATACATAGGTGAGTTATCAGCTCTCCCTTTGTGTACACATTGTTCTAACATTTGCTGCTTCTTTTAAGATGTAGGAAATGTCTTATCAGAAGCAATTCTTCGAGATACGTGGCCTCAGTCATCCACAAGGAGCACAGTGGGAGGAACAAGCATAGAGCTTTGAGGGATGTGAATCGTGGATCTAAAGTGACAGAAATTTTTTGTTGCTGGAGCAAGGGTTTTGGGAAGAAACAAATTTCAGCTGTTTCCTCAGGATTGTTGTTGGAAGTTGTCATGAGACAGGCTGATGCAAGATGACATGCTGAGGAATGAGGCCTCCAGATCTTAACAAAAATCACACTAGCACATAATATCTATCACTGTGGAAAGCCTTTCTTTGATCCATTTATTTTAAATAAATAAAATGTTTTAAATGATGTTTTAAACATTAAAAAAAAAAGTTTTAAAGTAAATAAAATGTTCCTTTAAGGCAGCCCTTTGATCATCACCTTTGCTCTTTAATAGAAGAGAACTGTGGAGCCTGAAGAATACATCAAACCTGATGAGAAAATTAGAGATTGCTGCCTCAGACAGGTAATAATGTCTGAACTAGCAAGAAGCAAACTGAATATAGTTAGTTCAGTGCTCTTGCTAATCATGACTATGCATTTTTGTTAACAGCTCTGCCTGTACCGAAGGTGGTAGTGAAGCTGCTGGAAGTCCACCTCCCTGGCTTGTCCCTCCTGTTTCCAGAGCAGTGAGACAAACGGCATCAGTGGTAAGCTCAAATCATGGCAACTGTGTGACAAATGCAGATGCTTGAGGGTCATCTACAAGAGGCAGGAAATCCTTAAATGGCACCAAACAAAAAGAGGAATTTTATAGCTGTGTGGTTAGGCAAGTCAGTCTTTGAAGCCTGGCATCTGTTAAAAAGAATAATAGTTCAAAATAAAAGCCCTTTAAAGTCAGATTTTTCAATACAACTGTACAAGAAGACATAAGCTCCTTTAACCATAGCTAATAGATTAAGCAAGTTGCATTTTCTGTAGAGATGTGCCTTCTAACACTTAATGGCCCCAGACTGTAGCTAAAACCTTACTACAGGGCACAGCTGAGCTATGCTGCAGTATGGCAGGAAGAGCAAGAAGTGTGTATGTCAGAAAACCGTTTCTTGGGGTGAGCTTTTTACCTCTGTAAGGTTATATACGTGCCGTTGTGACATGAAGAATTTTACCCTAATAGGTAGGTCGCAGCCACTCCTTTATTCTGTGGTGAATCAGTTGTCAAACGTGGCAAAAAGCGAGGTGAAGGATGGTCACTCAAGGACATTGTTTCCAATTTTGTGACCTTTCCATAGCTAGTAAATCAATCTGTTTTGCTCCAAATACAGTTGCAGTGTCTGAGGCAGACAGAATGGGGAGGGAGGAAAGAGCAGAGGAAGATCTGTGGAGCCACATACTGACATTGTGAAACAAAGGCAAAAGAGTAGCTATAAAGAGATCCAGTGGAAAGACTAAACCTCTGGACGAACATATAAACAATCTGCCCAGCTCTGCCATGTGCTTCCTCTTGCTGTGATTAGCTGCATAATTGTTCTTTGTCTCCACATTTCACTTGTTGCTGTTTTTATTGTGTTTACTGCTCCCTCATCCCCTCTATGGTGAGCATCAGAGGTATGCTAGAGTCTGGCAGCAATAAGGAAAACATGCTGAGATGAAATAAACTCTCTCCTTTGCACTGCCTTCACATCCTGCCTCTTAACTTGGGTATTGAAGGGTTTTGGGGTGGCAGCAGCAAACAAAGGCTGTTTTCAGACTGCTCTGCCTTCCCAAAGGGAAATTAATTCCTTTCCTACACAAGAGATTTATGTGGCAAATTAGGTCAGTTATCATTAAACTGCTGCACAGCAGGACAAATCATAATTTTAAATACATTTAAAATGCAAGTACATTTAAAATACATTTTGATGCAGTGGAAATCAAGCCCCTATGTGGAGTAGTCAATGCATATGGAGCATAATAATCAAGGAATTTAGTTGGGTTTACTGCTGCTTGTGAAGACTATGTAATTTATACCATTGTTTACATTTACTTGCAACTGCTATCACCTCAGGATAAGAAAAACAGAAATGCATAAACCCAAACCAGTTCTTCCTGTCAGTCTCTCTACTTTTTAATCTTAAAAGAAACTTAGACCCTTCCTTTCTCAAAGTTTCCCAACATCAGCCCTATAAATGCAGCCGTGGATGGACCATTTTTTTGCTTCTTTGCAGATTTCTTCTCTCCATGATTCACAAACCCCCAAAACTTTTCTTCTTGACTGCATTTTTTGAGTCTTCTTTCTTGACCATTTAATTTCATGGCAGACTTTATAATCTCACGGGCACAAGAGCCCTCTGCCAAAGTTTATGCAGATTTAAAGCCTGGATTAATCTCTCCCGGTACTTTTTTTCCCCTCCTGGAAGAAACTGAATAGGAAGGAGGGACCCCCTTCAAAGACTTGACCTCCTGAGGGTATCCTTTCAAAGACTTTGGCATAGTTTTATGGCTTTTTGCTTCCACTGGACTGCCCACTTCTCTCATGCTGTTTCTAAGCAGTTTTAAAATCTAGTAGTTTCTGCAGAAATCTTTTGGAAAAGATATCTTGGTGGAGGAGGAGGAGGAGGCTTTCAAACTCCAGTCTGCAGCTGGCACTCAGTGCGGGGAGAAGCCAGTCTCTAAATCCAGGTTATCCCAGCAACTTGATAAACATCACTAGCATAGGTCTGGGAACTGTAGGCCTATACTAGCCAGATCTGCTGTGCTTTTCATGGGCTGATTCCAAACCCATTTCTATGTTTTGCTATTTTCAGCACAGATGCAGGAGACCACTGGCAATTACAATCCAGGTTTAGTCTCCACATATCCATGTGTCAACCAAAGGACAAAGATCAAAATCAAAGGTGTGTATATATGGTGTTTGTGATATATTTATACCTTTCTCTAATCAAATTAATGGAGCTTTAAAACATTTTATATATTTGTATTCAAAGCAGGACCAGCTCTCATTTTTCACTCTTGGGAGTCCAGCTGCCTAAAATGGAGTCAATGAACTTTCCCTGGCACCATTCAGAAGGCATTATGGGTCCATTTATTTTTACTTCCCTCCCCCATTATTTGATAGTTCTTTTAAGAGTTCTGAGTTTCACTTGGTTCCTTTTGATCAGAGGGAAAAGGTACTGGAGGAACTGAGACGCTGCAGTGACTCTGGCTTTGAACTCACCAGGTCTAAAAGGCTGCAAGAACATTTTTTCTTTCAGCTTTCTAGCCAGCTCACAGAGCTGGCTGATAAAGGGGTATGTTAAATTGTCCTGAAGGGCAGCTGGAAAGCTAGGCATTCCATCTGAATTTGCAATGGAATCTAGATACATAAACTGAGTTTAGTCATATTAACATTTAAATGTTGGACTTTAGAATAGAGTTAACACAAAAAAAAAAAAAAAAAAAACCCACAAAAAAATCAAGTGGCTAAATAAAAAGTTTATTTCCCTGTCACTTGGGCTGCGGGAGTCCTGAGGTCCTGCAAATGCTGCAGCTCCATCTAGTGGCGCCGCAGCCAGCTTTCAAAAATACTAATGCTGGAAAAAAATCAGGACTTTAATTCTGTATTTTCAGTAAAATTCTTTAAGATTTCCTTTCAGAAAAGAGTCTAGTGCTGTCTGGAATGATGCAATGTTTAGTTTACACTAGTTTAGAAAGATTAGCATATTAAAGTCCGTCCAGTGTACTCCTCTTCAGTATTTCTCTTGCCTCAAATATCACAGACTTTCAGATGTATTCCCGTTTCCAATGAAAGACAGTGGTATATTCAAAACTATGTATGTATATATAACCCTGTGGTACTTGAAAAAGCAGCTCTGAGTCAAATTTCTTAAGACACTTGGCGAACATTTATTAAGCATCAAAACAATCGCATTTGTTTGCTCTATCCACTCATGAGTCCATCTGTCTATCCACCCACCCGTTGTGTACAGAGATTGTGCACGTGTTTATATAGGCAGTAGACCTCATTCTGCTCTCACTTACATTACAACTTGACTTATTTCAATGTAGTTGCTCTCAGCTCTCATTGGTCTGACACGGAAATTAGTTTCTTGTGTATCTGTATATAGAGCAAATATACTAACAAAGTGTGATGAACATACGTTGTAATGTGATCTTAATGTAAATAGCTTGGTTCTTCGGGGTTCTCACCTCATCCAGATGGGAATTGACATTCAGTATTTTACACCATTACAACTGTATTTAGTTTTTCAACACATCTTGGTCATGCCTTTGATCTAATCAGAAAATAGACATTCTTGATTTGATTTACTCAGCTGCTTTCTGAGCCACAAACCCAAGATTTTATCTCGTGTCCTGAACTGGACTCCCATGCTGCTTGTACAACTCTGTTGAATTCAATAAATGCATTTAGCCTTGTTAAGATTCAGGAAAGCATATATTATCCTCCAGTGATGCAGCAGATAACAGGAGTTAATAACAAGTATGTGATAAAGATCACAGGATTCCCTGTAAACAAGATGCTGCACTGCACAGAGAGCATCTTGTCTGCATATGTTTCATAAGTAACTAGGCATCCTCATGGGCTTCTTTAGTTATTTTAGAAAGTTGTGTAAACAGTATTATCTACTTAGTGCCCCAAATGATATAATAATTGATATGGAAATGGGGCAAAGCTCAATAGATCGTAATACAACTCTCCAAGGATTCTTGGAAATTATCTGCCCAGATTTTATTTGAATTTTCTTCCAGCTTGTATGTATGCAGCTTGTGGTTTGCTAGATATACTAGACAGATGTTGGATGAACAATATTCTCTTTTTTCCTGGAGTGCACAAGGATTTTAGTCATTGTTTCTCCAATAGCTTCTTACCAAGAGTTAAGGAAGGGCAATATATAAGGGAGACAGATGAAATCCACGATGTGATGGCAGGTGGAGAGCACCCATTCAATTTTTATACATCTTAGGAATAAAATAGAGCAAACTGAAGTTATGACTGGGAGCCCTGCAGCCCCTAAGTTCTCTTCCATTTCAAGATGTATTCAAGAAATTAAATAGGCTTGTATAAATCAACATTGCCTCATTCCTAAATTAAAATTAATCTATTTGGTGAAGTTTCACAGCTTTTATATTCAGTATGTACTGAAAAGCTGGATGAAGAAACTTTACTAGGAAAGTATTGGGTCAGGAATTACTGGGACTTCTGCAAAGTTCAGATCAAGTCTGCTGTAAGTGTTTCAGGTGAAATCCAGGCCATTGGAGGTCCCCGTTTTTGCCATCACCATACCATCTTTTTCTTTATTTTTTTCCTTGTCACCTTTGAAGAAATTAGTGAATGTGAAGGTCACAGGCTTTGCATCGGTAGGAAGGGAATGTGCACATGACTTGCTTGGGGGAGGTTGAATTTTTGGGGGAGGTTTTAATTTGTTTACGCTGTAATAGTGGAATGACAAACTGATTTTATGAAAGCTGCACTTGACCCTTTGATGGCACATGCTGTAGGATCTGCAGTTCCATAAATGAATTGACTTGGCTGGAAGTCTCTATGCAGCAGAAACTGGAGTTAGCCCTTTGAGTGAGGAAGATGATATGGTCTTCCTGGGTAGCTCTGAAGACAGTGTTGTCCATTGGTTGCCACAGATCCCCCCCCTGAAAAGTCTCCCCATTATGGCAGTTCGGTGTGGGGAATTGTCCAACAGATACATTGTTCCTGCTTGACAGCATTCCTGTAATTATTTGGCTTGTTTTCCCCCGTTATACAAGGGGACTACCTCTGCCTTCTGCTAGACAGGGACAAAGTCGCTTGGTTATTCTAGGACAGATCTGCTGTCAAAACTTTGCTAGTATATTATATGGGAAAGCATTCTCAGAAGAAATTTAGCTTACAAAATAGTGGGGGGGTTGGGCACCATTTATTTTAATGCCTTTTGAATTAGGTCAATATTTTTTTTTAGCCAAATTGCACCTCCTCATATTCCTCATGTGCACTGCTATACCAACAAAAATTGGTCAGCTTTGGATCAGTTAATTCTTTAGGGATGGAAAGTTATATAGCATTACCACAAGTAAAAGCTAAGTAAGATCTCTCTAATGTTCCACTTTCCTGGTACTTGCACTTGCTAGTCAGCTCTAAGGTGAGGGTCTGTGGACATAATTACCTACTCATATGCAACTCCAGAGGAACCTCAGGAGAATCCAAGGCAGCTGTGCCTGGGACGCTGCACACAGGAGGGAACAAAAGAGGGGAAATTACTTGGCAATAGAGCAGCAGTCTTGCTTTCTTTGTGCCTTAAGTTCAAGTTGCCCGAGATCAGGTGCAACGCAGTCCCCAGACATGTTTTCCTCTTTGCCACTTTGCTACTGATTCAGACACGATCCTCTAGGAAGGCGTTACCTTTGATCCCTTGTAACTGTCCTGCAATGTGGAATGTTGTGGGAAGATTAGTCCTTAAGTCTCTTAATTAAATACTCTTTAATTCTCTTACCCTGGTATAAGCACAAAAAATAATAACTGTTAACTAACAAATGATCCACGTATTTTGAGTTTAATGCCTAGCTGCTAATAGCTGCTTAAAATATTAACTTTCCACTCTAGACACTCCTATCATTCTGCATTTTTCTCCAGGCCATCCTTCTTGTAACAATGCATAACAGTGGTTTTCAGGTTCAGTGCACTTTCAATTAGCTAATTCTTCTGTCTGTTTGGGAGGTAGGTTAATACATTTATTACTAATTTAGAGAGAGTGTCATTGTGGTCCACCTAGTATCCGGACATGGAGTACAGGCCTGAAAGTATTTAGTGGACTGTGTTCAGTAGAGAATAGTGATCCATGCAGTCATGATACATTAATTAAAATATTTATGAAAATTAGTTTATCAGATTATTAAAATAAGTGTATGGGAGAGATAAGATAGTTGAGGGAAATTACAGAAGCAGGTAAAGAGAGACTACCTCAGCTCGTAGGAAGATTTCAGAGGAGCATTAGAACCAAGATAAGCTTACTATTTATGTATGTGGATTGCATCCCTGAAAGAATTACCTATCCTAATACAGTGCCATCAAGATGATATTTGCATGGTGCACAAGGCTGTAAAAGTAAGGCAATGCCCAATTTACATAAACCTCTGGAAGGCAATAGAGGAGCACTTGGCTAACAGTCTGTTAACCATGTGTCTCACAGCATGATGATCGGAATTAAATGCTAGCATTATAGTAGGCAGATGTTCTTCCTAACAGCATCCTTTTGTGGTTCTTTTCCTTTGTGCATACAGTGCACATGGTATGAATTTTCTACCACGGTCAGAGCTGTACTGAAAGATCATCCCAAATGAGAATGTGCCTTCAATGCAAGTTACAAAAGGCTTGATATTCCCTCATCTCTGAAGGACTGATTGTCACTTGTATTTTTTGCTCCTACCAAAGTTGATTGTAAACCTTACCCCCAGATTCTCCTGCCCACAGCAGCTGACTTCAGAGGGAACGAGACCAAACTCACATTCTCAGAAAGTGCAAAGCACTGTTTGACTGGGCTTCAGCTGGAGGAGTAAAAAAAATGGATTGTTCTTGAAAGGAAGTAGTTTCCACATCAGCACGCAATGCCTCTGATTCTGCAGATTCTTAAGTGCTTTACTCACCATATTTTCTTGTTTTCTTGACTTTTCACACAAACCAGGTGATGTTCAAAATAATGAAAGCATGAATGTTATTGTTCCTTTTGAACATGGAAGCTTTTTTTATTATCTTTTTTCTACTAATATAAAGTTATGTTAGCCAAATAGGTAACTTCCAGATCTTACTCTTTCAAGGGTTTGTCTTCAGGAAAAGGAGCTAACCGCTTTCATCTTCCATGAAAGTATTTCTTGTGTTCATTGCACGTACTCCCGAACTGCAAGTTCTTTCAGGGTAAAAACCCTTACAGGATCTTTTTTGCCTTCCATTCTTCCAGTTTTTCTTGCAAAGACAGAAAATCCTTCCCAAGTTCATATGCCAAAGTGATCATCGATTCTAGCAATGGCATGTAATACCTGTGACTGGTACGCATATGAAGGCGTGATAGAGCTTTTTCTCCATATTCAAAGGCACTTGCTGGATTGTCCAGGTCCTTGTAGCACACCACAATAGCACAGAGAGTAGGGACAACTGAGGCAGGGCTGCCTCTTGTCAGCCTTTCCTGCAGACCAACCACTTCTGAAAGGATTTCCAAAGCTTTGGTGTACTGGCCACCCCGCAGGCAACCATATGCTTCCTGAAGTTCCGGCCTGGTTAAAAAGTCAATGAATTTTTTGATCTTCGGATATATTTCATCGAATATAGAAGTCTCAGGTAGTCCTTGAAGGCTAATTTTCTCTCATTGATTATTTCTTCTGTGAAGTTCCCTGTTAGAGTTTTTTTGGGAAAGGTCACATCTTCCATTTCCTCACTGAACTCCTCCAGCAGATTTCGGTGCAGTTTCTCAAAATCAGAGTAGCGTCGTTCAATTACAGACTTGTTGCTGTCAAAACTTCCTGTTTGCAAAATGATGATTTTATACATCTAAACACAATAAAACAGAAGAGTAAGTGTGAGATGGACCACTCTAGCCTCAGTGCAGTGAGATTTTGCCTGCTACTGCTTTGAAAAGACTGTGATTGTATGTTCCACTAGCTGAAAGTTTCCTGCACCAATTTTATGGCTGTAATCTTGTATACTCCTATGGCTGTGACACTGTCTCCCACAGCATTCTTCTTCAGAAACTCATGGCACAAGGCTTGGTAAGTGCACTCTGCACTGGATAAAAATATGGCTCGATGGCTAGGCCCAAAGAGTGGTTTAGTGTTGACCCTTCAGTGCTGGGTTGAGGGCTGGCCTGGGTGATCTTTGAGGTCTCTTCCAACTGGATGTATTCTAATTCTAAAATGGCTATGATAAATGTGGTTTTAGCAAAATGGCTGCAAAATAAGACAGTGTGGTACGTGTTGTGCAAATAGATTCTCTTCTGGTCCTGATCCAAGAGCAGTGAGGAAGGCTGCATCCTTAATGTGTATAAACCAGTGAGACACACTTAACTGCATCACCATACACCAGCTAAGGACACAGGCTGTAGACCTTGCTGGCTTTTGCATGATGACCATTTTCACATTTTACTCCACCCTGTTCCCACTGGATTATACAGCAGCTGGAGCACTTTCACTCATGGCAGCTGTTTTCTTTGCTGCTGTTGAAGGGTGTGAACCAGTACTAGCACACTAGTCTGTTTGATTATCTTATGTGTTTTTCCCTAAAGAGAAATTCTCTCTTTTAATCTTCATAAATGATCTTTACAGGCACTCCTTGAAAGGTTCTAAATTGGAGCTGACTTCTCTGATCTCTTTTCATTTGCAAGCACTGTGACATTTTCCTATACTTTGTCCTGCTCCCTGCTGAAAAGTGTATATATGCCCAATGCATAGCCAAAACAGATTCCACCAGCTATGCCCATATGATCAGTGAGAACAGGATCTACTCAGTATGGCACAGCTTGTGAAACTTGGCTCTTGGTAAGGCTTTCATGTAGTGAGGCATGCTGTGTGCTGTGCAGACCCCTGTAGAGTGAATAAAAATTAATGATTTTCTTACATATTCATTTCTTAGCTTACCACATATTTAGATAAGTGGTGCTCTACAATTCTGGTTGATGGGATTTCAAAAAGGAGTTTGACTTGTCTGCACCGGCGTTTTTCATTCCTCCAGTATTCCTGAAGCTCCTTAGTGGTCATTGAGGAGTTGGGACTCAGGGATGCACTGGAATCTAAAAACAGTATGTTTCATATGTCAGACTACAGTCTTTGCATTTGGAAAGAAAACTTTTGCATTTGCTGTGAAAAGAGGCCCTAGAAATTCTGTAATTGTAGAAGTAAGACCTCAAGGCTGATAAAGTGATGTCATTGTTAATAAAGACAGGTTTGAATTCTTTGAGTAAAGCTATAGTGGTTTGGGGAGACACCAAACTGACAGCAGATTGAAGTTATAGAAAAAATACTGACAGGTATTGTACGTCTAGTTTGTAACCTCAAGCACAGTTTGAGCAGGAGATATGTTTTGCCATCAGACACACATTGCCCCTATTCAAATGCTGGGTTTGTGCAGTAACAGGTAAAAGCAGAGAAACATGAATATTCTAACTTTAAAGGAGAAACTCAGATTACCAGCTCAGTAGAAGGAGGAATTCTCATAGCCTCCTTTTCTTTGTAGCTGAATTGATGCCACATTTCAGCTACAAATATTTTCATATACCTCCCTCCTGTCCTCTCTCTCTCTCTCTCTCCCCACAGCCACATACACATGCCAACATATATGCATATATAAAAATGTTGGACAGCTGGTGGAAGAGTTTGCTTACAGAGGATTTTGATGTAGTTTCTCTAAAGGATGACTTCTCTGTATTTGAAATCTAAACTGTTTCCTTCAGGTGGCATATAGGCTAGCAAAGTGGACAAAAGAAATGGAATATCTACATTTCATTGGGCACACCAGTCCCAATTTCCAATCAATAATGTCTCTGTCAATGCAGTCAGCTGAAGTCAGTCTGCAAGGTATCTAACATTCAGACAAGGGAGGTAAGTGGCCACAAATGAAGGAGAAGATAACAGCTTGATGCAGAAACAGAACTGTAAAGGTGCCACAGCTCTCCTTCAGTGGCCCTGCTTTCCCGTGCTCTTAAGCATTTGGCCATACAGTTTCAATTATCAAGGCCTTTAGGGTTTGGCTCAATCTCTGTAAAGCACGTATTTCCTCAGGCAGGTGGTGTTTATGACATCCTTGCAGGCTGAAAATCTAGATGAGATATGTTTTGGATCATAGATAACATTTTGTTTAATAACAGGTGACAGCAATCTTAAGCATAATACAAGTTCAATGCTGCTCTTTCATAAGGCATGTGAGGAACTACTACTTGAGACTAGCTTCAGTCATGCTGACATTGCCGAGAAGCTCAGATTTAGTGACATACAGAAAATGCACTCCTGAGACAGGCTATTTGCTGATGACTGTTTTGGTCCCCAGTGTGTAAATTAAATCTGGAATACATTTTAAGTGCACGAGATTGAAAAGAAAAACTGTCTGTGTGTATGTACACACTGGGATGTGCATCAGCGTGGGGGACTGTGATGAATCTGTGTTCCCATGAGAATCTGGGGAGTCCCCTGGGCTGAATGTTTAAGAATAGAATAGAATAAATCAGGTTGGATGAGACCTTCAAGATCATCGCATCCAACTTATCATCCAACACCACCTAATCAACTAAACCATGCAACCAAGCACCCTATCAAGTCTCCTCCTAAACATCTCCAATGATGGCAACTCCACCACCTCCCTGGACAGCCCATTCCAATGGGCAGTCACTCCCTCTATGAAGAATTTCTTCCTAACATCCACTCTAAACCTCCCCTGGCACAGCTTGAGACTCTGTCCTCTTGTTCTGGTGCTGGTTGCCTGTAGACAGCCCCTGCCTGTCTACAACCTCCCTTCAGGTAATTATAGAGAGCAATAAAGTCTCCCCTGAGCCTCCTCTTCTCCAGGCTAAGCAACCCCAGCTCCCTCAGCCTCTCCTCATAGGGCTTATGCTCCAAACCCCTCACCAACTTTGTTGCCCTTCTCTGGACACGTTCCAGCATGTCATCTTTCCTAAACTGAGGGGCCCAGAACTGGACACAGTACTTAAGGTGTGGCCTAACCAGTGCAGTGTAAAGGGGCAGAATGACCTCCCTGCTCCTGCTGCCCACACTGTTCCTGATGAGGTACTGTGAGGTGAGATAGGAACCACCTGTGTTAGCTTAATGAGTAACTATAGTAGATGAGATAGGAGTCAGCTGTGCTAGCTTAATGAGTATCACTAGCCAGTAAGAGTCTTAAGAAAAGCCTTGTTAACCATTCCCATGCAGCCACGTTAAGAGCAGAGCTACACGTATGAGTTGCTTGAGGTGAGTCTTGGGTCTGGGCTCTCCCTCTATACTCTGCTTACATTTTAACCTTGTTGCTTTGGTCATCACCCCTGACCTTACAGCAACACATCAGTTTCACTATTGCTAGATTATTACTGCATGTTTCATCGAGGCTTATCTTAAGTGGGGTATAGCAGTGTAAATCTAGGCTACTGTTGCAATAAATAAAGCAAGAGGGTTTGCATAAAAGATTCATGTCATAAATAGCTATATGAAAAACAAAGTTAAAGGATAGAATCAACCTTGCAGGTCATCTTTTTCTGGGGTTTCTTTTCTCACTTGATACAGAATTTCAGCCTTGGGTTGATTTTGTTCTTCACCGGATGGAGTTGTGGTAGAAAATGTAGTAATACTGCTTCCAGCTTCTAGAAGTTCCCTTTCTGCTGTGCAACGTGAGTCTTGGTCCATTGCAAGTTATCCCTGAAAGATTAAGAAAAAATATTATATTTTTAATTGAATTTGGTGATTTTTATTGATTTGCTCATTGTTCTCTCTGAACTTGCATGAGGGCAACCACAATGCCATAAAAGCTATAGTATGAATAGAATTGTCTACATAGATACTAGTGAAGAACCATTACCATTACCACTAAAAGCGTTTGGATAGCTTTTTGGGAGTTTAAAATCCACCGTGAATCCGTTCTTGTGCATTTGATCTAGGCCCACCTGTGTTAGCAGGGGGTTTGGCATAGATCACCTCCAGAGGTGCCTTCTAACACCTACCATTCTATGAGTCTATGTAAACTGTAAGAAGTTATGTTGAATAAGATTAGGTAGGGAGTACTGTTCTTATCTCTGAGAATTCTGCCATAAACTTCAGTGTGGGCAGACTTTTTCTCCTTGTATTTTGCCCTCGAGCTTGCAAGGTTGAGTTCAGATTAACTAAAATCTTGGAGGTAATTAGTATAACTAGCAGCCTGGCTCTCTTACGTTGCTAGAATTTACTGTTCTCAGGACTCCAAAACTTGCCATCTCTTCTTAATCACAACCTGTAGGGCAAAATAGGGCAACATCTAAACCATTAGCTTGTTTTTGTCATATTTCACTGTTTCAACTAATCTCCAGAGACTGTGTACTGTGAGAATAAACCAACTGAAATCTGACAGTGGCTAGGTGGAAGGAAAACTGAGTTTTCTAAGCCTTTTCCATTTGGTTGTCTTTATAGCCTATATACAAAATTTGTAGTAGATTTGTATGCTAGGACTGCTATTTTACCACAGACTGTTTAAATACAGGACACAATGTATTCCTAATCCATAGCCCAGGCTGTTCATTTTTCTGCATAAATGTCTTCTAGGATGTTTTTGGGTTTATTTGTTTGTTTTATTAGCATTTGTTTTGTTTTGTTTTGTTTTGTGGTGTTTTGGTTTTTTTTAACTTACCGGGTACATCATTGTGTTATACTAACAGCTGAAATAGTCCTAACAACTTTGCCAGGGTGCTGTATTCTGTGAGTTAGCATGAGACAGTTCTTGCTCACAATCTCGCCAGTGGGTGAAAAGCAAATAACAGAATCACCCACTTCTAAAAACACCCAAGTCTCCCTGCTGCAAATGTAAAAAAAAAATGCCTGAGCAGTGGTTATTAAGCAATGAAAGGGTTTAGGACAGGAGTGTTACTACATATTGTCACCATTTGCCCACCACACAGTTATGCAATGCTGGATACAGAGGTGAGGAAATGCCTTCAGAAGGCCTATTGATTTCTCACAAACTGCAAGGGTCTAAAAAGAAAAGCAATTACTTTCCCCACTGCAAACAACAGAAGTGCAAACCACTTTCCTAAACAGAACCTTGGCCTAGCTTGGATAAGCAAGTACATACATGTTGTCATCCTCCTTAGTAAGACCATAATGGAAGCCCTTGGTTTTGGATTTGGGGCCAGGAGCTGAAAGTTCTCACTGTTTGTCTAGTCTTCCTTAAATTCTGCTTTTTTAAAACATAGAGTAGTGACTTATTATTGTCTAACTCCTCCATTTTTTAAAAGCATAACAGTTTAATCCAAGAGCATAAACCTGAAAATATTTGGATTTAGTGTAATCTCAAATATAGCAGATTAAATGAGGAATCTGAAAATGGCTGAACAGATTTAAATGACAGCTTTTGTCTTTGTTGTGAGTTGGTACAACCTCATGAGCAAAACTGTATTTAAGTATCTTTGTACATATAACTTTGTATACATAAAATAGGTATGTCTGTGTTCATATATATAAAAATACCACTTCAGAACATGACTTAACAGAGAAACACTTGTAAACAGAACACAGAAGTAAACATTATGATATATGTCTGCCTAGAAAACTGTACTTCACAGAAATAGTTTCATTTTCATGACTAAAAATTACTATAAGCACTTGCAAGTAAGCTGCTGTTTATTTTTACCTATTAGAAAATTCCAAAATGATATAAAAACCTTGCCACAAATCACACGATTGTGCTTGGAACAGACACCCTGTTCCGTTTCAGGTTACGTGACGCTCCAACTCTTGTCACTGAGTTGTAAGTAGCACCAGAAACCAAACTGCACAGAACACTCACCTGGAAACTGCTGATGAGCTTTCAGTTGTGGAGTCTCTACAAAGTCATGAAAAGCCTTTTCATTTTCAAAAGACACAAAAATATGTCTGTGTTTTCATCTAGCAGGCGTGTTCTGTGTTTTACAAAAAGGAAGGAAGAAGCCTTGATTAAATCAGACTTCCTCTTCCAACTGGCTCACTGGTTCAGTGCTGACTGATTACACATGAAATCCCCTATCTGCCTCAAACAGCCCTTGTGCTGTCTGTGGGCAAGGCACAGCCTGTTACCCCCAGAGCAGCTTCAGCAGTGAAGGCAGGTTTGCAAACAGCAGTATCAAGATTATATATGCAAACACAAAGTCTGGCAAAGCAGAGTTCAACGATATAAAACAAAATCAATGGAAAGTTCTCTGCATGCATTTCTAAAACTAAAAAAAACCACACTTAGGAAAAGAGAGATTAGGAAAAAAAAGAACCAATATGTAAATGGCCTTATGTGGAGAAACCTGCCCCTTGGGACATCTTTAAAATGCAACAGATTTAACATCCAGTTCAGGCAAGAAAATTCAGATGGTACTACAATAAATAGCCTCACCCTATGTAAACTTGCACTTCTGACAGAAATCCCAGTTTCCACACAAAGCTTAAACATAAGATTAATTCAAACTATATTCTTAAAGTTCAAAAAGGAGCATTATCATGTGTGACATGAATACTAAACTTCAAATGGGCCTATGTATGTGCCTAAAATTAATCTTTGTTGAACTGAGGATAAAGTGAAGAAGAATGATGTATTAATCCATGTGTTCTGTGGCTCAGATGCTTTTGCAAGTTCATCTCACTTTGGAAGTTTGCTTTAAAGCATCAGGCTAGCTATTTCTGGGGTAAATAATACGGATGCTATCTATTTTTAGCAATGTAACTTTCCTCATTGCCAAAGCTCCCTCACTGAAAAACCAAGGGATTTTAATGCAGCACAAACGTGGGAGGCAAACATCCAAAGGACTACATGGATCCTGCCCTGCACATTCCTTTAGAACAAACAATTTAAAATAATGTAAAACTGGGGCCATAAACTGGCAATGCTTCTCTTCTGGTTTGTTTGCAACATAAAACAATGCCAACTTTAACTTGGATTCAGTCTAAATGTAGACGTTTTGCCAAAACAGCTGTCAGAATGATGAAAAATCACTCCCAGGCAGCTACGGCCACACTGGCAGAAACCCTAGTGTAGATGCCGTTATGTTGGCAAAGTCCTTTAGGCCATTTAGCATGTTCCATGAGGAAAGTGATTTAAGTTACACCAGAAAAGAAATCTGTGGTTGCCAATACAGCTCTAAGGTGTAGCTATACCAGCCAACCCTTTTAACTGTAGACAAGCCGTGAGTTTCTGGCTTGAGTCTCATTCCTTTAAAGTTAGATTTATGGGTTTGGTTGCAATTGTGAGCAAAATCCAGGGGGGATTTCAGGGCATTTCACTCACACTGACAGTTTCACAGATGTATCTAAGCTTTGAATTCTGAATCTGTTAATTTATGTGTTGCCAAAAAGCTACATATTATTTTGTGATGCTTAGTGCTATTGTCCTGCTCTTGATAAAGCTAAAAGAAAAAGAGAGAATTATGTTTTCCAGTATATTAAGTATTCAATTACTTCAGAATACCAAAGTCCTAGGCAAATTAACCTGGACAATAAACAAAACAAACAAAAAAAGGACAATTAAATCTGGTATGCTTATGGCTGACTGACATGAAACAATTTACAAATCAAGGATGTTTTGTAAGAATTCTGCCTGCCTCCATAGAGCAGCTTTTATGGTCACAGCCAGTAACTGAAAAGGCTTTTCATTCCCAGGGGCTGTGATATCCACCAGGTTTAGCAGGCTGCTCCTTTTGCTCCCATTAGCTCAGGTTTGGTCCAAAGAGTCCCTGGCCCTTCACTGTGCCCCAGTGTTGTTAATGTGATAGCATTTTACTTTCTTAAATGTCTGTTTGGTGAACATATTAAAATAAAATAAATGTGCAGTATACAGTAGTGGTTGCTACCAGAACACATGTTCTCAGTCCCACTTCCAGCAATCTCTGTGTAAAGGGTTAAGCAGTGGAAAAGGGGAATATTCACAATGTCAGCATACCTTTCTGAGAGGTGGGCAAGTGCACTTGCACCATCAGTTTATTTCATATTCATAAAACTGTGGTAAATTGTAATGGAAAAGCATGTTCTGTCATAGTCAGTGATGGAAAAGGGATCCTCACGCCCCGGCTCATTCAGAGTTTGCGTTCTGTGAAAGCACTGACTTTGGCATACATACAGAGTACAGTGTTAAAATGCATCTACCAGGGGACGTGGAAAAAGAGTGATAACACAGGAGAGGGGCAAGGTTAAAAGCATAACGCTACAGTGCAGAAAAGTGGTTTTCATCACCTAGGTCCTCCATACCAATTTAAAATGAAAATACTCATTTTAGGAAGACTAACCTGAAAGTTTGTGCCTAGAGCTTGGTAACCAGCCACGAGATGAGCTAGCCTTGTGATGCCTTTGTGTGCTTGTGCTTTTGATAGTTAAAGAACCAGAGGGAGCTCTGCAATAGTGAAAAACATCCTGCCTTGATTTTTATCTTTTATTTAGGCAGATCACATTTTCCCAGTCAGATAGATTTCATAAACCCAGACAGATACAGTATTTAACCATAGAATACAAAGCTGGTAGCAGCTTGAAAAATTGTGGGATAAACCAATGTTGTGTACAAACTGCAGTTTACTGCCAGATTTTATTGGCATTTTATTATAGGCATGGCAAGGTCTTATTCTTGCTAAAGAATGCAGCTCTAATATTACAACTACAAAACAGTCTTCTCTCCTGAGAAATACAGCTTCAAGCAACCTCTAAGTCTGTGCTGCTTATTTTCTCTCAGGCCCCAAACTATGTAACTAAACTTTATTTATTTTACCAAATAATTCATCAGAACTGTAGATAATGAGGGGAAAAAAAAAAAAAAAAAACACCAAGAGGAGGTAGAAATACCTAACAGATTTATCCAAGTCCTCTTTTATCACATAACTACTATTTAGAAAGTGCTGTAGTGTTGTCATTGATGCTTCTATAAGAACCTTTCCTCTCTAATGCAGCTGAATAAATACCTACCATTTCCACATTTGAAGTAGTACAAAAATTCATCTACTCTCCAGGAATATTCTGCACTTTTGGGGTTGTCATGGGCTGAGGTGTTGTGATAAATGAATACCATACTCCCACCCTGGCACAGCATAAAATTCTGTTCCACATTCTTTATATAATGTTTAATTGTATAGTGGTGTGTCATTTGAAAGCAGAATTTGTTTACGATATTTCATTATTGCAAAACATGTCTCTCCTAACGAGGCTGTGGTTTAAAGAAATAATTCTCTATTTAATGGCAAATATCTTCTGCTGGTGTTACTGACAGGGTTTTCAACCTGAAAGAAACATAACAGGCCCATTTTACACTGCCAAAGCCCTGTTATCACTTTACAACTCCTTTATACTTCTAAAGGAGATGAAGGAGCGTTAGAGTAAACAGCAGTCTTGGCCTGCCTTTCATCTCTGCTCTGTCAGTGACTTGGAGCTGTAACGCAAGCCCAGTGGGTCAATAGCGGGTTACATTTCAGAAGCATGACTTGCTCTGTAGAATGACAGACTTTCTAAATGGTCTGTGCTGGTCATTTCTCCTCCTGAAATCATAGAGAGTTAAGTACATAATGACATGGACTAGAGAAATGTTTTTAAATATTTGGGGTTTGAGGTATTAGGTATGCAACACGTAGTCATCCCTAGTGTTTCGCTATTTTATTCTTACAATGTATCTGTCCCCTTTTCTTCTCAAATATAGTTGTGGTATACTGAGGCTAATACCTGTAGTCACATTCCATTCATTATTTATTTATACCCAAATATAAACTTAATGAAATTTGGGAAAAAAGGATTTATAGCAGACATGCTAATGCATTTTGGAGTAGCATAAAAGGCACTTCTGCAGTGGAGAAGTATGCAGCTGCTGTGCATAGATAGCCACCTTGAGGATTAGCAGAACATGACTTGGGTTTACTGTGTGCTCTTCTGCAAAATGAAGACATAAAATGCATAAAGCTTAGTATCTTTTCACTACTGTTCATTGTTTAAAAATTAAATATGACTTTAAAATTTTAAAAATTTTGTTCTTGACTAAATAAAATTAGTGAGATCATTCATTCCATAGGAGATGGAATCTCCTTGTTTCCTCAAGAGTTTTCAATACACTCCTGCTGGTTTCTGACACTGTGTCCTGCCCACCTTGCACACACCCATGATAACAAAAGCTTGTGTTGTGCCTTCCTACTAAAATCACTGCTAGTGACATGCTGAACCTTCTGAGCTTAGATGTGAGCAATCCAGCCCTGATACAGGGCTCCAATGGATCTGCTTATTAACTGTCTCTCTGGATTCTGGAGATCTAAAGTGAATGGGATTAAGTGGAACAGCCTCTACTTTAGCTAATATGGAACTGCACATACTAGTAAATTACATCAAAATATGTATTAAAGGTATGTTAAGGCTAAGAAACTGGGAAAGTGCTTATTTGTATGTCTTGTAACTACCTTAGGCACATGATTGTAGCCATACAAAATTCAGAACTGTTTTTAAAAGGAGATTTAAAGAGCCAGTTCAGAATACTATGCAATGAAAAAACTCTTCTCTAAAATGGAATGTTGCCTTCTGGAAAAGCTGAAAGCTTATATAAAGCCTTTAAATATACCTGTCCTGTTGAAAAACTCCTTTTTATTCTGGAATGTATTCTTTCATTATTTAAGAAGAGCTCACTATATATAAAACCTACTGATGCCGAGTGCATAAACCAGAACAGTATTCAGATGTCAGTCACATTCAAAAAGCTTTTATTAAATCTAGTATGTTTCTTGAGTAAAAATATTTCAAAACTGGGTATTAAAGCCAGGTCAAGTCTGACACTCATGAACAATCTTTATGTAACTCTACAGCTGTCTGCTACACCAGAGGTCTACGCGGTGGAGAATGCCGTGCAGCGGAAAAGAGCATGCTGCGTATAGCACTGCACTCACCCTCCCACCGTGCCTGGCAGCCAGAGACGGTCAGTTACGTTCTTTTAGTTTTAGACTTGGGCGGGGGGGGGGGGGGGGGAAGCGGCACAGATTTCGGACTGCAAACTTAGTGAGGCCCCGAGAAGGCCGGGCGGAGGGGTGTTCCGCGGCACCCCAAGACGCTAGCACTCGCGTCGCTCCGCGGAACGGTTCCTCGTCCGCAGGCCGAGAGCCGCCAGATGGCTGCCCATCAGCAGCGAGACACAGCCTCAGTTCACCGAATGCGGGTGCGAAACCGCTACCGACCACCCCTCCCCGGACGCTTCCCCAGCACATATACAGTGCTGAGGGCGCGCTTCCACGCATGTCAAGAGGCGGGACCCCCGCCCACTGAGGCTCCAGTGATGCACTGGAGAGAACAGGCTCAAGCGTGGGCATCGAGCACCCTCGGCAGCCCCAGGCCCTACGTCGGGACGCACGGCGTGCGGCCGCTCCCACACTGCTCCTAACCACTGCTCGGGGCCTGCTAGTCCTCCCTCCGCCGCCGCCGGGGGCACACGAACGCGCTGCCCAATCAGCTCCGCTATTGCTCCCAATGTCTCGCCTCCCTGCGCTGGAGGGCCAATCAACGCCCTCAAGGGGAGCGTTCCACCAACCGCTCCTTCCTGACCTCCCCGTCCCCCCTCCCTCCCCTCCCCTCCCCTCCTCTGCGGCTCATACAATCTTGATGGAGTGGAGACCGCCGGTTCATTTCCTCAACCTGGCGGCATTCCTCACCAATCGCGCTACGGAGCGGTGTCGCCGGTGTGCTGTGGTTGGCTGTGGGAGTAGGCCGGGGGACAAGAGGGCGGGCTCGTCAGGGCAGCAGGGGAGCGTTTCGCCGGCTGGAGCGTTTGGCTGCTGTGACGACGATGGGGAGTGTGGAGCGGGCCGGGCCGCTGGGTCGGGCCCCGCAGGGCTGTGAGCCGCCAGCGGGGAGGTCCCGCAGGCGGGTGGGGCGTCGAGGCCCGGCGCTGGCATGAAGAGGTGAGTGAGCGAGAGAGGGGTCGTGGGGGCCCGACGCTGCGACGTTGCTTGGCGCCGCTAGGTCGGGGTGATGTGGCTGGGCGACACGGCACGGGCCCACTGCCCTACTCCGCTCTCTCTGGCCGTTCCCGTGGTCGCCGGTTCTGCGCTAGAGGTGGAGCTAGGCCGCGGTGGGCTCCGGCGGTGGGGCGAGGCCCAGCGGCGGGTCCGGCTCGGGCTGGCGGTAGCTCCTTTTAGGGCTGGGGGTTGGAGGAGTGCAAAGCTTGGGCCCTCTGTTAGTTCAGATTTACGCCCCGGCCACCTTTTGCTGCGACTAAAATAGTGTTTCGAGCTTTCATTTTGTGTCCTGCGCATAAACGCCCAGAGAGAACGCGAAAATACTCAAAGCTAAGGCGGGGGACAATAATTACTCTCAAAGCCAGCCTTGCATTGTGACTTGCAGGTTTATTACGTGTCGCATCACACCTTGCTAGGCGATACATCATTTTTGCGATTAAACGTTCCGCTTGTGAACGAAGTTAAATATGTTTTGGTGTTCGTTTCAAAATCTGGATATAGGCGTTTCATTTTACTGAGAGCACTTTCTTGTGGGGTCGACAGTAGGGTTGTCCGCAGAGCAGGGATGATGGTGGCGTTGATGCATACCTGCCACGTCTAGTAATTCCAGAGTGTTCTGATAGCTGATAATGGTCTTTATTCTTCCTCTCAAGAGAATGTTTGTACTGAATTTATAACACCCTACAAAAATCTGTTTTAGTGGAGTTTTTTGGCTGCGTTTTCTTTCAGAAATGATATACATTCATACTGTTATTTTGTATTGAACAATGTGTCAGCAACTGTTTTGAAGATAAGATTTCTATTTTTGTCGCTCATGGCTTGTATTGCAGTCATGGAATTCTGCGTGCGTTGAGATGCAAAAAAATTTTGCTTATTCTGATCTTAATCTTTCCTTAAACGGTTTTTGGACTGTGGAAGGTCATAAATTTGCATCTCAACTGTTTTAAACTCGGTGTTTTAAGTGAAAGCTCTGTAAGAAACAATACAATTTTTTTTTTTTTTTTTTTTTTCATTTTATACTCGGAATCGGAGTAAGACTTCATGCAGAAAGCTGACGGATGATTCAGATATTTTTTTGTGGTTATCTCAGGCTGCTGCAGGGTAGAAACAAAGTTCTTTTATTTCATAGCGAACTGGTTTTATGGTGAGAACTCTGTAGTGGCAGGGGAAAGAAAAGAAATTAGGGAAGATTTGAAACTAGTTGCCTTATTATGGCCTCTGACAATTTTTAATTATTTTGTTTTCCAAAGCATGTAGTATTGCAGCTACAACTGTATTTTGCCTGTTGCTTCCCCAAATCCTTTGAGCCTGAAACTAATTCAGGTAGTAGGTGGAGCAGAACAGCACAATTGAACAGGCTCTGACACTTCAACATTTGTGGTGATAATGAAGTACACTCTAGTATGTGCAAAGTTGTATAGTTGCTGGTATGTCGTGCACTTCACTCGTTGCTAACTTGTTTGGTTCCCAAGTTAACTTTTTCTGAAAGCTGATATCTTTTTTCTGACCTTTCTCTGATGTGTGTGTGTTCAGCAAGCGCACTTGACTCGCAGAATAATCAATTCCATGATCTCGGAGGTTATTTCCAACCAAAACAGTTCTATGAAAAATGACTGTAAAATCAGTGATTAATGTACCTATATTTCTGATACGTTGCCAGAAATTAGCATCCTTTTCAGCAAGCTGTTCTGTGCTGTTAAAATGCTATTTTATCAATTTTATTATTCTAAAAGAAGGGAATTTGGGTTATAGAGCTGTATCTTTTCTTTGGCAGGCACAGTAGTGGTAGATAAGTTCTCAAAGAAAGGCATTTTATATACTGGTAATGAACTTTGTCATAATGGAACTGTTTTGATACTGTATTCAGTGACTTAGTGACATCTCTGTGGATGACTAGAGCTTTGAAAGGCTGACCATGCAACTTATGAAGTTAGGAGTTGCAATTAGATTATATAATGATAACATGTTTTTACACTGAATTCTTTACTACTAAACATGTGAAGATTATGTAATATTGCAGCAGTGGACCTGCAAGCAGAGTACACTTACTAAAAAAATATATAAGTAATATATATAAGTAACCTGTAAAAACTAATGATTGTGTAATCATGTTTCCTTTGGGATGGAGAGATCCATCCTGTTGTGTTCTTCATTAGTGCCCTCAAAATGTTACTGTTTCACTCTGATGTCAGGTTTTTTGTGTTAATCATGAACAAACATTAAAACCCATTTATGTGTATCAAACAAAACTGCAGAAAAATATTTTGTAACTTGAAAACAGGTTGACAGTCAGTTCAGTGAGGTCTGAAACTGTCCAGATTCTGTCCCTTGGGTGGAAACACTTTAAACCATGTAACTCCTTTGAGCTGCTGCAGCAGCAGTGTCAAAGTGTGATGATGACATAGCCACCCACGGGTAAGGTCTGCGAAGAGAAGCTGCTATGTTCAGTTTGAGTGGCTGTGTGGTAGAAGAGCCTCATGAGGAAGCTCAGCAAGTCAGCACAGAAATGTGTGAATTCCTAGTGACTGAGAGGTGCTACTTTGCGTAAATTCCAGGTCCTCTGTGTTTGTTACTACTTTTCGTTGTGGAAAAGCTTCCTTAAGTACCCTGTTTAAAAGCGTGGTGAAAATAAGTACAGTACTGCCAGATCCCATTGCTTTCTAATGGCTTCTGAAGCTGGGATCTAGCTGAATAGGACAAATAGAAATAATTTTCCGGATATTTGAATGCCATCAGAGAGAAGATCTGGAGGAGTAGGGTAGCAAGAGGAGGCACAAGGACAAAGAGTATTTGCTTTTTATTTGCTGGAGTTAAATTTGTAAATAACCATTGAGATTCTCCTTTAACTGTATGCAGACTGTGGCATTGCAGATTACTGATGGGGACACTTACATTATAATATATTCTTAACCTGTACGCTACAATTTATTGTCATCTTTAGAAGAACAAAGTCTGGTGAAGGTACTGCAGATCTTTTGTCGTGTATCCTGTATGATCTGAACTGTAAACAGACATATATATGTGTGTACATGTATTGTACTTCCATGTCCGCTGCCATGTGCAAGGAAATTCTATCTTTTCAAATTGTTCTTGTGTAGTTTACTGATTGGGAGCTATAATTCTTAAGATAATATTTAACTGAGGTGTTTTCTTCTGGTACCTTAATACTGAAGGTGATCTACTTCCTACATCGTTGAAATGAATTATCTTTCTAAAATGATAAAAAGAAAAGACTCTAGGTTTGTCTTCAGAATTGCACGTTGCAGTGCAGGCACAATTTGTTTTTCATATGCTGTTTACTGCTTACTGGAACTGTCCATTTCTATTATTTAAAGAAGTGGCTGTTACAAATTACTAAAGTTTCCATTTTGTGCTGCTCTGTTACAGTGACACAATTTTCTACTACACTAAATCACAATGTTATGTGGGATGACAGATGCAGTGCACTTTGTCTGCAGTAAGTACACTAAAGCACAAGAAAAGATCTTCTGAGTGGAAAGCTTCCATATAGTACTGTTTGTGAACTCCAGCAGAATATTTATTCCTGTTCATCTGAAATTAAGATTTCTTTTCCCTTTCACATATGTGTGTTTTCTGCATTTCATTACATTTTTCCATAGCTCTGTACTTGAAGGAAATGGAAAAGGAAATAAGTAACAAATAGAAATGGGTATGTCCATGGTCAGCAGTTTTATGGCTTTTAGAAGACTATGCTCACTGTTTGAAGTTTTGCTGAACTATTTTTATTCTGTAGGTGGAGTGAGCCTAGTCATAGATTTAAATGATTTTCTGTTGTATTACTGAAGACTAGTTGCAGTTCTCCAGTTTAATTTTGCCTTTCCACCCCTTTTTCTTATTCTAGGCTTTCTGCTCTGGATTTAGTTCTTTGCAAAATGAATACTGCATTATTTCGCAAAGGTTGGACCCACCAGTAGAATTTGTCAAGAACAGCACATGTAAATCAACAACTTATTTTTCTTCAGGACTTCTGCGCAGCTTTAGAAGTTTTAAGCACAATGAATTCAGGCTTATGGAGTCAGGAAAAAGCAAGTTCATCCTACTGGGAAGAGCGGATCTTTTACTTGCTTCTCCAAGAATGCAGTGTGATAGACAAGCAGACTCAAAAGCTCTTGAAAGTGCCCAAAGGTAGCATTGGGCAGTTTTTTCAAGACCGTTCTTCTTTGGGACACTCCAGAAATATTCCTTGTAAGGGCAAGAAGCTGCAGATTGGATTAAAGATTCTGGAACAACCTCATGCAATCCTGTTTGTGGATGAGAAGGATGTTATAGAAATAAATGAAAAACTTGCTGAGTTGCTTTTGGCCATTACTAACTGTGAGGAAAGATACAGTCTGTTTAAAAGCAAAAGCAGATTAACTAAAGGCATCCAAATAGATATTGGCTCACCTGTTAGAGTACAGCTGAGATCAGGAGATGAGAAATTTCCTGGAGTTGTTCGCTTCAGAGGACCCTTAATGCAAGAAAGGTCCCTAACAGGGATATACTTTGGAGTAGAGTTGCTGGTAAGTTTTTTGCTAAAAGGGAATGTCGTATATTTTGTAAGATCAGCCAAACAGCTATTGAAAGAGGCAGTCACAATTTTTTGTTTCCGGGCTGACGGTTTTGTAGAGTGCTAAAAGTCAAATGGCAACTAGTTAAGATAGAAAACGTTGTCCTTGTGTGCTCATATTGATGTATTTCTGCAAAATTGATGTCAACTACAGCTTTTGAAGGATTAGTTTCAGGAGAGTGCCACTTCTGCATCAGATGTATATTTTACAAAGTCTTCCTTAAATATCTCCCAAATTGTTTACAGTTCCCACTAAGAACCTTGGGGAATATAAGGCCCCAAAGCTTCTGAAAATCAGCTTGCTTTATTTGGCACCCAAGTGGAATTTTTGAATCGTTATATCTAGTATGAAGTAATCTTGTATTGACATGGCAAAAAATTTGTTGGTGGAAGATTTACTTTGAAAGAAAACAAGCTTTTCTAAGTGGAGAGCCTTCTGCCTGCAGCTACTTTATAATGACTTCTTACTGTTTGTTCCCTAGCTGTGTGTGTACACTTGCCACAAATTCTGGCAATAGAATTCTTCCAGTTTAGTGACAGTTAATTGCTCAAATTCTGACTGCATTTGCATAAAAGATGCTGCTCATTCTGTGTCTGTTTTCCCTCCTTTTCTTCCTCCTCTGACACTTAGGAAGAAGGTCGTGGTCAGGGCTTCACTGATGGACAGTACCAAGGCAAGCAGCTTTTCAGATGTGATGAGGATTGTGGGGTTTTTGTTGCTTTGGACAAACTGGAGCTGGTGGAAGATGATGACAATGAACTGGAAAGTGACTATGCAGCTCCAGTTGACACAATGCAGGTAGAACTTCCTCCTCTGGAGATCAACTCCAGGGTTTCTCTGAAGATAGGAGAGAGTATAGAGTATGGGACAGTTATATTCTGTGATGTCTTACCAGGAAACGAAAGTTTAGGATACGTTGTTGGAGTGGACATGGTAAGAAAATAACCTGACTTTAATAACTTTTGCATGTGTGTTACCTAGTAAATGACATGCAATATAGATGAAGAAACATTATCCACAAGCTACTTCAGTGGAGGCTGACCTAAAATGGGAAATAAACTCTTGTATCCAAAGATGCCCCTTGGTGATAATTGGTTTTGTTGGCATCAGGTAAATGGTTTCCTATTTGATGCTAAACAGTTCAGGAGAAATAACTGGTTACTCTGAGGAGCCTCCACTGAGCTACTTGCAATGTTAGATGTCAGTCTTGAAGTAATAGAGTTGAGTGTTTGTCTTGTGAGACTGGCTTTGTACTTTAAAAAAAGTAAACTGGATGCCTTTGTTAGCTATTTTCAAAGCTGTTTGGTTTTTTTTTTATCCCATGTATTAATTGATTTGTTTGACATTTGATGTTAAAAACTGAGTTTTACGTCCAAAAGTTGGTCTTTCAAGAAAATGTGAAACTTGTAATTAAAAATTATTTCTGCCACCTTGTTTTTTATTTTATTAATTTTTAAAATGAACAGTTTTCAAATTTTAGGTAGCTACTGAGTGTTTCGTCGATCAGGTACTTATTGCAGTAACTGTTGCCTAACAATGCACTGGAGTTGTTCTAACTTGCTCATAAAGAATGGATTTTAGTAGAATAATGCTTATAAGAACAAGCTTTAAGTTTGTGTTTTGTCTGTGTCATCTGTTAGGTTTGAATGTTCTAAATACAAAGTTTGTTACAGGAAAAGGTACATGTTGTCAAACCTTGCACTTTCTGCTTTTTACATTCTTAAAGATGTGTGTATTCTGTACTGCATAAATCCTCTCTTGGGATACATGTAACGCACTCTTCTATTTCCAGGATAATCCTATTGGAAACTGGGATGGAAGATACAATGGAATACAGCTGTGCAGTTTTGCAAGTGTTGAAAGTACACTTCTGTTGCATATCAATGATGTTATTCCAGGTATGCTCTGCTTTCTTAACCAGAAGGCAGGCTTTGATAACATCTCAGCCTAGGCACAGTTACATGATTAAAATAATACTGCAAAATGAATATCCTAGATTCACTTGAATTAGTGTAACATGTGTTACCCTTCAGTTTCCTTCCACTTTGTTACAGTTTGTTACACTGGTAGAAAAGATGTAATACTGAACAAAACTCATGTCAAGTTGTATAGTACTTACAACACTATACAGATGTATAGTGCTCATTAATGTGTTAGTGTCTGTAGTGGGAGTCCTTTTAGTTGGATGTTGTTCAATTTACTCCAGGAATTTAAATTTCTTGGATTAGAAAGGTGTTCTATGCTCAAAATGTATTGATAGTCTTATTCATGCATTCTGTAAGTACTTGAAAATTCATAGCAAGACTGGAAAATACACCATCCACAGTAATTCACTGAATAGTGTTAACCTGTAACCACTGCAGTCCCCTGATTCCTCTTCTGAAGAAAGAACTTTTTCAAGTAAAACTTGTGTTTGTACTGTGTCTGGAGACGAGTACTATTGAGTGTGTAGTGTTGTACAGCCTGTGGTCTGTAACCTCTGTTTTCAGTTCAGCTAATTGTTCTTATGTTCACTTCCTGCTTGTTGATTTAGTTGAGATGCATGATTTTGCATGAATTCTCTGAGGAATTCATGGAGATTTGCTTCCCCTTTTTTAGGAAAAGAACAATTGTGTAGCATGTGTTAGTAGAAAGCAAAGTTTATAATCTCGTGCATCCGTTTCCTATAATGGAAGCATGCACATACATTGAAGAGCGTGAAGTTGATCCGTTTGATGTCTCCAAGAAATCATGGTAGGCTTCAGAGTAATGTAACTGTCGATGTGATAGAAGCAAATTTTATACCCTTAAAATGGTGGTTACGTGCCAAACAAGGTTGTACTCCACTCACTTACAGAATTTTGGATGCTAGACCTTGGTTCATGAACTTGTCTATGGCATAGTGAAAGTACAGAAAAGGGAAGCTAATACTCTCTTTATATACCATGTCTTAGAGACTGTGTCACAGGACAGGAGACCTCCCAAGTTTGCCTATACCTCAAGAGGTGGTGGTGACAAAAGCTTGTTCAATCATAGTAAGCCAAAGGCTACAGGTATGTACGGGAAGCAGTTTTCTTTACCTAGATAAGAGTAAAAATGTCTGTGGCTTAGGCAAAAGTGCTGCTGACATTTTCTGTCACTTTGTTACATATCAACTTAAATTTCTCTGGAAGCAGTATGGTTTTATTTAACCATAATAATGGTGGTAGACAGTTTGAAAGTATTTTGAGCAGTCTTAATGTCATGCAAAATCAGTTTGAGACTTATCAAAAGTTCAAGAGCGTATTGTCTGGTTGTCTAGTACAACCGGTTCAGGGCTGCATTCTGGGTTTTCCAAAAGTGTGATGTGCATTTGGTTTTGTTGTTTGGTTGTGGTTCTTTGAAGTTTTCAGTGAACCTAGTTTACTGTTGTCTTCCTTCTGCAGGACTAGAGAAATCCAAATTTGTAGCCCAAGAACAGATCTACTTTATAGTAAATAAGTTAATTTTTCCATTACTCGAAACTGAAATCAAATTTCTGAAGCGTAAGCTTCTTTTGACGCTGGTTTTAGCCAGAGCTGAAAATCCACCCAAGAACCTGGAAGGGAGTTTATTTTTTTAAGCCATAAATCAAAATTCAGTGTCTTTTGAATGGCTATTGGGCTTGTAGAATACTAGTAGCAATATAGTCTGTAATTGGACATTGCCATTGGGTAATGACAGAGATGGTCTTTAGTAAAGTAACTGTGGTTGTATGAAGGCACAAGGTGTAGCTGTGGAATTGGATTGATAAATTATTTATTCTGAATTTATTTTTTTTCAACAAAGAAAATACCTGTTTATACCCATTGTTTACAGTAATGAAAGATTTGCACTTGAGGGGCATTTTCTGCTGCCTTTTCAGGTAGGTGACTTGAAATTTCAGCTTGGAGGATTAAGTTTGTTTGGGATAAGCTGCTGCTTTGCTGCAAGCTTAGGACTGTGTTAGCTTTGATGGGAGAGTTTGCTGTTTTGTGGAAAGGTATTTTTGTCTCCTTGGTAGTAAAGTAACAAATTTATACTATGAAATAAGTGTGTAGCTAACCTTTTGTTAATAGAGATTCATCTCTTTAATAAAACATGTTGTTTTCCAGGATCTACCTCTGAACCTGGGAATAGAAACAGATCTGAAGTCTTCTACACATTAAACGGCTCATCAGTTGACTCTCAGTCTCAAACGAAAGCAAAACCCCCATGGTATATTGATGAAGGTAAAGAGAGATGATGGGCTTTCATGTAGGCACACACTTTATTTAAAAGACAAATCAAAACTAGAGTGGATTGATCTTCTTCAAATAAAGCAAGTGTGAGTTTAAAGAAGTTGGAATATGTTGTCTTGGCAGAAGACATACTGTATCATGAAAGGCATCTTGGAGCCCCCGTGAAAATATGCTCTGTCTAAATTGACAGACCTGTTGTGTTATCCTGTGTGTAGAAGATAACATTTTTGGCAGTGTGAGTACAGCTCTGTGGGAATGCCTGTGTCTTGAAGGCAAAATAAAAGCTGAGGCTTGGAAGGAAGATACAAAAAGGTACTCCTTGTAGCCAAGCGTACAGAGTAGTTCTATTTGTGCCTGTCTCTTTCTAGCTAATGTTACAGATGTAGGGGAACTAATACTCTGCCATGTAAGCTAATCAACCTGGAAGAAGAGGAAGAAAATAATCTGACTAAGCATACATATTTCTTCAATATTTTAAGAACTTATTTCTGTAAAATCTCTCTTTGAATTCTTACAAGTATGGATGCATGTACTTAAAGGGTCAGTTTATTTTGATTTGCTTCCAGATAAGTTTGTTCTTCTTTTCCTGGTCAACTTTTCTGAAGTGTGTCTGACTCAGGAAGTGAAGGGTAGACACTAAGATTGTTAATTTACATTGGAAACCTATGCCAGTAGTATCCCCTGAATTCCATGAACTGTAAAAGAAAACAGGTTAAAATTGTTCTTTGTTGCCTAACAGATATTGTTCCAACAGCTTGAAATTCTTACTTAAAAATAGTTTATTATAATATCTAAAATAAGGTATAAATCCTGTCTAGAAAAGCCTATGGAAGGAAATAATTACTTAATGTCCAAAAAATAATTTAAAAATAATTTCAGTTAATAAAACTGGGGGGGGAATAGGTGATAAGAGGTTTTTGCTGTGTCAGTACCAATTGTGTATTAGAGACCATGTAGAGAGATAAGATACACAACACTTGTGCTGTTACATCTAGTTATGATCTTATATATCAAGCACTACATTAGTCATGACTTATTTAAATCCTTTATTATTTATAGACACTGATAGATTCCTTGTGTTGGAACCAGAGTATATTGTGATAGAGCCAGAGGAAAAAGCATTTTCCCATTTGCAAATTATGTCTGCTAGCAATTACTCATCTTGTATGAGCTGTGAACATAATGCTTTCTGCAGTCACACTGTCCAATGACTTCCTGGTTTTGCCTATTGGAATTACAACCCTTGGGGCTGTTGCACTTAAACCACGCAACAGTTTTCAGTCTAAACCTTCCTGTAGTTTCTGGCTAACATCTCTTTCCTCGGTGGTGTTAATTTCTCTTGGTTGTTGTAAAAGTGGTAGGGCTACTGCAGTATCTCCTCAGCCAGCTCAATTTCTCCAGTGTTGACAAGTGAGAAGTATCCTCCTGCATGTCCCTATCTGTTTCTTATACAGGACACCCATTAAATCAGGTGTGGTTGCAGATACACTTTAGTGGTTTGATAGCTAAGTCTTTTTTGTAAAACGGGGAAAAAGCCCTTCCGTATTTACTGATGTCTTTGTTTTGCTTTTTGCAGTTGCTGAAGACCCTGCAAAATCACTTACTGATTCATCTTCTGGATTTGGACATTCTTCACCACCACTGCAACCACCTTTAACAAACTCTGTGTCTACAGAAAACAGATTTCACTCCCTCCCTTTTAGCTTGACAAAAGCATCGACTGCTAATGGTACTATTGCACATAGCCCTCTCTCTTTATCTGTTCAGTCAGTAATTGGTGATGTAAATGCTACAGCTAACCAGGAGAGTCCAACAACAGCAAGCCCAGTTGGGAACTCACATGGTCTTGAGGCAGGTTCCTTGGCTGAAGTTAAAGAAAATCCTCCTTTCTATGGAGTCATCCGCTGGATTGGCCAGCCCCCTGGAGTAAATGAAGTCTTAGCTGGACTGGAACTGGTAAATATAAGTTGTTGTCTATTAATTGCATGTCCCTGGTTTTGCTTCTGAGAGTTGGTGCCTGCATGTCTTGCAATGCAGTCAGTCTGGAGGAATTTGTCCGTACAGGTGGTCATGCAATATCCTTGTGACACAAGTAAATTCTTGGGTGAATTCTGACTTCTCATGGCTGCCTCAGGCAGGCTGCGAGATGTCTTTGTGTTGCAATGGGTAATTGGATCTGTAGGACTGGTCATTTATTTTTAAAGGAGAGCCCTTTGCTTATGTTATGGAGATAGAAAATGAAAAAAAGCCAACTGTATTTAAACATTCCTTGAAATGCAGATTTACATAAAATACCCTAGCTGTAAGAGTCTTTATTTGAATGTCAATATTTTGTCTCTTTGTTGCATACCAGCAAACAAGCAGGCAGAGTCCTAGCATTGGGTTTGGTAATGAATGGTAGTGATACTGTTTATTTGACAGCCATTTGCGTAGTGTTCTGTGTGCCCTTTGTCAGATCCCAGGGGCAGCAGGCGTGAATTTGACTCTGTGGCAGCTGCTGCCAAGGTTGTGATTGGCCAACAGTTAAATTAATTTGATCCATTTAGGGAGATGGGGTTCTTTAAATGTTATCCTGATGTAATAACATTTCAGATAAAGCAGCATACAGTTATGTAGAACAACAAACACCTTTAGCAAAGTAGGTGAGAATATGACTGGAATTTCAGTTGCTACAAAAAATCCTGAAGCTTGTGGATTCTTTGGGTAAAGCTCAAGCTGTAGTTTGCCACAGATGTTCTAAGCCTGCAGTTTAGGATGCCTGGATTTCAGGACTTGCCTGTCGCATACTTCTGCATTCAATCCTAGCAATCGTTAGTAAGCAGACAATACATCTTAAATCACGTTACCACATAACAAGTTACTACGTAAGTTATTTTCTTATGTCTAGTTTGTGTTGTCTTTCCTTGGTGTACGTTCTGAGGCAGGATTTTTTCTTGTGCAGGCTACAGTCACACAAAGTATTAAGACACTTGGTGATTGTGAGTTTTTAAAAGGTGCTTGGTAGTGCATGTGTGCTCTAACTACAGAAGGAATTGGAGTGATTAAAATTCCTTGTGTTCACTAGGTTTCATTCTTGCTGTCCTTTCCCACCCCCTCCCAAGCTGCTTCTGATAAAAGTTTTGTTTAGTTTTGGATGGAGTGAAAGTTTAAGCATGAAGAATATAGCACAATTCTGAGATTTCTTCAGTAAAACCAGTTAAAGAACACTTCAGCTGAAGCTTCATGTACTAAAATGTATAAATTATATATCAAGCTTTAGAGTACCTGAAGGGGGTGGCTTAGGAATAGATACTTTGTCAAATATCACACTGCAGAATTGTAGAAATAAGAAAACCAATTAATTCTCCTTTGAATTTTCAGGAAGATGAATGTGCAGGTTGCACGGATGGGACATTTAAAGGAACTCGCTACTTCACGTGTGCTCCGAAGAAAGCTCTTTTTGTTAAACTCAAAAGCTGCAGGCCAGATTCCAGGTTTGCCTCACTGCAGCCTGTTTCCAACCAGATTGAACGCTGCAACTCTCTAGGTACTGGGCTTCTGCTTAATACTTACCAGCTGGGAACTGACGAGGGGTTTGGTTTCATTTATTCCTGCAGTATGTTCTTTGTAGTGAACAAGTATTACTTAAATGAATTTAATTAATAGAGGATCAGCCTGTACAGAACATAGTGCTTCTGTGGATTACTCTTTTTATGCTTTAAATCAAGAACATGCTCATATATTTAAAGAAATTTCATGACACGAAGGAATTTTTTCTTACGCTGTACATTATTTTTTTTTTTACTTTAGAAGCTGTAGAGCAACCTGTCTGATAACTTGCAACTCCAGCAATATAAGATTGCATTGCCAGAAACAGAGTTATTTTTCTATAAAGTCAAATTACTCTTTTCTGAATCCTGCAATAGAAAAGTATGTGTTTTTATGGTGGAAGTTGGCTGTGAATTGCTCGGTGGTTTGGGTTTGTTTTAACTTCATATGCTTTAGATTTCTTGGGCCATGTTGTGTATTGCGTGGGACAACAGGAAAGAAAAAAGTGATACTTGTAAGGTAGTGTGAACAGGGCATTTATAATGAGGAGAGAACTTTATTCCTACTGGATAAAATTAGTTTGGTGCTGCAGGCTTTCTGAAGCACTCTAAGGGCCTTGTTCACCCTGGAAGACAGTGAGTTTCAGGTATGATAAAGTGCTGTTCTGTTCCAGAGAAGGAATGCTTACACTAAGGCAGCAACTTAGCTATAAAACATTAATAAAAAATTCTTAAGGGGGATAAAATTTGAGGCTTTAAAGTGTCTTTTGAAAAAAAAAATTTCAGCCTTTGGAGGTTACTTAAGTGAAGTGGTAGAAGAAAACACTCCTCCAAAAATGGAAAAAGAAGGTTTAGAGACAATGATTGGAAAGAAGAAAGGTATCCAGGGTCATTACAACTCCTGTTACTTAGACTCCACCTTATTCTGGTAAGTTCTTAATTTGTATAGTGACATCCTGTGCTAGAAATGCAGAACCTGTTGTAATGACTGTGCGTTGCTGTGCAGCTTCTGAAGTTGTGCACTGCAGTCTGTGACATGTGACTGTGCTCTTCCAATCTGACCAAGTTCTGCAGCGCTTGCTGTGGAACATGAACTACTAATAGTGTCCACATTGTACTGGCCCTCGCGTGTCTGTACCCTTCTTGACTGGGTCCGTGGCCTGTAAAGGCCGAAGGATTAAAGACTGCACAAGCTTGGGGGTGGAGGGAGGGAAATGTCTCATAAAACTTCATTGCTGAATGCTACCTAGGATACGGGTTTTGTACTCTGCCGCAGAAAGGATACTGGGTTAGAGTGGAGTTCGACTGTTTAGTACAGCTGTGTTGTCCTGTGTCTGTAATTACACTTTTGTGAGTTTGTTTAGTACGTGGCTTTGCTTGGTGTTTCTTATGCTGCTTAGACATCTAAATGGTTGTATCTTTCAGAATCAAAACAGCCTTACTGTTATTTTTTCCTTTGTAGCCTGTTTTCTTTTAGCTCTGTTTTGGACACTGTGTTACTCAGACCTAAAGAAAAGAATGATGTAGAGTATTATAGTGAGACTCAAGAGCTGTTGAGGACAGAGATTGTGAATCCTCTGAGAATGTAAGTAAAAACGTGAGCTGCTCTCTGGTCTCATGTAAATTTTACATTAGATCATGCTGCAGGCCTGAAAATTTTGGGTAGCTGCTGCTGGACATAATCACATTTGGCAATAAAATTTTTGTGCTACTCTCTGTTTGGAAATGCAGTCAGCATAAAACTATTGTAGAATTTGCGTAGGCATGACTAGAAAATAATTGATAAATACAAGTTACATTTGTTTGCAGCACTGGTGTTTCTGTGATTTTAATGCTGTTTCCTTGACAGAGTATTTGGGCTGCCTTTCATGATGGGATAGATTCGGCAGGGCTTCAGAGGCTTCATTGATTGTTACAAGTGGTCAAAACGCTTTTACTTAATGGAATGAACATGAGCTTTGGTAATTTCTTAGACACAATAAGCAAAGGAAATATGGCAAAAATCTGCATGGAGAGTTAGTTTAGTTTTATTTGTTGTTACAATTGCATTATTTGCATGTTTAATTCTGACAGGCTGTCACTGAACATTCAGCAATTTTTCTTTGGATTCCTGGAATAAGTAGATGACTTCTAAATTGTGCTTTGTATGAGTATGTGTGCTTTGCCTGGTGTGTTCCAGGGTTCTGTGGTACAGGTTGTAGGTTACACCCTGAGCAGATGAAATCTCAGGTGGTTGAGAAGGCTGAAAGTCTTCTACCTTTCCACTGTACTTAAAACTTCCTTTGCATTTCTTGTAAAGTTTTAGCAGAAAAGTTGGAACGCTGCAAAACTTCAGTTTCTTAGGTCAGCAGTGCAGTTCTGTATCTTTTTGTCAAATATTTCATTATTTTTGTTGTTGTTAACAACTCCCGTAGCGCTGCTGCTGTTACGTGATATGCTGAAAATGCTGTATTAAGCAGTGCAAATTAGAGTGAAAACAGAATTAATTGACTGATAAATCAGATAACAGCTGTCCCGGTAAGTTAACGCTTTAAAAAAGCTGTACAAGATCATTAAGCACTACACAAAATTTATACTGCATTAAAAAACCTGATAGTCAGATTGAACATGAGAAGTCAATATATAGCCCTAGAGAAATACTGTACACCATCAAAAGAAGATTCGGGAACCTGTATTTCACCTTTTTTTCCCTGCTTCTCTGACTTACCAAAAACTAGCTAATAGATCTTTTAAACCTATTTATCTTAGATATGGATATGTATGTGCTACAAAAATAATGAAACTGAGGAAAATACTTGAAAAAGTTGAGGCTGCATCAGGATTCACTTCAGAGGAAAAAGGTAACCAGGGAGGTTTTCCTTTCGTTGAGATTTTTAAGAATGATAATGTGAAGGAACTGAAGTACCTTGTTATATAATTACACCAAAACAAAACACACAAATATTTCTCTGTAGTAATAATATCTACCAGAGATTTTGAGTGACTGTTGGGTTGTATAAAGGTCTTCTCTGCTTCCTTGGGTCTGTAACCCTAGCTGAACAGTTTCAGCCGTAACAGTCCTTCACTGACCGGTTCTTTCCTTGCCTGCCTAGGGCCATGTAACTCCCTTGTAGCAGTTAGGGGAGATCTAAAGCTGTTCCTCAGAAATGAAGATGCTGATAAGACAGGGCTCTTTCAGAATGTGACTTTGGTCCCTGAGGAATAATCTTGGCACTACAACATTTCATTTTCACAATGGTTAAGAATTTAAGTATTTAAAGAAATAAAATGTGCCGGTTGCTTTAGGAAAAATCAGTTCCCAACCTTCTGCTTCGTGTAATGATTGATTAGCATTGTATGATGGAGCTGTTTGGGTTTTGTTTGGGAGAACATTAATTTCTTTGAAAACACTGAAAAACAGTATTTATTGCAGTTAGTGGCAGAAAGAGAAACATTCCAGAAAACTCTGTTGGGAGAATAGACCTCTGGGAAGCATGTTGGCTGCATTCTTCATTAGAGAGCTTGGTCTCTAGATGGAACCTTGTACTAGTATGTGGTTTTTTTATGTAGGCGTTGCTGTCACTACTCACCACTTCTCTGCAGTTTCACTGTTTTCTTCTGAAAGCTTTTCTTTCTCCCAGAAAAGTGTGGTGCCAAATGATTCCTCTGAAATACAGAGCATCTTTTTGATCTTTACTGGAAAGCTTTGTTACCTTATTGAGTCTGTGCCTTTTATTAGGGCTGTTTGACACCAAGAGAGTAAATAGCAGTTTGTGTCATGAAAGTGTAGTTTGTCACAATCCTACAGTTTTAATAAAGATGTAAAAATGAACCTTTTTTCCTGTTAAAATTTTGAAAACTTGGATTTAAAATCAGTCTTTAATAATGTATCTGCTTTTGCATACTAACAGTATTTTTTTCCTCTCCTCCTAGATCCAGAAGAATTTTTAAATATTTTATTTCACCATATTCTAAGAGTTGAGCCACTACTGAAAATAAGGTGAGTCTTTTTTCTTCTTTGAACTCATCTAGTTATAGAGGCTGATAAGGAGAGAGCATCTACTGCCGTTCAAATTGAGATGGCTCTTAGAGCACCTTTGATTTATTATTTAGATTTCAAATAAGATATAATAAAATTATATTGACAAATTTGACACTCCCCACATTTTTTGGTAGGTGGGTTTTGCCCCACTGGTCTCTTGAAAAACTCAGAACAGTTTGGCTTGAGCTGGACAAAGATCCCCTGTCCCTGTGCTGTGTACTTTGGAGCCTTGCTGTCTTCCTGCCAGTGTTGCTGGAGGATGGTTGCTGTAAGAGCATTCTATGGCACTTCTTAATGTGGCTTGCACCGTGTATCTACTTACTCCTGGGACAGGCTGCAGAGACTGCTGAATTGGTGTTTACACATGGAAACTGTTTTGCATTTCTTCTTTAAGGCTGATAAAAATACTTCAATGGTCTGCCCTGACCAGCTTTGAGTTCTCTTAATATAACAAAATGGCAGTTACTGGTATTTACATATGCCTTCATTCTTGACTGAGGCACTGCAAGGATTCAGCTGTCATAACTGAGTTTAATGGAGGTAGGGCTTGTCTCACACTGCTGTCATTCTGCTACCGAGGTTCCCTGCTACATCCTGTGGCAGCAGCAGTGTTGCAAAGCATTTGCCATAGTTTTTCAGTCCTTTCCTCACTGCAGGAATTGTTTTGGTCTGTATGCTTCTTTAGGTCAGTGGTGTGTGAGCTAAGTGCTCTCTTGCACTACACAGAGATATGGGGGCTTCAGCACCGTGACTGGAGCATCTGTGTGTGATATACTGTTCTTCCCTGGGTAGATGCCATTGGGGCTGTCTTCTGTGGTGGGTCTATATGAGAATTTTGTTGGGGCAGGGGGAAAAGTTGAAGGGATGAGAGGTCAAGGATATAATGAATATGAAACTGTTTCTGCTCAGACAGGTCAGTGTTTGTAATCTAACTGGTAGATTAAAAAAACCGCAAACCAAAACACAATGCCTAATAATTTCAAGTATGTATAGAAAAGTGCTTAGAAAGTAGCTTGTAAGACCCTCCCAGTTGTTAGTGCCTCTCTTCAACTCTATGAAATACTGAGAATCCGTCTGTGACTAATGTATACTTCTGGTGAAACAGCTGGAGTACACTAATATAATTGTAGTCATATTTATTATTAAATAGTAGATATGGGAATGTATTTGTAGGTTTTGGTAGTTATCAGATGTACTTCTGTGGCTGAAATCACAGCTGAAGGGTGTAAAATAAAAAGTAAGGAAAGGTGCCTCTTGTTCCATTTGTACTCCATTTGCTTAGGAATTATTTCTCAGGTCAGTAATACATAGGCATGTGTTTTAAAAACATACTCCAGAATGGATACTGCTTTTGTTTATTCTTAAAGTTTTCTGAATTCATTACGCACTTGATTGCCTATTAACAGAGCACTTTATTGCTGCTGGGTTTTGGTTTTGTAAAGCATGATACATTTCAATGCACAGAGGATACTGTATGGACTATTTCCTGGTAGATACTATTTTCCTAGTAGAATGCCATAGTTGTTACAGCAGAGCTTCAACAATTGTAATTTTTTAAAATGTGGTTTTAGATCAGCAGGTCAGAAAGTACAAGACTGTTACTTCTATCAAATTTTTATGGACAAAAATGAGAAAGTGGGAGTCCCAACAATTCAGCAGTTACTGGAGTGGTCATTCATCAACAGCAACTTGAAGTTTGCAGAGGTTAGTGACAGCTGTTTGCTTTGTTAGAAGAGATGATACCTAGATGTTTGCTTATTCAGCTGTGGGACAAAAGTAGGATTTGGAGCTAAAGCAACATGCAGACATGTTGGAAATGCAAGCGTGAGGTCGGTGGTACAGGATGTGCACATTACAAACATGAAGTTGCCTTAATGGCATACAATCTTTGAACAGACCAAACTAACTTAGGTAAAGAATTACTAAACCAAAACTTGTTAGTTACTGCCAGCAAGTTGTCTTAAGGATTAATGTTTCGAGATGCCTTTATTTGTAAAAAGCTTTACAATGGGAAGACTTTATTTCTTCCCCATTCAGATGGAGAAGTGGAGCCTAGTGCTTGAGCATGACTGGGACTTAAGACATTTGACAGTAATTTAGATGCCACTTTACTGGCTTTTTTGGTGGGGTTTTTAGCTGTAGGTTTTCTCTCCCAAGTCCTTATTTTGCTTACCATCTTGTTAATTTTGAAGTCAATGGGCTACAGTTTTAAATAATCCATATATATAGGTTTATAGCATCAGACATATGTATCTAAACTGAGGTCATTACCGAGCTTAAGCTCATTACATTACACTCTGGCATTTCACCTAGGCACCCTCCTGCCTGATTATCCAGATGCCTCGCTTCGGAAAAGATTTCAAAATGTTCAACAAAATTTTTCCCTCCTTGGAACTGAATATAACAGACTTACTTGAAGACAGTAAGTATATAACGTTGTGTTGTCTAAAGAAGAGAGTTACGGAGAGTGACTAACACAGTGAAAGCAAGTACTCTGGGTGCTTTTGGTGGGGCTTTTCATTAAATAGCTAACAAGGTAGTGTGAGATGTTCAGGTGGAGGAGAAAGGAAAATTTATTGGCTAAAATATTTAGGTTTTGATTATTTTTCATGTCAATTAAAAGCTATAGTTCAGAAGAATGTATAGAAATATAACTTGATTTGTTTAATTCTCAAGTATCTGCACAACTATAGTTATTTCAAGATGATGATGCTAAGATTGTTAGCAAGAACGTGATTCATTAATATGTCTAAGTGTAGTACCGATTGCCTAGTAGGTATTTACAGTGTTAACTACATTAGTCTTCATTTTATGCTGCTTGTTTCTAAGCTTTTGGTCATGAGTTTATCAAACTTAAGAGAACTTGAGGTTCATATGGAAACCTGCAGCATGTAGTGATGGTGCTTTTCTTTTACTATAAATCTATCACCATTTTTTGTGAACTTACTTAAATTTCTAGCAGTTGTCTTCAGAGTTTTTCATTGACTTGCCTAAGGAAGGGTTTAATTTGAGATAAGAATTAATAACTGAAACTGTCATGGCTGCCTCTTTTATGGTCATGGCCACCAGCTTACAGGATTTACTGGTTGGTGTGTTTTCTCTGGTGTTGAGAGACATGGGGGCTAAGCCAGCTGTACCAATATGATGAGAACTGACTCGATTTAGAAACCTCTTTTTACTTGTTCATGCAGTTAATGTAACTTAATTTTTAATCATCTTCTTTAGCAACTTAACACTCCAAAAGTTTTTCTCTCATTCCCCATTATGTCAAAGGGAAGAAGATAGCTACATCAGTATATTTCTGCTTTGATTGGCAGTCTGGTTTTAGCTTTTTTAAGTGTTTCTCCATGTAGCTATCCTCTCTCCTTTCCATACCCTTTATCTAAAAACCAAAAAAGCAGTCTTCCCAAACTGGGGACTAATGTCGTCTTTAAAAATGCAGCTCCCAGGCAGTGCCGTATATGTGGAGGACTTGCCATGTACGAGTGCCGGGAATGTTATGAAGATACTTCTATTTCTGCTGGGAAAATCAAGCAGTTCTGCAAAACATGCAATACACAGGTGAGTTGTAGCCTTTGTTATTCTGCTTGGGGTTAACCCAAGTGGTACCTGCTGTAATAATCAAAAGGAGGGTGGAAGAGCATAGTGAGACTCTTGTCAGTGCTAGTGCAGCTGTGCATACCAAGTAAAGCTTAGCCAGGAACATCACTTGAGCCTTCTAAAAGCACTCATCCAGTCTCCTACTAAAATCATGACAACTGCCAAATCCAGGCGAGAGGTGGTGAGTGAGAGATCTTGGATTCTTATTTCTCATTGCCTGCTTTAAATCCGAATTTTAGATACATGCTACCTTGTTTGAATTAATAAATCCATGGTATAGAACTGCTTCATTTTGAGAGCTGTTTGGTATCTTGCATGAAGCTGTCACAGCCATGGCTTGTTTTCATAGTAGAATGAAAATTGTTGTGTTTTCTGGGCAGTATGAACTACACTGGTGGGGGAAAGTAGGAGAAACATTTAGTCTGCTGCTGTTAATACAGTTCCTTTTCTAGTCAGTTCAACAGCAACTTTGTTTTTAGCTGCCACTGAAACAATCATATGGGCTGTTTTTTTCCTCCTCTGAAATATCACTTCAATTGTAGGTTCATCTTCATCCCAAGAGACAGAGTCATAAATTCAATCCATTGTCACTACCTAAAGATCTACCAGATTGGGACTGGCGACATGGATGCATCCCGAACCAGAAGATGGAGTTGTTTGCTGTTCTCTGCATAGAAACGAGCCACTATGTGGCTTTTGTTAAGTATGGGAAGGATGACTCCGCCTGGCTTTTCTTTGACAGCATGGCAGATCGGGATGGTAAAGCTTTGCTTTATTCTTACTAGTCTTCTCTTAATATTTTTTAGATGTAAAAATATTACTTTAAATTCCAGTGCCTTATTTTGGGGCTCTTAATGTCATTTAACCTCATGTATTTGATGTTATTTCATAGCAGACAATGATTTGCGTAATCTGAGTATTACCTGAATTGGATACCTTACTAAACAGAAATTACTGCAAAAGTTTTCTATCTCCATTTGCTCTGCGTTTTTCTGTACTTTGGATGTTTGTCAGAGAGAAGTAATTAAGTAATCATCTGCAGGAAGGTGTTTTTTCAGTCTCTGCTTCAGTGGATGTGCATCATTATCGCATAGCACACAAATACTATTGTTGCACTAAGGTGTTGGTGTCCCCAACGGAAGAAATGGTGGCACGCTGCAACATATATATCATTTCTTTGAATCACTTTAGAATTAGCAGTGGAAAACAGTTGCCCTGTAATAATATGAATGTCAGTAGAACAAGTGTGCTCTTAAATACTGCTGCATTGAGCTGAACTCTGTTCAGTTCTGGCACATGAGGAAAAACAGCAATAGCTGCAAATGTCAGGCATAGTAACAGTACTTTGCATGAAGCATTCTTTAACTCCTCTGTTACAGTGTGATTTTTGTGGGAGCAGAAGAATGTTGCCTCCTATTGAAAATGAGTCTGCTGTAGGATTAAAGTCTCTTCCCTCTAAAAGCCAGAAGGCATACAAGCTTTATTTCAGAGTGCTTGAAATGTGTATGGCTGAAGTCTGTAAAGAACCACTTCATTTCAGGAATGTAGATCAAATGAGATACTCGCTGGTTTATCTCCTGCTGATCTTAGGGTGTTGATACCACAAATGCTCTTCTTCAGCAAGTGCTGTAAGCTAAAAATGTCTGCTGGGAAACAGTGTCACGGATGTCCAAACTTGGGGTGTTTGAATTTGCTCATTTTTAGATGAAAAATGGCCAGGAGCAAGCTCTGCCTTACTCTTGCAAGCCAGGTATAGACACTTATGGTTTGTAAATTCATCAGCTGTTACCAGTTATGTTATTAACAAATTCAGTACCTTTGAGGTGGGGTATGTATGCGTTTGTCAGTGAACACTACAAGATATTCTGACACCAGCTGCAATTTTTCTTGAGCAACCCACCTGTCATTGAAGTTTACCCTGCAGCAGTCCACAATGGCATATGTAGGTTTTTCAGAAGGCATTTTCAGGAGTTGGTGATCCTGTCACAATTAGAGCACATTAGAGGAGCAAAGAGACACTGCCCTAATCTCTTTCTCTCTCTTTCCCTGTGGCCAAAAGGAGGTCAGAATGGCTTCAACATTCCCCAAGTTACCCCATGTCCGGAAGTTGGTGAATACCTGAAGATGTCTCTAGAGGAACTGCACTCGCTGGATTCCAGAAAAATTCAAGGTTGTGCACGAAGACTACTTTGTGATGCCTACATGTGCATGTATCAAAGTCCAACAATGAGCTTATATAAATGAACTGTGTTCTCTGGAAAACTGAAGAAACAGTGTAGAGTAGCATTTGCTGCATTTTATGGTTAAAGGCAACCGTTGCTGGCAATGGAAGCGATGACAAGGAAGATGTTGAGAGCAAAAGGATTACTGTTCCAAAACCTACATGTGGAGTTCTGTCATTGAAGTATTTTGCACTCTAGGAAGTGTGCTTGTGTGTTTGTTTTATAAACAAAGTAAGTCTAAGTGAAGTTACTAAAACTTAAACCTTTAAGTGCATTGATCATACATGGGCTTTCTTGAAATGTTAAAGGTGGAATTATATCAGGAGAAACTTCTTGGTCTATTTGGAATGTAAAGCTAGATAGTTTTTGCTCAGTGCATTTCTGTGGGCCAAGGATGATCATTCTCTTGTATTTCTCAACCCTCTGCCCCACCACCTCTCCCCACCCTTGATTGTTTAGCACCACAGATTCTCTTTGAGAGACATTTCAGACTGTTCATGGCATATTAATTCTGTTCTGTTACCCATCTACAAGATTATTTTCAGTTCACACATTTGCATCTTCAGAAATGAACATTCATTTAAAGATCTGGATTCCTAGCTTGTGAAAGTCAAGCACACAGATTTGCTATCTGTTAACTTGCAGTTTTTTGAAGGGAAAAAGAGCAGAAGAGGGCATTAAAGGGAAGCATGATTGCTGAAATACAGAATTAGAAAAAGACATCTGTTAACTTTCACTGCTAAGTGTCTATTTATGAAGCAAGCAAGCAGTCTGGAACAGAATAGCAAGTATACACAAATGATTCGAGGACAAAACAATAAAACGGTGGATTGCCTCAGGGAATGTTACTGAAGTGGATTCTAGTCTTTGGTAAAACAAAACTGACTTCTCTGTGGTACATTAAGCTGCTACCTGGGAATATGTTACCCATTTGACTCTTCATTTAGGATTACTAATGAATAGTAAAAATCTCTGCCTGGAAAGATGAAACTATAAATAAATGTATAGCAAAGCTTTACTGTATAGTAAGTACCCAATGAAAACTAACTTGAAGAGCTGCAGAACCAATGTTGATGTAAAATACTGTACTTTTGAAGTCTGTTGGTTCCTGTTTTGAATGAAACACTGTTGTTTTAGTTGCTTTTTAGCTACTTCTGTCTACGCCGACTGGCAAACATACAACTATATAGATACAGTAAAATCCGGTTGTACAAATTGCATCTATATGAGCTGTACATTTTCAACTCTGGGATGTTTTATATGGAAAACTTCCTTTTCGGGATCAAGTCTATAGAAGGAGAAGTCACAAGAAATAACAGAAAAAAGCCACCATTTTTAAGACAGCGGAGACTGATCCTATACTGTAGAAAATGTGATTACTTTGTTCTCCATGGAAAACCGTAAGTTTTTCTTTAGGACAGGCTCTGCCACTGAACAGTGCAAGAGAGGTTTGAAAACTGCTTGAAGGACTAAAGCAGGAGGTGCTGAGGGACTTGGTCTGTTCCATTAGCCAATGCATGTAGTGCGCTCTAATTTTTCACTCCCTAGAGCAAGGAAGTAGTTAGTGAAAGTGTCACTGTTGCTTTTGCCTCTAATGGTCTTCTGGCTTCCATGTTCCCTTGCCTTACTTACCTACTCTCTGCTCCTTAGCAAACCGCTCTCTTGTTTCAGTTCTACTAGGAACTCTTGATCTCTGCTGAAAAATTTTAGTGAGGCTTTAGGTGATGGACTTTATAGCCTTCTGTCATTGGAGGGGTTATTGGCCATTGGCTCCTCCTTGCCTACATCCCATTCTCTGGGACAGCAGCTGCAGCTGTATTGACAAAGATACCATAGAAGCATCTCATAGGCAATATAAAGGTAAAAAGATGAGCTTGATAGGTCTACGCTAAGCAGCTCGTTTTTATTAAAATGGCCTAGAGAACACTGACCTCATCTGAGTGGAGTATGGTAACCCACCCTTGGCATACTGAGGAGGAGATCCAACCACAGCTTCTCAGTACCTCAAGTGAGACCTGTTTGCAAGCAGCAAGCAAAACAAGGCTTGCACAAAATAAAACAAAAAAGGCAATCATAAAACAGACTTTGAACTGTCCACAGAGTTTGATACCTTCACACCCTTAAGCCCCAGCCTGAGACTCAACCTGAAAGTAGTTGGAAGCGGCACCCCTTCTGAACATACAGCAAACCTAAAGGCTTTACAAAATGAACAAGCACAAACCTATGTACCAGTGAGACCAATGTGAATGTCTGGATTCTTTCTCTTTACTATCCCTAGATTTATTTTCTAGTTTTCCTGATGTGTTACCTTTCATACTTCCATATGCCTTGCACTCATATCATCTCCTCCCTCCCACATATACTACCTGAAGTTAGAGTTATCTTACCTCTTCCTGAACTGAAGAGAACAGCCTTGGAATTGCTATGCCAAAGGGGAGATGTGGATTTACCAACCATATTTAAGTTTTCTAGATGAATAACCTCGTAGCAGAATGCCATGGTTGGTTGGTTGTGTTACCCCCCACCCCCCCCAACTGTAAATATCCATGAATACAATTTTTCAGAATGCATATTCTGTTAGCAGAAGTGAATTAAAGAAGATGGATGTAAATTAACTCTTTGGCTTTTGCCTCCAATCTTCTGGCCTTTGACTGGAAATGAAAAAGAAGTTGTGAGAAACTTGTGGTAGAAACAGACAGAAAAACCTGGGAGTTTAAATGCATTACTGTACATGCTTCTTGCAGGCAGTGCTTTGCAGCCTGCATTGGGTACTACTTGATACTCTTGTGAAATGGGAGATAGTTTTGCAAAGCGTATAGGATTACATGGCTACTTTAGTCTCTCTCTGTTATGAGCAGCAGAGATGTTTTCTATAGTATGAAAAAAAAAAAAAGTTGGTTTTGACAATTGAATCTTCTTTTAATCCAAAACATACTGCTTCATGATGGGGTGTTGGATTGGAGTTGATCTAGCAGTGTCAAGGAACTACTATGGAAACTTACTCAAATGTTTATTTCCTTTCTCAGAAAGGAGCATACAGGCAAAAGTGATTTCACTGTGAAAGGAATAAAATAACTTACATATAAGGGTAAGAAACTGTTTTTAGCCTTCAGCACGTACTGAATAAGCTCCTTTAACCAAAACCTGCATTTAAAAGCATCTACTGCTCTTAAATGCAATACCCAAAGATTCTGGTCACTTAAGTACCAAACTTTTATGTGTTTAATGCATTTGGGAACCTCCCAATCAGATCTTTTTTTCTTATATGGTGAATGTGCTCGTAAATTAATAGCACTTAGGTCATGCTTCATCGTTTGGCTCTTAAGTCTTGCTAACAATGGCCTTAACCTGTGAGTAGGAAAATGCATTAAAAAAATGTGGTTCTTGACAGTGTGTAGAAACACTGTTTCCTAATACATAACTGGGGAGAAAACTTGCACCCCTACTCTGCTACCTGTTTTTAACAACAGGTTCTAATGAGTAGAAAATTGAACAAATCACTGAACCACTAAATTCTTGCTGATTTTGAACACAGATGGTAAAGAGAAAAGGTATTAGTTAAAGGTGATGCCTTACACATTGCTCATTGCTCATTACTAAACCAGAACTCAGCCAAGCCCAAAGGCACAGTGAGGATGCTTGTCTTTTGGTGGGGGAGAAAATGTAAACATCTCTGAGTAAAGGTCTTTCTCATTGACGTGATACTGATCCTGTGCTCCTGAAAATGTTTTACCGAACAGCCAGGGAGATTTCCATTGTTAAGCAACTACTCTGTGTAACAGGAGTTACTCATAATCATAAGTGGGTCATTTCAATGCACTTATTTTTCTTGTGCACTTTATAGTCCACTGAATAGCTGAACGTGGTCACCATGATCCCTAATGATAGCCTGTTTAATACAATACTAAGGCACAACATGCTGCAAACTGGAATGTTATGGGTTCAGAACTGAGTTGGTGTAAAAAGCAGCTTGAAAACTTTGTGTTTTTTTCCACTGTAACAAAGCATGTTTTTCTCTGTTCTTGATGTTTTGCTAAATAAACATCCCATGTTTTGTGCACAGTGTCTCTTAAACTTACAAAGGCTGTCTCCCAGAACTGAGTTAGGGAAACAAACCATTGTGTCAGGTTGCCCTCACCTAGCCTTAACTCTTTTTCCCCCAATGGTAGAGCAAAATCAGCTGCTGCTGGAAAGGAATGTGCTGTGTGCTCTTTCTGTATTAATATTAATTAAAAATACTATTCCTATGGCTCTACTCCTTTCTTTGGGGGCTTGGAGTTCTGGGAGTGGAATACAGCATTGCACTAGCTTTGTGTACTTCTGGAAAGAATTTTTAAAAAAAATATATTTTTAATAGTCTCAATTTCAGCATTTTTAGGAAACTTAGGGACTGCTGTACTCTATGAAAGCAGGGCCAGGTATACCACTTGTGTACCTGATCAGACCAGATCCTACATTGGAAAAAAAAAGCAAAAGCTGCTCTAGCTAACAGTAGCTTACCTGTGGGGAAAAGTCAATTTAGTGCACCACTATTCGGAGCTTACAGCTCCTCCTGGGATCTTGCTCTACCTTCAGTGCTGCTTCCATAGCTCCCATTTCGACCTGCAGACTGCATGCGTTCTCTGTCTGGGGAACTACTGCTATCCACTGTGTCTTGAGTATTGCAGTACTAACAATAATGCCGAAAGTCCTACCTGGGACTGTAAAAGGAATGCTGTCAGTATTTTAAGAATCTTCATCATGCTATAAATACTTAAAAATACCTTTTCCAAGTATTTAGGAGCTGTATTACCTACCTTTGTAAAGAGTTGCTTGTGGTGCTGGTGGGGGTTTTGGTTTTTTTTTGGTGTGTAAGTTTTTCCTTTGCAACAAGGTTGTTGCAGTCTGACGTTTTAAAAGGTAAAGCTGAGCCCTTCTGTGCCCAGAACAGCTCCGTCAACATTCTTAACAGCAGTATCGTCCATGTTTCATTTCAGCAGCGCTGTGCTCTGCTGAGCAGCTGCGTGCTTCGAGTGTTTAGTCACTAGAGGGCAGTGCCTGCACCAGCTGTAAATTTCTTCCCTGTTCCTAACCTATGGCTTTTTAAAAACGGAAGATTTATATTCTTCTATGTCTATGCAGCTCTTGCAATCCCATTTTTATCGTGCTGCCCTTAAAACTACTTTTGAGCTGAGGAAATGAGGTACATCTGAAACTTGCACAGGTGTATAAATTTCAAACACACTCCTACCTACTGCAAGGGGTCTTTAGCGCAGCATGGGCAGGGTGCTAGTTACCCCAGTGTGCCCCTGACAGTGCATAAGCGAGGTGCTGCAGGTTGAGCTGGTGCCTGCTGTGTGTCAGGGTGACCTGAGGCGCTGGGCTGGCATCTCACATGCCAGCTGAGGCTTGGGCAAAGGGGTGTCAGGTCCTTCCTGCACCCACACTGCCCGTGGCTCTTGGCCCAGCAGTGCAGAGCAAAGCTCTGGTCACGGAAAATTATCAAAATGAAACCTCTTTGAGTGACTAAAGCAGGTACTACTGGGAGGTGCACAATGCCTGGGTTCTGTCTGCAGAGCAGTGACAGAAACTCCCCATGGCAGGAGTGACATACATAGAGCTTTACTCACAGAGAAGCAGCTCTAGGTTAACCAAATGCATTGCAAACTTCCTACCTCTTGGCACCTGATTTTGAGTAGTTCTCTTCCCATCATGTTTAACTTTCGTTTTCAGCTGATTCCCTGTTCCATGAAGAAAAGAGACACCTGGGAATGTAATGATGATTGTGTATAAGTTCTACAGTAATGTCATTTTAAATAGTCCATAAATTGGCTGGATTCACTTTCTGATGAGCCCTGTGTGCTAGTGCTTACATGTTAAGAGGCTGTTCACTAGGTAGCAGCTCACTTTCCACACTGCATGGATTTTTTTAACCATGCAGGTTTCCCACCTAGTAAGGTAATTTTGTTTCTACTCATCTATTATAATAATTAAATGAATAAATTAATTATAATGCAGCAATTAAATGTATAATGAGATGGGCAATGAGTATTAATAAATGCACAGCTAGTTGCCCAAAGGTGAACAGACTTCCTCTCTCTCTTCTTACAAGTCAGGTAATGATCTTTCTATGATCAAGAAACAAGCAGCTGCTAAACATGTAAATGAAACCAAGGGATGTACAAGTTCACACTATCATACCTTCAGTCTTATTGTTGCATTATCGGTTCTTCTGTGACTTTTCCTCTTGAATTTTTAAAGACGAGGAGAGGATATGCAATTATTTTTAACCATCCTTCTCTCAAATGACTGTCTGAATGAACCCAGCCACGCTGCTGAAGTGTTAGCTCCCTTTAGTAGCCTAACTAGTACAGCATGACTGAGTTTTAGCCCAGCAGAGCTATTACAAACCCAGTGTTGATCTGTAGAACAATCCGAAAGAAAATGCTGCAATTCCATGAGATATGGAAGTCCCTTAGAAAGAAAATAAAATTCAGTATGATTGAATATCAAATAGGAACAAAACAATCCAAGCAGAGTATAAACTAGTGTATCTTCTAATTTTCATGATGGCTATAAATGATAATAGCACTGCTGCTGCTCTTGCTAGTTTGATACTGCCATCAGGAAAAAGCAGAACAATCTTAGTACCTTTTGACCCTGAGTTCTTCCTGCTGTAGTAGGCATGCTCCAGGATGTGTCACGTTTCTTCAGTTTCCCTCTCTTCAGTATTTTTCTCCTATTCAAAATTAAGTGCCAGAGAGTAACCCATTTTATAGGACCATCCTTATTTCTTTCTTCAATAGCCACACAGTGGATGCCTTGTCATTTTACTCCCTGTCCTTTTCTGACAGTGCACTCTCTCAGTCTCTCTCCTCTCCAGGTTTGTGTTCACCCACATACATGTTTCACCAGGTGAGATCACGTTATTCAGAAAATTTGGTTTTGAAAGAAAGATTGATTCATTTACTGGCTTTGCCCCAGCCTCAGCTGGCTCTGGCAAGAATGATCCAGTAACATGGGACTGAGGAGACAGAGCATTGCCCAGAACATGAAGGTGTTGATCTAAAACTTTCTTCTATTTAGAAGAATAAAGGTTTTTCTCCCTGTCTGCACACAGTTTGAGAATTTCAAGGGCAGTTCATTAGTTAGCAGAGACTTCAATGAAGCTACAGTGGTTGATTTATTGAAATAGATGGCAGGAAACAGAATTATCTTAGCAAATTAGTCTGGCTGATAGGAAAGGAGGCCAGTAGATAAGCTGCAGTGCTGACCGCGTGCTTCTGATGGAGTTCCACCGATTCACAGCTGAGGATGAGTCGTTACACTTAGGGAAAGCACTCGGGAAGAACAACCAAGCCTGCCATGAATGTGGCCAGGCACAGTGTGCAGTATGCTACCCGGAAGCACTGTCTGTGAGACTATCTGGCTGCCCTGCACTTTCGGGCTAAGGTGAGAAACACTAAGCTTTTATAAAATTCAAACATACAGCAGGTGGCTGTTTCACAGAGGAAGCAGGACACCTTTTTTCAACTCACATATTGCAGTCAACTGTATTTCAGCTGTATTTATCAGCACTAATGAAGCCATTTCTTTAGTTTTCCATCACTGCACCTGTCTAGGTCTTTAAAATGCAGCAGCTTGCACGAGGGGGACCTTTGGCAGTCAGTTGACTTGTGGAACTTTTACTAAGGATACATAGATTTACATGAGATCTTTCATGCAGACAAAACCAAAAGCATAAAACTCCCTTCCCCTGCCCCTCCCCCCCCCCAACACTTTACTAACTGCCTGCTCACACTTTTCATGTTTAGACAGGAAGAAAGAGAGAAATCCCAAGGCCTTTAATAAGTTCACACTACATGTTATTTAGCACTGAATGCAGCTGTAGTGCAGAGAAACTGCTTAAGACTAGGGAAAAAAAAAGAGATGTAGAAATAAGCTCATACTTGAGAGTAAATTAACTTGGGAATTGTCAGCTGCAAGAAAGAGGAGGTGGGTGGGTGTGGGAATGGAGGGGTGAGTGTCCATCTGGTAGTGGAGAGGGCACAGTGGTCATAAAATGAAGCAGGAGCTTGTCTGCCATACATCATCTTGCCATTGCTCCCTGGGGCACTCTGGCCAGAGTGGGGACTGTAGGACAAGAGCCTTCAGCTGACACTGTTGATGCACTGCTATACAAGGTGCTCAGAAGACATTAAATGACTGTACCATTTTCTAAGTAGGCATTAGATGTGCCTCCAACTTTATGTTGGGCTGCTGAGGATGACACAAAGGATTTTTTAGCGCAAACTCTTTGTCAGACAGCCCTGAAAGATTCCCTTCCAGACAAGTCACAATTTTAATGTCTTTCATCCTTTAGAAGCTTTATGGAGTAATTGATTTTATCCACTGAACCAAGTCCCCAACAAGCATGAAATTCAGAGCTGTGGAAGACCTCCTCATAAGAGCAGCTGAGAAATGTACACTAAAGTCCTGATCCCTGCAGATACCGGTATCAGTGGGTGGGCAAAGTCTTGCCACAAGGGGCGCGCCTGGATTATCAATAAGTGAGCAACAGTTTTGCACTGTGTTTAGTAGCATTCACCCTGTCTCTGCAGAAGCCGAGAAACCTGCTAGACCCTCTACAGCCAGGACTGATGGCCATTTCTTTTCAGTTCTTATGATGACTGTGAGGAAATTTAATTACAAATATGGAGAGAAATACAATAACAAACATGAAAGGGGTGATGGGGGGAAATGCTTTCTGCAAGGTAAGAACTCAGTGATAAATAGATCTGTGCTTATTTCCCAGCCTCATTCCTCACTTGCCAAGTCTGATGCTATTTTCATTAGGTCATGTTACCATACATGTCATTTTATACAAAGGTGCAGTATATCACAACTGGAGGTTGAGGTGCTTGTAGTGAACACAAATGAGCTTGTAATGGTCCATCTGCTTTGATTTTATTTAGTGATCCCTCAAGGGCTGGGAGCTGGAGTGAGAATAACAATGCTTCAACCCATCTGCTATTGTAGTACCAGCTCCAGTTGAATTATCACATGTTCTGAGTGGCTGGCATATGCTGTGACATAAAGCTACGAGGAAGTGTTGCTCTCCAGCTGTTGTGTTGACAAATACTTTTCAGCCAGTCATTAAGTTCAGCTCAATAACCAGGGGGAAACTGCAGCTAAAAGTTGATTATTATTTTATTTTAAGCCTTAGAAGTCACTAGTACAATGTATTTTATTTAAAAATGTGTCACTAAGGGCACACATTGCCTATGAGCCCTAACAATACAAATTCCTCTCCGCTGCCCATAAATTTTTGTGTTACAGGATTGGATGGGCATCTCTGTAACTGACAGTGTAAATCTTAGTAATGAACCTATGGCTAACCTTGTTTATGAAGCAGCACATCTGAAGCTGTGTATGTCTAAACTTGCTGGCTTAGTGGTGCCATGGGCCATGAGCATGCCCTACCACAGAAGGAATGACTCAGCGATTATCTGAGGCCATATGCAGTGATGAATAGCTAAATTTTCTTCAAGTTCAGGGGGAAAGCAACTGGAGACCCATCTAGAAACCTTCACCTGTTAGATTCAACAAGTTCAGATGGCTGATGTGGCATTGCACCTCATCTGACCTGCAAGGTATGGTTGCTAAAATTTTTCCTTTACTCCCTTTTCCAATGTTTGTGGCCTGATGAAAAGCTCAGGACACCCCAGAGACGCTATCGTTTGTGCCCACACTGGGAATTGCTTAGAACAAATATTGGAAAAGTATCTGTGGATCTCTGCTGACAACGGTCAGATTCTCACCTTCTCCTTCTTGTCTCTCCTCCCTGTCCTCTCCAGGCTCTGAGGGTATGGAATCCACCACTGTGTCTGAGAACAAAATCTAAGGAAGTTCCCACAGGTTCAAAGGCCAGATGTATGTAGGAAACATAAGGCCCCCTGCACAGTTTAATGTTCCTCTACTTCTGCAGTTAATGTATCCAGAGAGGGCCCAGGCCTTTTGTTTACTGTCCATCATTCATCAGACACATGAGCAACAAGAGTAAATAAAAATCTGTTCCTGATATTCAAAAACACTCTCCAGAATTTTCATCCCTCCTGCCAGCCCTGCTGCAAACGGAGAAGGAATTGGTGAGGGGTTACAACCAGAGGACACTAACTGAAGGTACGAACCCTTAGAAAGGCAGGATGGGTGCTCTGGAGCATGGCTCTTGTGCATTAACCATTGCATTAGGGATTCAGGTCTTAAATACGACTTAGGCATGTATTTTGTCTCTGAAAAAAACAATAGACCCTGTTCACACTAAAGCATTGCAGCTCTGAAGGTTTATATTTCCTATTGTATCCAAAGACCTGTGGGTGCCAGCTGTCACTGGTGCTGCCGGTGTATTATGATCCCCTGGCTAGTGCAGGAATTGTTGATTACGTTGCCTTTTGAATAAGTTGATTACCATGAATAATAGGCCAACAAGGCTGTCAGCATTTTGACTTTAACTATAACTGTTACAATTAATTATGGGTTTAATTAGCATATATGCCTAGAAGTAGAGAATATAATACTTCATGGGTAACAGATGATCCTGCAGCTGTAACATAAAGTGTGATACAGGTTGGGATACAGATAGTTATTAATAAATGGCTTCTATTGTTTGAGGTCCTTATTCGTACAAATTAGCAGGCACGACACAATCAACCCAAACTGTATCATTTATAATAATTGATTTCATTTTGACTGACCACCAGTCGGCCTACTACATGCCCTCAGAAGAAAAATAGCCCTATTAGGATAAGTTTAATCCTAAACATAGCTAATGAATCCTATTACTTTAAGGTCATATTTGAAGCTTTTGTTAATTGTCAGAACCATTTTAAATTGATTAGAGTTAAATTAAATCAATGTAATGTTTAGAAAAACAATATTTCTAATGGATGAGGCGAGGCTGACCTCAAATAAACATATTTATCAACCGATTTCAGTGAATGAGAAGGCTAGCAGCTGGGCTCATAATTCACAATTGTCTATAATATGGGAAATGTCACTATCTAGGCAATTAATTATGTCAGGTAATAAATCTGTTGCTCACAGTTGAGCATTTGCCAGTTGGGGTGACAATCTCCTCAGCAAGGTTATGACGTTTAGAGACACGTTGCAGTAGCAGAACAACTACATGCAACTTTAGAGGGAATGAATGTGGTGTTTTCGTAACTGCCCACATGCCAGACTGTGATAAGCTAGTATGGAATAATTCCTCTGCCAGCTCATATCAAACAATAAGGGTGTTCTATAAGGAAAAAGTTTTGCCAAACAACATTTGCCAACATTTCCCAGGCTGGAGTGGTCCAAAGGTATTATTGCTCTCTACAACTACCTTAAGAGAGGTTGTAGACAGGCAGAGGTTGGGCTCTTCTCCCAGGCAACCAGCACCAGAACAAGAGGACACAGTCTCAAAATGCACCAGGGGAGGCTTAGGGTGGAGGTTAGGAAGAAGTTCTATACAGAGAGAGTGATTGCCCATTGGAATGGGCTGCCCAGGGAGGTGGTGGAGTACCATCATTGGAGGTGCTCAGGAGGAGACTTGATGGGGTGCTTGGTTGCATGGATTAGTTGATTAGGTGGTGTTGGATGATAGGTTGGACACGATGATCTTGAAGGTCTCTTCCAACCTGGTTTATTCTGTTCTATTCTAACAGTCCATCACAAACTTCTATTAAGTCATTGGTTTGCAAAATGTATAATGATTAGAAAAATGACTGTTTAACACAAGCCTGGGACTGTGAGAAAGTCAGCCTGGATTAATATGAATTAGGCTACATGATATTTCACAGGTAATGATGGGCACAATTTAATACAACGGGACATAGGAAAAATGATACACAGAAGCAGGATCAGTTTAAGGTTAATCATGCACTCAGCAGCTTAGGAAAACGTCTGGCATTATTGCAGACAAATGACACATAACATCTGTTCTCTGTTCTGTATTTTGCCCAAAAAAGAGCAAAGGTAAACTAAATTTTCATAAAGAAAGGTGAGAAAAGAGTTTAAGAATGGCACAGCTGTAACCAGAGACAGGGAAATTCTTCTTTGTATAGTATGAGACGTGCAGCATGAGCTGCCTTATTGAACAGCTCACAGAAGAAAAGACTGAGTATAAGTAAAGACTATGGTATTTCTATTGAAAAAGAGTAGGATAAGTGATGAAAAGTTTACTAAATGAAAAAGACTCTCCAGCACTTCAGAAAGTTTCCTAATATTTTTGAATCACACAGAATCAGCCAGGTTGGAAGAGACCTCCAAGATCATCAAGTCCAACTGACCACCCAACCCTAACTAATCAACTTGACCATGGCACTAAGTGCCTCATCTAGTCTTTATTCTTAAACACCTATTTATTATCTAAAACTAGACTTTCCACTTTGCATGTTGACTAAAGATGCAGTGTTCTGGTCAGTGTGCTGAAGTGACCCTCTGTTTGCAATGAACGAATAATCCTGTTACTGAAGGCTATCCTGCTTTTGGAGCATCAGCTGATTTTTTTAGTTTCAGATTCATCCATAAGCTTCAACACTGAATTTGACCATCAGTCCTGAACTGGACTCATAAAAGGTCATATTCTGACACTTGTAAACAAAAGTTCATGCAGTCTATGCAATCTTAGACTTTGCACACACAAGGTACGGAGCACTAGCACGTTCACGCTGCACTTGCATGTACATGAGTGACATTTTGGAACTAAAGTGTTTGCTTCATAAACTAGTGAACCACACCAAGTCACAAGTAGCAGTCACAAGTATGTTGTGAATTTGCCATTTTTTAGCTTGAAGTGTATCAACAAAGTAGCTGTGAAAATATGTAAGTACTCAAATGCAAGTCACAAGCTTACATACAATAGGAACAACAGTCATAGTATAAAAATAGCCGCCGATGAGAAGAAGAAAACGGACGCCTTCTAGGTGCCCAAAGAAGGCAGATCATGTTGACTAAAAGGTCCTGCTAGAAGGTTTTTTCCCATTGTTCCATCCACACATCTCTTAGGAGACAAAAAATAAGAAACGTAACTAGAAGACATCTGACAAGATTAGAGCTTTCATGTGAAGCACCCAAAACTCCACCCCATGGACAGGGTTCCTTGATCTCTGCTGTCTTATAGAGGTTACAGGCAAGGCTCAGTCCACATTCACTCTCCCATGATGGGAAATGTTTTGGTTCATGCAGTCCAGCTTTCCTCGTGCTTTGGCATGAGTCTGCTTTGAAGGCTGGTCTGCCTGTGTTTATGCTGTGAAAAGCAGCTGCTCAACCACCACTCCTGATATGATTGAGCACGATTCATCACAGAGGGTAAAATCCAGCTTTCCTTTCTATTTGAGCTAGACTCTTACATTAAGCTATTTGTGTTACTGAAAATTAGACAAGCCATACTGAAAGAGAAATTTGCCCTAAGACACTCAGACTTCATTTATAGTGGGCTGAAGCTCACACTTGACTTCAAATCTCTGGCAGATGCTTTGCAAATACTACTTGCAATTAAGCACTTAAACAGCAATTGGTTACATTTGTATATAGCTTATCAGCAGGTTTAGAAGAATATAAGAAAAAACAAACCACTGGCCGAGGAACACAGAGAGCTGCTTTAGGAGATTAAGACAACTTGAGTGTGTGTATGTGTGAGAAAGAAGGAGAGACTGTGTTTGTATGTGTGTATATAATGACTGTTTAATTTCTTGGGTAAAAGTCCTCCCCCCCCCCCATACCTTTCCTACATGGCAAGGAAAATTGCTCTTCTAACCTGTCTTCAAAATGTAATAACTTTGCTTGCAACCAACCACTGTAGACCCTGACTGGACTCTGAATTATTACTGTGAGATGAAACATTTCTTTAACAAAACTCAGTCCTTTAATATCCCCCATCTCTGTTATTAGATGGACGAATGAATTTTACTTTGAACATAACATGTGGCATTGTCTGAAAATTGCCGGTATGAACTGAAGCTGGCAGGTAGCTTCTTGCTCTCCTTGTCAGTGATTGCCATTTATTATATGTTGCACCTTTATCTGTCAAATACTGCAGAGCGCTATATTGATTTGTGTCTGCCGCAAAGCAAAGGTCACTTTGATCAACATACTACAAAACCAGAAAAAGTAGGGTTCTGACATTTCATTACCTGGGAAAAAAAGGACTAAAATAAATAAGAATATGTTTGAGAACAGAGCACTTCAATATCACACTGTGCAGTAACTGTAATTAACAAAAGAACTGCTCTATTGAGGTTAAAGAGAAAAAAAGAGAAGGCAGGTTTTCTTGCAGGGACTATTCTTTACATGACTGATTCTGTAACGTTGCAGCTGTGATCTTACTGAAGGGTTACATTCATTACAAATCAAATACATTGGCTTTTCAGATTCAGACTTTTAATGAGCAGTAAAACTCAGGAACTCTAGGAAGTGGGGAAGATTTTACAAAACTTTTAACTTTGTCTAAGAAACTCTAATGAGACTGGGGACTTTCTGTGCTATACCCAATGAAGACATGGTCCCAATCTCAGGAATGTAGAGATTGAAGAGAGAAAACAAAGCATAGGAGCTTGCTTAAGATCCACAAAGAGTGAAAGGCAGAGATAAAAATTAAGCCCAGATCTCCCCTTTCCAACTCTAGGCCCCAGGAGCTTGGTTGTCTTTCAGAACTATCACACAATTCAAAGATTTTTATGGAAAGTGGTGTTCCAGGTGACCCAATCTTGTTATTTCTCTTCATGCTCAGTGTCTTCTAGACAACCCCTACATATTATTTCACTGGGATCAACAGACGCTTCCTTGAAAGAAGCCTAACATTTCTGTGGAGGATTTTCATTCTTGCAGAAGCTTCTGGTTTACATTTTGGAAATTTGCTTTTAAAATCAGCCTGGCTTTTCTAATTCATAAAGCATCTGGTTTTGGTAGGAACAGTTTTGGTATCTGTGGGTTTTGTCCTTTTTTTTTCTCCCCACATGCAGCATCCAGCTGCCCTCCCTGAGTGTGATCTCAGCTGAGTTGCTAGACTTGGACCTTTCCTGGAGCTGGATCTGGCAATTCACATCCCTGGTCTTCACAGAAAAATGAATCTATGTTCTTACAAGTATTACTGCTCTACCTGAATAGAGCTAATACAGTGGCTGAAGTGCTTTCCATCATTACTGCTGGGAAGTTTTCTTTTTTCTGTTTTTATACACAGTGTTTATTTCTTCACCTGAAGCCACAGTTGTATTGAAATACAGCAAGCAGTTATACCTTTCGTTACACCTTTGATCACTAGGGTGCATATCACAGCTTGCATGGCATATGGCAGTGCTTATCATGTCAATAACAAAGGCTGAATAATGCAATTCTTGGTTGTAATTATCTTTTATTATTATCAAGGGTCATTCCTGGGCTCTTCATCCTTTCATCTCATGTGGAATTTTGGACTTCCTTATTAATCAAATAGCCAGTGTGATTGAATTAGCCAATTAGCTCAGCCTGAAGGGATGAGCATTGATCCAAACAAAGGGCCTGATTCCATAAACTTGTTGCTGCAAAGGGAAGTCTTGCTCAGATCTGGCTGGCAAGAGTGGGCTTGTAGGAACTGGAAAACTGCTGTTTGCCTGTCCTGGTTAATTTGGAATTATTGGACCAGGTTAAAAAAAAAAAAAAAAAAAAAAAAAAAAAAAAAAAAAAAGGACCCTTTCTAACTAGAAAAGCCCTGGTTATCAAACTTGAAATAGGGACATTTTATTTCAAAAGAATTAAAAATCAGATGTTGCTATATACTGTTCTGATGTAATTTTGAATTTGTAAAGTTCAAACTAAAAATAGGGGAAAAGTAACCAACCTTGTAACGTTAAGGAAGCAGTCCTGACCGTCCCTAGGTATTGGCACACTTTTGCTTTAAAAATCTGTATTGCAGAAAATGTTCCACTAAGCAAAAAATTAAACTCTGTCTTCAACTGTTACTTCAACTAAATAATGCAAATTCCCTAATCCTAAAGCACAGAATAAAATCCCACACAGCAACAGGGCTGTGCATCTCTTCGGTATCTGTGCCTAAAAGGCACTCTGGGTATCGATGCAAATGCAATTCATCTCTCTCATGCTCCACCATCCTCACTCTCTTTTTTCCTCCCTTTATCTTGACATGTTTACTATTTTTTCTACACTGTGCTTCACTGAATAGCAGATCAAACTTCAAAGCAACTTTTAGTTTGAAATTTGTTTCCAAGCTCCTGAGCTATTCTTTTTCTGACAGCAGTGGATAAGAAATTGTCACTACCACTGGTGACATGTCATTGGGAGATACAGGAATAACAGATGGGCAGCAGTGAGATAGGAGGAAGTAACTTCTTTAAAAGACCGTGTTGACATCACCAACCATGAGAGCAGAAGTGGAATGACCCCCAGAAGGGAATCCAACCTGCTCACCTCGTTCTGACTCACAGGTGCTTTATTTATTTTTGCACTTAGATCATACTGGATTTAAAATTGTTTGAAGTTTCAAAACAGCTATGTTGGAACTCAAGGAAACTATTAATAAAGGATTAAGAAAAGGATGAATGGACTTAGCCACCAGCTTCAGTGTTTTAAAATGATGCCACTAAAATGATAACTAGGATTGCTGATGTAACTGGCATCGCTGAATACCATTAGTAAGAGTCAAGAATCCTTGATTGCAATGTGAGATCAATGGGTTATGACATTTTGATGTCAAGCTGATGGATCTGACTTTCTAAATGAAGAAGGATTGATTATGGCTCTTTAAAAGTATGGCTCATAATCAGCATATATAGGCAACTCTTGACACCAACCATACACAATACCCACTATGGTATGTCAAAAGTCATTGCTTTGAGTGTGTGGCCATTATTTCTGAGCAAATTAATTCTTCTGATTACCACAAGATATTAGAATATAGTGAATGAAACAAAATAGTGCATGGTGTCAACAAGGAAAGTACCAGAGGGGCAAGTGCATTTTGTGGGTAACAGATGGTCCACAGCATATAAGAAACTTGTTCTTTCTGACTGCAGTAGGAAAACTACATGGGCTCCATTTGCTGCATTTTAGAAATGATTTTTTTCTTCCAAACCAGGAATGACAAATACCCATGGAAAAACAGACTTCTTGATTTCTAGAGAGCTGAGTTAGTGCTAATTACTTTTGAAATCTCCTTCTACACTGCACTTACTTTTTTTTTTTTTTTAATGTGACAGTGTTTTATTTCTAGTATGTTACAGTTAAATCCAAAGTTTTACTCCCAGGTGTAAGCTCCATTGTATAAAATTGCTGTACAGTGGATAACATTGATACAGCCATGGAGAATACGTTAGATACAGGGAATAACATGGGACAAAAATAACGCCTGAGCAGTCCCACTCAATATTTGTTCTGTATTGATCACTCTTTTTGAAAGAAGTTGATACTACAAAAGAAAATGCTAAATCTAATTTTATAAAAGTGTTTAAATGCAGTCTGTTGACCAATACACTACATTTTATTGTCTCCTTCAGAATTCTTGGAAGAGCCCTGGGCTCCTGAAGGAAAACCAATCGCACGCCCTTCCCTGTGAGTCTTTTGCTTCTCTGGCAACCAAAACTCCCCCTGATGCCTAACTGCTGTCAGAAGGTGCACTGCTCTTCTGGAGCTACATAGCTGGTATTTTGTGTAAAAAAAATCACTAAGGCAATGTAAAAGAAATCAGCTACATGTCCTTTCTCCCTGACTGCTTCCCTTCCACCTAATGCATTAGTGTGTTGGGTTTTTTTCCCCAGTAATCCTCCTCTTTGGTTTTACCTTCGCTGGAATACATCTGTATAATTTTTATTCTTCAAAGTCAATAAATTATGGTCAGTGAAGTTTCTGCAATGGCTGGCCACGAGGCAGGGCTTGATCTTGCCAAAACTGCCTGACATCACTTGCTGAAAAGGGATGGAGTTATTTAGCTGTGAAGACACTTTCTAGAAAAGAAGGCAACGTTGTGCATTGTTCAGACTGTAAAAAAAATATATCAGGAAAAATAAAATCCTGTAAAGTCTACTTACTGCTCTTAAAGTCCTGTATTGGTTTTTAATGTTTTTCATATAATCAACTTATTGAATGTGGCTTAATTGAACAGTATGGTTTGGAGTTTGTATTGACTTGTCAGTTATTATTCAACATATAAAAGCTTTAGTTCAGCAGAAAGCAGTAACTAAGGCATGAAATATCATCTGTTGTGCACAGCAATGGATCTTCAGCATGACATGTAAGGTTAACAATTACAGAAAGTTTTTCAACAATGTGACAGTCAAACTGCATTCCACAGTCCACTGCTGGACCATGAAATCATGTTTCACTACTTTCCAGAGACACCAAAGAGTGTGCCCGTTACAAGTCTACCAGTGCGTATGCACAGAGGTCTGAGATATTAAAAGATGACCAGTGAGGTGCAGATGTAGATCATGGATGTATTCATGGAAGTTCATAGATAGCCTCACCAACATCCAAATGCAGGACAAAGTACTGCAAGTACTGTTTAGACTTGATCATCATTGAACTGGCTCCATGGAGTCAATTCATTGTGCTTTCCTCTAAGAATTATCTTCATGTATGCTATGCCAGCAGCACTTACTTATGTTGCTTATGTAGAAAACTGAGGTAGCTCATCCCTAAATTCAGTTTCCAGTTTTAAGCAGTATTTGGTGCTCAAATTCCCATGGAAATGTGAGCTCAGGGTGACCAAAGCAGCAACTTCAATCTGCAGAGTACTTGGTATCCAGACACCCAGGAATTTAGGCGTCACAAGGAATTATTGAACTCCTCATGCAAGAAAGATCTGCACAATTTGCTGAGTGACATCTTATCTTAATGTCACAAGGGGGTGATAGCTGGATGATAATGCCACTTGTTTCTTCCCTCATCAAAACGAAGAAAAGCCTAGCAAACCAGGGAAGACCCTAGCAAAGCATTACAGTTGTTTGTTGACAATTAATTTTTCTTTTTCAGACTGTAAGAACAATTTGTGCTTGGTGCTGTACAACAGAGGCACTAAAGATGATCCTCTCCTCAAAAAGCTTTCAAAGCAAAGTAGCGCTAGGCACAGAAAGATGGACTGATGTGATCCTGGTCAATATAGTAGTTGTGAATGAAAATTTTTGCTCATTTCCATAGTCTCAAATGAGTGTCAGTTCTGATTAGCTGAGCCTGGTTTAAAAGCTGGGAGAGTAGCACTGCCAGCATGAGCTGGAGAGCAAGTCCAAGAGAGGATAGAGCTGTGTAATTATCGTGACAGTTGGAAACAAACAGAAGATTCTCCTATGCAGTAAAGAAGTTCCTACTCTCCCTATTCTGAAACCCATTTTTTGTTAGGATGAGGGTCGGAAGGACTAGACTTTGGGGCAAAAATGAATCGTAGTAGGTTAAATAAAAACACAAGACTCTGGTGACTATAACTGCAAAAGATTTTAACCACTTCATTGGTAAAGTAATTTGAAAGGAGTGCTGCTTCTCAATGTTGCAAAGTATAAGATTTAGAGTAGGAAGCCAGTTTCAGGACATCATGAGGTCTTATTCCGTGAAAATTCCTTCTAGCCATTACTCAGACCAACAAAGAATCCAAAAAATAAAAGGAGTAATACATGGTCTATTACTTAGGCCATCACTGGAGTGTTTCAAGGCTATAACTTATAGTTGTGATTTTCCCCACCCCCATCCCACATGCTTTTTTATGCATGTATTAAACAAATGGCACAGCTGAATAGCTTTTCTTAAAAACTGGACATTCACCAAAAGAAGTTTGCCAGCACAGACAATTAGGCTTTCTTCTTTTAACAATAGACTGACTGACTGGCACATTTGAAATGCGAGCGTATTTTTTATTCCTCCGTTCACCCTTTGAGCTGATAAACACGAACAATGGGAAACAGCTGGGACAGGAAAACATTTTAGTTTGTATTTTCAAAGCAAGCAAGAAATAAACCCATCAGTGGGAGCCAGATCACATCTTCTGCCTTAGGGGTACTCAGCAATTGGGGGGAAAAAATACGATCCATATTTTTAATCAAACATTACATATTTATTAATGTGCAGCTGGCCTATTGTCTGCAGGAATTTTTTTTTTCTCTTTAACGCTGTGCTGCGTCCGTCAGCCTGACATTGTTCTGTAACTGACATTACTCTATAAGGATCTGGAAATGCACAGATTTAATAGGAATCATTGAGACAATTGCTTTCTGTATTATTAGGTCTGCATGACGTAGGTACCATCTGAAATTCAATCTTAGAAGAAAAATAAGATATTGTTCTATCAAGGCAATTTTGTGCACCTGTGATACAGTAAAAAAAAAAAAATATACACCCCCACCCTCCTATTTTTCTCTTCCCTCATCTAACTTTGTGGCCATTTAATGATATGTGCCACTCTTTTGTTAAAAATGTTTGGGCAAATGTATTTTGATTCTTATTGAAATTAAACTTTCAGTACATCTCTCTGGTAGCAAAGGTTGGGCTGTTCATTAGTTGGAGGTTTGGCCTTGTCAGGTTCCATTGACTGTTGGCTAAAAGGATCACTTTATCATCATTTGTCTGCAATGGAGACAGTCTTTATTCAGCCTTGATTCCTCTGGGGTCACAGCTGTCATAACTTCACTTGCTTTATAATGTAGACCCCAGTTTTGCAATCCCCTTAGGTAATTGTTTGAGAGATCCCGTTTACCTTAATATAGGTAGCACGTTATTTATAAAGGGATACGAGGGAAAGGAAGGGATTATACTGCTTAAAACATCCCCCTCCTATCCTACCGCTTGGGATCAATCATTTGGAAATCATGTTAAAATCAGTTCTTATTTTGAATGCAAAAGGAAAAGATGCCTTCCCCTCTCTGCCTGGAGTTTTACTCTGATCTTTTAGAAGAAAACAGAATAGATTAAACCAGGTTGGAAGAGACCTTCAAGGTCATCGCGTCCAACCTATCAACCAATCCAACCAACCTAAACAACTAAACCATGCAACCAAGCACCCCATCAAGTCTCCTCCTGAACACCTCCAATGATGGTGACTCCACCACCTCCCTGGGCAGTCCATTCCAATGGGCAATCACTCTCTCTGTATAGAACTTCTTCCTAACATCCAGCCTAAACCTCCCACCTCCCCTGGCACAGCCTGAGACTGTGTCCTCTTGTTCTGGTGCTGGCTGCCTGGGAGAAGAGACCAACATCTGCCTGTCTACAACCTCCCTTCAGGTAGTTGTAGAGAGCAATAAGGTTTCCCCTGAGCCTCCTCTTCTCCTTGAATGCAAACGCTGTTCAAGAGGTGCCTCCTACTGCAGTGTCCTGGAATACCAGCACTGGAGTGAGGCACATGTTCTATGCCAATAATTTGCTGAAAGATACAGTTTCACTCAACCCAGAACAAGAACTTACGATCAATGTGCTAATGTTTTCTTTCAGGCAGAAATCAGCAAGGAGAAGGATGTGCCTCAGCTGCCCCTTCTCTAAGAGGGGCACACAACCAGGGTCTCTGAGGGGCTCTCTTCTATAGAGCTCATCCAGTTTTGCATCTCTTGATGAAACTGAAATAATTTCCCTCAAAATGAGGCCAAAGAATCATTTTGTCTTCATATGATTTAGTAAAATATGAAATGTTTTACAAAAAGTACAACAGCTTCATCAGAGCATCATGAGTGGACCAGCTCCATCAGGACATTGCGAGATGTCCATTTTTGAGTGCCTTGGTAACCCCTTGCAGGTTAGACGTTGGCTTTCATAGAACCAGAAAAAGCTTGACAGTCTAGAGGAGAAGGGCTAAGCAGTGTGATCATTTGATCTTTTTTAAAATTTGCATTGAAAAATGAGGAAAAAGGAAAGAATCAGACCTTGATTTTCACACTGTTACCACTGCTTATTACATTATACAGCAAGTGACACAGTCTATTGGAAGGCACATGTGTCACATCTCCATTGGTCATTTTCTACTGGCATACGTGTAATTAAGGCATACAATAGGTCAAAATAACAAAACAGTATTTTAACACAGCCAACCAGATTCTGCCCAGTTTCTCTCCTTTGGTTACAAGGTGTTTACATTACCCTCAGAGTCAAAGACAAAACATAGCTTTCTCTAATTCGAGCAAACACAAATCTTCACAGCCTTCCAAAGCTGTCTGAAAACAGCCCTCTTAGAATCATAGAATCAGTCAGGGTTGGAAGGGACCACAAGGATCATCTAGTTCCAACCCCTGCCATGGGCAGGGACACCCTACACTAGATCACGCTGGCCAGAGCCTCGTCCAGCCTGGGCTTAAACACCTCCAGGGATGGGGCCTCAACCACCTCCCTGGATAACCCATTCCAGGGCTTCACCACTCTCATGGTGAAGAACTTCTTCCTCACATCTAGCCTGAATCTCCCCATTTCCAGCTTCATTCCGTTCCCCCTAGTCCTATCACTACCTGAGATCCTGAGAAGTCCCTCCCCAGCCTTCCTGTAGGCCCCCTTCAGATACTGGAAGGCCACAATGAGGTCACCTCGGAGCCTTCTCTTCTCCAGACTGAACAGCCCCAACTCCTTCAGTCTGTCCTCATAGGACAGACTTCCCACACAATAGAATAGAATTAACCAGGTTGGAAAAGTCCTTCAAGATCATCAAGTCCAACCCATCACCCAACACCATCTAATCAACTAAACCATGGCACCAAGTGCCTCATCCAGTCTCTTCTTAAAAACAGTGATGGTGACTCCACCACCTCCCTGGGCAGCCCATTCCAAAGGGCAATCACTCTTTCTGTGAAGAATTTCTTCCTAACATCCAGCCTAAACCTCCGCTGGTGCAGCTTGAGACTGTGTCCTCTTGTTCTGGTGCTACTTGCTTGGGAGAAGAGACCAACCCCTACCTGGCTGCAACCTCTCTTCAGGTAGTTGTAGACAGCAATAAGATCTGCTCTGAGCCTCCTCTTCTCTAGGCTAAGCAACGCCAGCTCCCTCAGCCTCTCCTCACAGGGCTTGTGCTCCAAACCCCTCCCCAGCTTTGTTGCCCTTCTCTGGACACATTCCAGCAAGTCAACATCTTTCCTAAACTGAGGGGCCCAGAACTGGACACAGGACTCAAGGTGTGGCCTGACCAGTGCTGAGTACATGGGCAGAATGACTTCCCTGCTCCTGCGAGCCACACTATTCCTGATACAGGCCAGGATGCCATTGGCCTTCTTGGCCACCTGGGCACACTGCTGGCTCATGTTCAGCCTACAGCCTACTATCAACCAGTATCCCCAGGTCCCTTTCTGCCTGACCACTCTCCAGCCACTCTGACCTCAGCCTGTAGCACTGCACGGGGTTGTTGTGGCCAATGTGTAGAACCCGGCACTTAGATGTGTTAAATCTCTTGCCATTGGACTCTGCCCATCTGTCCAGCCTGTCGAGGTCCCTCTGCAGAAACAATTGCAAGATTCATAGAAAGTAATTGCCACCCTAAGTTCTTAGTAGCCCTACCAATAAAGTTTTGCTTTTCACTGTTTAGTTTTCAAAGAGACAACTGATGTTACTAAAGTACCCATGAAAAGCACATATATGAGCCAGTTCCCAACAAGATGTCCTAGTATATACATGGGTGCAGACAGATACTTCTTTGTAGGTAATCTCTCAAGGGCTGTAATTTCACAGACTTTCATTATTTAAAGGAGAAGAAAAAAAACAAACCACCTTGTGGTGGGAGTCTAAACTTCAAGAGAGGAGTTACACTTACCTTTGCATTTGTGGAAGTGTGTGGAAGCTCAGACCCATGCAATGGTCCCACACCTTCCTCTTCAGGAGGATCCAAACACCAAATCCTCTCCACAATTCACTGACTCACTATTTCTTTTTCAGACTGTTTCCTGAATAAGTGGTTGCATTTTAAAAACACAACCTATACTCTATCAACAGCATATTCTCACAGTCATATCTGGTGTGTGCATTTGTGAACCAGCATGTGTTGATTTTCCCAGTCAATATCTTAACCAGAAGTTGAAGTTCATTTAAGCTTCTAATTCAATGCCAAAATTCATTGCACTGTAGTATCTTAATTACAGTTGGAGTTTGATGAGCAAACAAGGAAATGGAACCATAATACTGCAGAAAGTTTCTCTATAATTGTTAGCTTTCTTTTAATTTTTAAATTATTTTCTCCCAAACATCACCCTAATATGAAATTCATTCAAAACAGAGAGAAAATAAACACAGCCTAGGGTTAAAAACAAACAACCCTCCTCCAATGCAAGGGCTGCATAAAAGGGCTGGATAAAAACTGGATATAAATGCCTGTTTCTATGTGTACTGTTGTACCATCAAGAAAAGAGCCTTTAAGACAACTCAGCTTACAAAGGAAAATGTTACTAGATATAGCGTTGATCATTAGGTGTACTACAGTGCATTCGTCTGCTTGTACCCCACTTTGATTAGTATACAGCAAAGATGGCCACAAGCACTCAGAAAGTTTTATTGAGGTTTAAATCTTCATTCAAATGATGTAAAGGGGCATTGAATGAAGATTTAGAGCTCTATAAAGCTCCTTGGCAGTGTCTGTGGCAATCTATGCCACATAAAAACTGAAATGTTTCTACTTTGTTATTGAAACATTTCTACTGTAATTCTTTAATATTAGGTAGCAGCCACAGTGTTGGTACTTTACCACATCTGGGAGTATTTCTCTCACTGAGGAGCTTGCCTGCTATCAATTGTGCAAGATATTATAGAACGTACACACTGTTGACGTCTAGGAGATAATGGAAGAGGAATTGTTACTGCAATTATATATTATTATGCTTTTCAGAAGATAATGTGGGTTCATTCATGTGAGTATTTTGAACTAGCAAATACCCTAATTACTTACATGTCTGTTAAAATCCTAAACACAGTTAACGTATCGGATGGATGGCTGCATTTGTATCTGGTCATTTGCACTTTGCACTCTACGATTTTCCACTGACCTGCATGAACCGCGTAAACAAGGCACGCAAGCGGCTTGCACATCTCCTTCACAGTTTTAGTCTATGTCAACACTCAGGGAAATAGCACACTGTAACCAAGTGTGCATTTTTCAGGAATATTGAATTAGCCTGTGCAAGAGCAGGATAAAGGCAAGTGATCTGATTATGCTGTAATGACAAATTTATGAAACGAAGAGCGCGTGTGTTGTTTCAACTGTCCTTTCACAACGCATTGGATTGACAGAGAATGTGTGGCAAATGATTCACCCATTCACTTAACCAGAAAACAAAGGGAGATGATTAAGAAACATCAGTATTCTGAAGCAGTGCTCAAACTGACCCGGCCAAGGAGTAAAGAACAGCACGCCCAGCCAAGAAATGCTACAGTTGTCTCACTTTATAACTGTAGCTTGTTTTGCAGACTTGCCTGAGGTAGCAAGCAGTGGGATGGAGGTAACAATAGACATACACAGAAACAGCATGGTCGTTACAGTATTCTCATCCTCACACTGACAGGACATGTTTGGATGCGTGCTTTTATAAACTCTTGCTTAATAATCCACTAGAGGGAGCGTATGTCTAACCTCTGCTAGGCCAATTATGGCAAATTGCTTGCTTTTGCATACTTAACAAAGATGAAGTGATTATGAAGGGTTACCTGCATCGTTACTCTTCTCCACCTGTTGTCTTGGGGCTTAGAAATGGCATTCTTGGAATTTCTGGCTCTCACCAGAGCAGTCTTTGCTTTTCTCAAGCGGAAGCAGCGTTCTTATTGGTGTTAGCAGACATTCGCCTTCATCACTGACAGATTTCAACCTGAAAAAGAGCAGCCACTGCTGAGCACAGACAAACACTTAAGACGGAAAAGCATACAAAAGATTTAACTTACTCTGTCTTCCATCATTGCCTGTATAAATTCTGACTGTAAAACAATAATTCTGCTTGCTTTCCAAGTAAAAAAAACTGTCTCCTTTCTCCGGGAGACAGTTGATACAGAAATTGGTGTCCTTCACAATATTCAACATGCAAACACCTCCAAGTATTTTCTACAACGTTAGCTAATAAAAGACAAGTTCACCTCTGTCATATCAAAAATATGAACTTTAGTTTAGTAGCAAAAATGTACTTGCAATTACAATTCTGGCTAAATCTAGAGATAAGACACTTTCTAGCTACGTACCCACAGAGTACAGTCTAGCTAAGTAGTCAGATACACTATCAAAAAAGCTTATCATAAAACTTGAAATTGCTGTATCCTTTACACTCATTTTGTTGCCTTTTTTTTTTGGTTCTGTTTTTCTGTTAGAAAACTTATGACTACACTTCAGCTGTCACCAGCTTTCAAGGTTATACTGATAGGAATGAGAAACATATTCCTAATCTGCATACCAATGCATTGAGAATGCAAAGGCAGGCTTTTTGCCATTGAATAGATGATGATAAGGTCTTAAGTCTTTTGAATTTCTTGTGTTGTACTTGTATTATCATATGATTTCTTAAGCCAGAAATGAATATGTAAATTTCTTGCCACTGACTTGCTCCAAAATAATGGACATTACACTTACACAGTGGCAATTCAGAGTGTAAAATTGATTAATATTTGTTTTCAAAATGACATGCAATGATGTATGGATCCTTTTACAGCTTAAATTAATACTTTAAAGAGATGAATGGTCTCTACAGAGAATGTTAAAGTTCAAGCTGAAAAATTTGCATATTTATATTACAACCAACTGATAATAATTGTTGAAACAGAATGTAATGTGGTTCGTTTTTCATTTTAATCTGGTTGTACTCAAACACAGGACCTCATTAACTTCCAGCAACTAATACAGCATTATCAGTCCCCATAAAACAGGCTTGCCTTGAATTTATGAATTTCAAAGACTATTTCCAGTGGTGAATCACTGTTAAATACTGGGTCAGCCACTAGCATGTGCACTCCATGTCATATGCCATAGAAGCATGAAAGTTACACCTGGTCTAAAGTGCTTGAGAATGCCATGGCCAGTTACCTACTTGCTAGTTGGCATTTGGAGTGAAATTTGAAGTGCAATATAGACATCTTGCCTTTAATGGCTCACTCAAAGACAGATTTTTTTTTTCTTTTCTCTAAGTAAGTTCAGGAAAGGCAGCTTCATTCACTTCCTACATTAGGCAATATTCTTCAGAGATCACAGAATCACATAAAATCACAGAGTGGTATGGGTTGGAAAGAACATTTGGAAATCATTTTGTCCAACCCCCTTGCTGAAGCAGGGTCACCCAGAACGGGTTGCACAGGCAGGTTTTTTAATATCTCCAGAGGACAAGACTCCAGAAACTCTTTGGGCAACCTGTTCCAGTCCTCTCTCAAGCCTGACAGCAAAGTTTTCCTTAAGATACAAATTTTGTATAAGGAAAATGCAGAACTTTGGATAGACAAAGTAAGAGAACTTGGAAGGTAGAGAGTGTACAGCCCACGTAAATACTATTCCATTTGGATTTAGATAGCGTCAGCAACAGAATTAATAGCCTATCATTTTTCTAAGAACACAAAATAAGCATGCTGTCAACTTGATACAGGTAGCACATTGTACCAGACATTCTTGTACCAGAGGTATCAGGAAAATGCACATCTACAGAAGAATCTTCAAAGATTGGTTAATTTCTTGTGAAATTGACATTGAATCTTCTAATACGTTGCTTATTTCTTCAGTTCACTGAACGTTGATAACTACATAAAGAGTAGGGTTAGAGTTAGGGTTCGAGTTATTGGGTTAGAGTTAGGGTTCCTACAAGGAAGAGGGCAAAATTGCTAAACTAACTTCCTGTATCCCAGATGTTGTCCTTCAGCAAAGAACAGGTCAGTTAGATCAGCCCTCGGATGCTTTGCAGAGTCATGGGAAAGTCTTGAAAGGCTGAGAGAAAGAGGAGGAACTTTATAGAAACTCTGTAAAAAAAGTGAAAGTGTACTTTGCTAATAACAAGAACTTTGATTTAAAGGAATGGAAATCTCTGTAGTGTCAATACGTGTAATTACTCCTATTCTTTCCTGTGAAGCTATCCAGGTTTCCCATTACAACATCATGAAGAACTTACTTGTAGATCTTCCTATCAACTGCCAAATACCTGAAAGGCAACCTGTTCCAACTGCATAGTGACTGGACATTCAGTTGTGGCAACTTTATGATGTTGCAAGAATGAATCTTTGCATGCTTCTTGCAAAATCAGTCAAAACTAGGACACTGGGATGCTTTCTTGAATTCCTAGGCTTTACTGAATTAACTATGTTGCATCCACAAAACAAAATCAGAAAAAGGGTAGGTAAAGTAGTAAAATCTCTCCTTCAGCATATGAATTCACCCATTCTACATGCTGCTCACTACAGTGTGACTAAGTAGTTAGTTTTTCATGTTGAAGGAAGTGTACCTCCATACAGAGCTTTGTAGTGGGATCTGTGCTATAAATATTCATAACTTGGAAAAATGAAGTGCATATTCTGGTGATGATTCAATTGCTAGCAGAACATTACCTTGTACAGTCAAAATTTAGACTGGTCAAGATTTGGAGAAGAATCTCTGAGCAACTCGGTAATAAAATGGCTGAAGAGGCAGATGGAAACATTGAATAGGTGGGGGGAAAGGAGAAGAAAATAACACCCCAAACCAGAAACACAGTATGTAGCTCTAAATAACGTATTATCACTTAGCAAAGTGAGAAAGTCAGTATGGGCAGTAAATATTAATTCAATGCCTAGGCAAGGAATAGAAAAGCACTTTTATAAACACGTTAAGTACTTCTCTCTGTTGGATCTCAAACATGGTATTACAGAATAGCATAGAAAAAATAACAAGGACAAGCAAGACACTGAATGGTTTCTGAAAAATCAAATGGATAGGATTCCTCTAATTAGAAAAGGAAAGATTGAGGGAGGATTTGTGATGAGTCCATAGAAACAGGCTAAGTCATGTTAAGACATGGAAGAGATGAATTTGGAATAAACAGCCACCATTTCTCATGCTATATCAATTAGGGAGCAACCTGCAAAATTACAAAACAGTACATATATGGAAAAATATATTTCTTTATGAGGTTTACTTAATCAAAACAGACTATACTATATTTGGAGGTCAAAACTCTCTGTGTGTGTGTGGTTCAGAAGGTGACTAGAGAAAACTCAGGCAAGAAATGTCCATCAAGGATTATTAGGCAAAATGATGCACCTAGAAAAAGAAATCTCTTAATTCTGGATTGCTGGAAACAGTAAGAATGCAATGAGAAAAAGTATTTTGTTGGTCCAGCCTTTTTTTTCTTGGAAATGTCTACATAAGACAGGATGCAAGATGTAAGGCTGGATGGAATGACAGAATGGCACAGCAGCAGCAATATCAAGAACTGGAACACGGGACTTGTTCTACTCTAACCACAGATAGACAGATCAGAGAATACTTTAGTTTTCAACCCCAACAAACATTCTGCAAGTTTCCTTAGTGTAGCAAAATTGTTAGCCAGTAAAACTGAGCATTTCTAGTATAAGTTCTGTCAACCCCTATGAGGCAATGAGGGTGAGTTAAGCCATCAGAAATATATATTTACAAATGGAAACTGTTAGCAATACTGCTCCTCTTTTCCCTAGAGACAGCTCCACTGCAACAGCCTTGGAAAACACATGCACACACAGAGGCACACATAGAGAAACAATCAATAGATACACTTAGAAAGCCTGTTATACCATGTTGTGCTTCACGGATTTTGATAATATCAATCATAATTGAGTTAGATATAATCCATCTGACTTTCAGTGCGCCGGGGTCAGCTGGGGACGCAATGCCTCACTTCACATCAATTACCACATATAGTAAGGTGGTGGTAAGCAATTCCATTTGATAGTTTGCAGCTATAAATAATTATATGGCAATAGCAGTAAAGTTGGCTCTTGGGCACAATACAGAATCATGAATTTTCATTTACTTATATCTCAGAAGCTGTTAGGCCTACTTGTTTCAAACATGAACATTGATTAGATATATCAGTCTTATATTAGTATACTACATGCAGTTGGTAGATGCTTTTGAATGAACATTTTATGCTTATTCTTATTTCATGATAATATTTTCATTACTAATGCAAGCACATGATATAAAAGGTATAAGAAATTGCTATGACAAAGCAAATTTGTTCTCATGCTCCTTTAATATCATGTCCCATCCTTCATTCAGTTTACATTCTGTCCCATCCAAGTCTCTGCGGGGTTTCAGGAAGAAGATGTTTTTACATGCTGTATAATTCTCAGCAATTTGAAAACATACAGAGTACAGCAGGTTTATTGATTAGAAGAGTGGTGCAGAAAGGTTGCAAAAAAAATCTGCTATTGTTTTTTTTTAACTTCCTTGCCTTGGCTGGATACCCATTCCTTTTTAAATGCTGCTGTTCATGGCATATTCTTGTTTTAAGAACATCAGTTAATAGAGACAGATTGGACCTATATATATATATATATATATATATATATATATATGAAGTCATATTAGGAATAAGGTAGGAGCATGGGAAGGAGTTTAGCTCATTTAAATTTGAGAATCAGAAAAGAACCACACTGAGGAACATCTAAGGAAGGCTGGATACATGCAAGAAGAACAGGATGCTAGCAAAGAGAAATGAAAGAAGTACAAAAAATCCAATCTTCCTAAAACATATGGAGGTATCTCCATAGCCCATAAAAATGCAACCAGAATTCACTTGAAACTTTAAAAGCAATATAGAGGTGGGGAATGGGAGAGTGAAGATTCAAAAAAGTTCAAGAATTACACAACTCATTTGCCTTAGAAAGATCACCTATTTAAAGAAACTTCATAATCAAATGTTTTCCTAAATGTGATAAGTGGTTGGGGGGATGTGGGGAGGAAAGTGCTCTCCATGTCCTCCACCACACGTGACATGAATAAGAAATTAAACAACATAATAAAGGTCTTATTTTCGGATACTTTTCTAGATTTAAACTGTACATAGATTTTGAGGAACTACTAGGCATAAGCTTATATAGACAAAGAATTTAATTCAAAAGAAGCAAAGAGTCATAGCTGCCTGGTAGTTGTCCATTGGGAGCAGATATTTTGGACACTTTCAAAAGCAAGCATTAAGCTACCTCGGAGAGTGTGTCTTGAAATAATGCTGATACTCCCTGCAGAACTAACATGCTGTGATTCATTCATTCTTGTCTCATCAGAAGGTGGAAGAGGTTATGAAAGTAAAACATTTCTTTATGTCATTTCTTTATGTACAATGTATTCCTGGCAAGAAAAAACAATCACAACTAGGAACTTCTGCCATAGAACTTATTCCATCACTGATCACAGAATGACTGTAAAAACGTGCCACATCCTCTCCTAGAGATTTCTGCGGCAGAGCAAAGGCAAGTTTCATTTGTAATTTACTTGCAGAGGTGTGTATGCCACAGGCAGGTGTTGCAGAACACTCACAAAGAATGCTACTAGCAGCTTACAAATACCCTGGGGCTAGAGGTGCCAGGAAACAGGGCAGGGGAAAATGGTGCTGGGAATATGAGAGGAATCAAATCCAAGAGTGCTTATGTGAAATGGGATAGGCATGGCTATGCACCACCAGGAGGGATTCAACAGTCAAAACCAAAAATAAGATATCGCATCAGTGAAGATGTTGCCATGGGATCTAGGTTTTAAGAAAGAGTCTTTTTCCTTATTTCACCCTGAACCTGGAGACCAATTGTGATAACTGTGAGCATTTTCACCAGTAAGAAAAATAAAAAAATGTTCATTAACCTGAGAAAGAATTCATCTGGGAAAAAGTCTTTCAACTAGGAGGAAGATTAAATGCATTAATGATGTCATAGATATTTGAACAAGAGTTAATGATTTAAAGGTGAGGCAGATTACATGTGCCAAAGGAATGCACTGCTGTCACTAACACTAGATGAATCACTACAAGATATTTGAATAAAAAGGGCAGGTTTGATGTATAATCAAGTAAGAACTATATCTTTAATTATGATTTGATAGGATGGATCTAGTTCTAATAATGCAACCTATGTAAAAATTACACAGCCATGGTTTTGGGAGGCCCAGGTCACAGCCTGTAGAGCAGCATCTTGCTGATCAGAGAACTGGTATTTAGCAGCATGAATTGAAGTGCAATCAACAAGGAGCCTGATTTGTGTTCTAAACTGGTGTTTAGCAGCATGATCTAAACTGCAATCAAGGGAGAACTCATAGCATTTTCTAGGGGGAGCAAATGGATAGTCTCCAATCTCATTACACAAAATATTTGTAGCAGTTCAAATTAGATTGGAAAAGATCCCAAATTATTTTAACATGAGATCTGTAGAAAGAGAACTTTCAGAATATGTGTCAGAGCAGCGACCCACACAAAAGTGAAGGTACTAGGAAAAGATTTGCTCTGAGTGTGCCTTTCAGAATTTTTTTATGTTGAACTACTTGTAATATAACAAGTAGGTATTTAGTGTCTTCATTTATTTTTTCACTCTGTTATTCCATGATTTTCTCTGCCATATATTGTGTTGCAACACATGTACAGGTTGTTGTTGTCGTTGGTTTTTTTCAGAAAACTGCACTGCTTCCTGGAAAAACTGCAACACATCTCGATAATAAAGGTGTACTGCCTTGTGTTACAAGCCATAGTCCCGACGTCACAGCTCAGAGAGCCGAAGAGCATTGTATGAAGTTAGAATCCCTAGGTACAAGTATTATTGAAGAATTTGGCAGTCTTACCATGAGCCTGCAACCCTGTTCATCATCACAGCTGGCACTGGTTTCGCTGCATTTATGTCATCGATCTGCTATGACACTCCAAAGCCAGTATTTCATAATATTCTCACAATTTGCTATTTTAACAATCATCTCCCATGCTGATTTTGTACAATTTTTGTTTGTCTGTTTTTCTTCTTCTCCTAACTCTATCACAGTTAACAGTCAATTTCAAGATCTGGCTACCCAGCCTGTTGCCACACCTTTGCATATTCATGAGTAAAATCTTTCCATATCCACATGGCAAACCTTTCAAACTGTCATAAGAAAGAAATAATCACCTTTTCTTTAAAACCTAACAAAGCCCACCAGAGCTGTGTTCTTTGTATAATAGTTAACATTGTCACTAGTAATCAATTTATTTTACTGGTAAAGACAGTATTCTCATGACAAGTCAAAGACCTTTGGAAACAGTACATCTGTGCCTGCTATTTAAGCACACACAGACACAAAGAAGCAGAATATATTAGAAACAAAAAATATGTCAGCTTGTATAATGGTCCCATTGTTTGCTCCGCCAGAGAGGGATTGTGCCATAACATATGACGCTGAATGTGCTTTTCTTGTTCTCCAGCCTTCATAATAAAGTATTTGATGCAAATACATGGAGAAGATGCGGATGTTGTCCTTCCTTTCATTGCTATCTCTGTTGCTTTAAGAAATCCATTTTTTATGAATATTAAAAAAACCTCCAACCCAAACAACAAATCACAAACAAAAAACCCCACCAAATTGATTGAATCCTCCTTTAATGTTTTACTTTTAATAGCAGGTGTTTGATTCACACATGGCTCAGTATGAGCCCCCTCTGCCAGACGCCGAAGCTAGATTACTGTAATGTTCAGTAAATGACACCTGTCTTGCAGCTTCTCCATTAGGCTGCTTAGTTATTTTGCATAGGATAAAACAGAAAAGGCGAGAAAGGGCAGAGACTAGAATATATCCTATGTAAATCTATTAAATCACTCTGTATAGCACTGTAACTGAATGCAGTCCAATGTAGCATTTCCTAATGGGTAACGCTCACATTTTACAGGGTTTCCAGAGGTGTAGGAAAGGTAGAATAGGTCAGTTCACTCATTTATAACACTTTACTTCCTCCTGAGCAGAGGAAGTCTAAGGTGCAATTCTGAATACATAAGGTGACCTTAAATAACAAGGAGCACATTGACCTTTAATTAGGCTGCATGGATCCTAGAATTATCCAGTACTAAACCAGCTCATCCAGTTCAATATTTCTGTTCCTACTCATCCATTTATCAATCCTTGGTAAGGAATGAGAAACAACTGCCCATGAGAGAAGGGAAATGGCAGGAATAACTTTGGAGAGGACTATGGCTTGTAACAGGGGCCAACAGCAGACAGGAATTGCAGGTTCACCTCAGCTACAATCTAGGAAGTGCTACTCTGTTGAGAGGCAACAAACTGCTTGGCAAGCCTGTGCCTTCCTTGGCTGTGTACACTTCCACACCCTGCTCGAAAGTTCCTTCTTTTTCTGTAATCAGAAAAAGGGGCCCTCTGTGAAACAAATAGGATGGGGATGCATTCCTTTGTCAAAGCATACTTTGTAGTAATACAGCTACTTCTATCAGAAGCAGTAGCCTCAATCCTAGTCCTGTCTGCTGCTGCACATCTTGTGAACTTCTGCAGCAGCCTTCTGGACAACAAGTCAGTTTCCAGATGACTTCTACTTTGTGAGACTTAAACACATTCTTCCCAAGTCCCAAGAATTCTTTTCTGCCTGTCTGGAGCTGCTATGAAAGGACAGGGCAGGCAGATACTCCTCTCCTTTCCCTTTCTGGGCACTTATTAATAAGGCTATTACATGCATGTCCACATGAGAGTATTGCACATGGGGCTTAGAAAATCCACGTTTTCTGCGTTATACTATAGAATTTCATGCTTTTTTCCTTATGAAAACCAAGGATACTTCATATGTGTGTGAGTCAGTTACTGCAGAAAGCCACAGTGCACCAAAATCAACTTTAAACCAACACTAATTACATTGAATAGACTAAATACTGCCTGCTGCAGCATGCAGCCACTATGAAACAACTACAAGTAAAATTGGAGACGCAATTAAAAAGGCCTGTTAAAAGTACCTGACATTATGCATCTAGGTCCATGTGGCCATTAATGTCTGGCATGAGCAGAAGGGGCCTACAGTGGTGAGTGTAACGGCTGGAGCTCCTCAGGACCCATTAACAACCTCAGAAACCCTTCCCCCCAGACACTGGACAATGTAATAGAATTCCTACATCTTAAAAGCCCACTCTATAAACAGAGATGAAATCTGAATATTCAAACCTTAGGCCCTCCTGCTGAGCACAGCTGAGCCTGCTGCAGCTTAACTTCAAAGGCAAGAGGGCCATGAGAAAGGAAGCGAGGCCTTGCAGCACACACTTGACTCAGCACTGGTGCCTGGCTAAGCTCTACGACTATTGTGTGCACTGTTAAACAGCACTGTAACGTACACAGCGGAGCTTCAGTTCTGGAAAAACAGACTCAACATTTGGCTATTCTCACGCAGGGTCAAACGCACCTAATTATTACTCGACTGTTAATTTGCATTTCAAAACGCCAAGCCAGCTCTGAATGCATAACTATTATAACTTACTGTGTGTTAGATAAAACTTTAGGCTATGCAGTGAGAGTAGGACTAAAATTTTTCCTGTACTGTTAGGGGGGTTACTTTGTGCTGGGACCAGGTGCTCCATGGAGCTTTTGAATCCAGAAGCATGTGGTTGGGACTGTGCAGAGGACAAGTACCAACTCCCACACACCTGATCTGTGCAGTGAAGCCAGGGCTGCATGCTGCTGCTGCTGGTAGATCATAGAATCATAGAATCAGTCAGGGTTGGAAGGGACCACAAGGATCATCTAGTTCCAACCCCTGCCATGGGCAGGGACACCCTACACTAGATCACGCTGGCCAGAGCCTCGTCCAGCCTGGGCTTAAACACCTCCAGGGACGGGGCCTCAACCATCTCCCTGCACAACCCATTCCAGGGCTTCACCACTCTCATGGTGAAGAACTTCTTCCTCACATCTAGCCTGAATCTCCCCATTTCCAGCTTCATTCCGTTCCCCCTAGTCCTATCACCACCTGAGATCCTGAGAAGTCCCTCCCCAGCCTTCCTGTAGGCCCCCTTCAGATACTGGAAGGCCACAATGACGTCACCTCGGAGCCTTCTCTTCTCCAGACTGAACAGCCCCAACTGTTTCAGTCTGTCCTCATAGGAGAGGTGCTCCAGCCCTCTGATCATCCTCGTGGCCCTTCTCTGGACACGCTCCAGCACGTCCACATCTCTCCTGTAATAGGGGCTCCAGAACTGGACGCAGTACTCCAGGTGGGGTCTCACCAGAGCTGAGTAGAGGGGTAGAAGCACCTCCCTTGACCTGCTGGTCACACTTCTCCTGATGCAGCCCAGGATCTGATTGGCTTTCCGGGCTGCAAGCGCACATTGAGAGCTCATGTTGAGCTTCTCGTCCACCAGCACCCCCAAGTCTCTCTCCTCAGGGCTGCTCTCCAGCCAGTCCCTGCCCAGCCTGTATTTGTGCCTGGGATTGCCTCGACCCAGATGCAGGACCCTGCACTTGGTCTTGTTGAAGCTCATGAGGTTGGCTTGTGCCCACCTCTCCAGCCTGTCCAGGTCCCTCTGGATGGCATCCCTTCCCTCCAGCGTGTCCACTGCACCACACAGCTTGATGGAAAATGTCATTCCTGAAGCACATCTAGAGACAGGCTCATGCTGCAACAGTCAAGACTATGATGATTAAAAAACAAACAAACAAACAAAAACATTCAGGGATTTGGAAATAGAACTGAGGTTATCTCTATTGCTCAAGTATGAAGTTGCATTTTCTGTATGACAAGCATATATTCAAATCAGCAGCAGTTCAAAAGATGACTATCAGTGGTAGGTCCTTGTAACTTAATGCTGTTATGATTTCCAACTACTCCTCATCCCCAAAAAATGCATCTTTCTTCCAAAATATTTCCCAAAATTGAATGTTTGAGATTCAGACTGCAATAAAGAAATATTCTTTGTGAGAGAACATGACAAGAAGAATTCTCTGTCTTACTGTGCTTGTGCTGACGCCTAGGAACTATATCCAGTGTTTCAATCTAGTATTCCAAGCAAGTATCTTTAGTGAGAACTTAACACACTCAAGCTCACCTCTACTGAACAGGTATGCAGGAACTGAGGGTGCCATGCTTGTAAAAGAACTGCTTTTTTCTGCAGGAGTGATCAGATGGCTCTCACTTAAGCAAGAAAATAATTGGCCCATTCATTAGGACTTAGACTTTTAATATTGTTATTGTTGGGTTTTTGATACGACAGTATAGAGCTTACAGCATTTGAAATGAACCCCGCGACAATGCAGCCAGATGGTAGCGCAGCTGACATCCGTGGATGAGCTATTATAAAGATAAGGATGATTTACCTTTACTTTTTTAGGAACACCACCTGAACTGTGTGGGTTTGGTGGTGGATTTACTTGTGGCTTCATTAACCTTAATGGGAACACACATATTTATCCTTGGGTCACACATAATTTCTGCTCTTACTCTGAAATCTCAGGCTGAACCCTGTTATATCTTATTAGCACAGCACCTTTTAATTATCCTTACTGCAAGGCCCATTCTAAACCATACAATTATAAAAGAATTTTTGCAATTTATGCCCACATAACTCAATATGCCCTTGTCAGGCCGTAATAGCATCACTGCCTGACACTGAGTGTAGTAGCTCTCTGAAGTCTAGATGGTAGCAATGGAAATGTGGGCTGATAACACATTGATAGGTTCAATTTTTCACTGTCAGTGAATGAATTTTGATTAGCAATTGCATTAAAAGTGAAAGGTTTGCAAGAACGTGCAGTGAGGTGAGTTGCAGTTGGGAAAGTCATCTTAACAGGGAAAGCAGGAACAAAAGTCTATCCTCGTGGGTATCTTTAAAGAATACAGATCTGTGATTAATCTTACTGTCCATTGTATGCCATATAAACATCATCAAACTCTCAGCATGTATCTGGCAGTAAAAACACCTGGCTGTTGTTAAATATAAAAGTGAGGTGATAATGATAGTTTTCCATATTTCAGCACATTATTTCATAGATCACTGGTTTGGGGCTGGAAAGAGTAGGAGCACAGCACTGATAGTCATTTCAGGCCCTGATTCTGAAAACTTTTAAATCTTATTAACAGAAGGACTTCCATGTATGAATTACACACAGAGCTACGTGTGAACTCAGGCACTAAATATTTACTCAGTAAACTGTTTAGCTGGCATACAGCTTTGGCTCAGTATAGCATAATTACAACTGTAAACTGAGCTGAAAATTCATATAATCAAGATAGATTTTTTAGCAGAGATTATTTTAATGAAGCAATCTGCCAAAACCTCAAGATCTGACACAAATAGACATCTATAACAAGAAACCTTAGTAAAAGTGAATACATACTTGCAAGTAAGGACCCTAGGTTGTGCCAAGGAAAACATAAAGCTAGTTTTGTTTAATTGCTGCCCACTTTACTTGTTATCCTACCAAGACTGAACACAACAGAATGACCATCAAGAAAACTCAGTTCCTTTAACAGCTCAGACAATTGTTATCTCTTATGGAACTTTGAAGGCAGTGCATCAAAGAAAATCTTCATCTCTATCTGCTCTCCTCAGTATCCTGATGAGACACACCATTATTATGTCCACAACATTCAATAAGACAATAAGGAGGTAAGAGAGTGTCTGGAAAGATGTTAGTGAGATTGCTAATGCATAATTTACGGGAAAGCAAAAGCAGCTTTCGTTTTTGAGCTGATTAACTACTTACATCATGGTTTTGAGATGATTAATACAGTTATATTATGCTCAGCCAGCCACTATTTGTGCAGTGACAGATTAAATATTTATTTTAATTACTACCTATAAACCGAATTTGTTCTGAAGGTGCTGTTAGTATATTTATAAAACATGTTTGATCTTAGCTCAGTCGATTAAAAAATTGTAGTTAATTAGATGAACAACTTATCACACTTTTTCTTGGTAATCCTAGCAGACCAGGCAAAGACTGAATTAATGTGGAGGAAAGACATCCTGATCAAGCTCTCAAAGAAGTGCTGTCACATCAGTGATGGGACATGTGCTGATGAGAAAAGAGTCCTGCTGCTGATGAGCCTGGTGGATGTAGATGTAGAGAATACCAGTGTGACATATTACAATCACAGTCTCAGGCTGCGCCAGGGCAGGTTTAGGCTGGATGTTAGGAAGAAGTTCTACACGGAGAGAGTGATTGCCCATTGGAATCGGCTGCCCGTGGAGGTGGTGGAGTCACCTTCACTGGAGGTATTCAGGAGAAGACTTGATGGGGTGCTTGGCTGTATGGTCTAGTTGTTGGGTGGGTTGGATTGGTTGATGGGTTGGACGCGATGATCTTGAAGGTCTCTTCCAACCCGGTGTATTGTATTAATCCAAATTCTCCAGTCTATCAGAGTCGGTGTGAAGTTCAACGCTGTTCGCTTATTCCTCACAACAATGTGAGGTTATATCAACTTTATTTGATCTGTTTGATATAAAGCAGGTTTTTTGTTTGTTTGTTTTTGTTTTTTTTTAAATAAGATACCCTAAAAATTAGGTGTCCCAGGAGGGGAAAGAGACAGGTAAAAAACTTGCCTTTTTCATCTGCACAAATTACTCTATTCAAAGTTTTCGTAAGATCATAGAACCACAGAATAGTCCAGGCTGGAAGGGACTTCCAAAGGCCATCTAATCTAACCCCTCCTGCAGTAAGCAGATGAGGAGATTCAAAAAACTATTGAATTTAGGTAAGCAGTATCTAGACACCTCATATTGCACTATTTCAGGGCATTTCAAATACCTATTTTAAAAGCATATTTTATTGGAATTACAATTTCTTTGACAAAAGAGACAAAAATAATTCATTATAAGGAATAAATTTAACTATGTCTTCCTTTGGTTTTTTTCCCTCTTCATCCTTTAAAGATGGAAATCAAAATTCCTTAAAAGCTCTAAGGACTCTAAAAGCTACTGCTATATTTCATGAGAATCCAGGCAAAGATTTTATATTGTATAGATTTATTAAAAAACTTTCTTAGTCATGGCAGATTACAGGATAAGTCCAGGCACATCTAGCCTCAGAAGAACTCATGAGCACTAATGCAAATGCAGAATACCTCTGAGTGATTTCTACAGGGGATTTTATTTTGAAAGTACATACAAAGGTGCTAGGAAATAGTTAAAAATATGATACATGTCCTTTCCTATGTTATTTAAAGGTGCCTTTATAGACTCATCTGACTATTTACAGAGAGGAAAATATTGCTCATTATGACTTGACTTGTGACTGGGAGTCAATTCTAAAGACAACTGTCATTTTAGCTTAGGTGAAAGTAATATTCACTATTAGGCACAGGCTAGCTGTAGATTTAATGGCCAATTCTTTCCATATCCTAGATGGCAAGACTTGATGAGGAGCATTACAAATACAGGATAACTCCTTTTAGCATTATTTCACATTAAAAAAGAAAGTAGTAATCTGGCAAAGTAAGCCTGCTGTATTTCCCTTGCTCTAATAAGTGAAACTATTCTGATACAAAAAGATGAATTAATAACTCCTGTGTACCAGCATCAGAGATTGTCTATGGGAAAAAAAGAACCCTTTTCCATTTGGATTGTGCTGATAACATTTATTTTTCTCTTTCCATCTGGAAACCCTGTGGGTATCATGAGAATTGTAGCGAAGCTGATTGGGGTCATGTGTGAGGGCACTAGGATCAGAGCCAATGTCACGTCTAGCCCCTGCAGCTTCAACAGCTCCCAGAGAGAGTGTAAGTACAAATCTGTGGCATATTGGGAAATGAGGGTGGTAACAACTGAGGTCAGTGGCCAGGGTATTTCAAATAGTCTTGGGAGCAGTGATCAGTTCTTAACTTGCAGCAGATATATTGAATAGAGTTTCACTAAGGAATGATGTTGTATCCTGCAGGAATGATGCTCTAATCCTGTTGCTTTATGAAATTTGGGTACAGTCATAGATGTATATGCAGCTTACAACTTGCACGTAGAAAGCCTTTTGTCTTAATCTGGCACAGAATTTAGAACAGTGGATCTCATGCTTCTAGTTTATTTACTTGTTTAATAGCATTGCCAAGAAGAAAATGAGAACACAATGAAATCAGTCCACAGTCCAACAGCTGGAGCATTTACCCAAAGGGTAGCAAAACACAGTCCTCCTCACCTCAACTCAAGGGTGTTCAGTGTCCCTTGGAGGAAGGCTGGCTGGCAGACAGCACGAGCTAAGTGGACAGAGGTGGCACTTCACAGCGTTCTTTGGATTCTAGTCCTGGCTCTGCTGCAGGATTCAGTGGATAAAGTGCCTAGGTAGCAGCACTAGACCATGAAAATTCAAAGCTCCCTGCCTCCCAACAAAGTTTACATTGCCAAGCTCATATCATACTTCTTGCTTACACCTTATGAACCATGTGACAAGACAACAGAAACTGCAAACTTGCTTTCATTTCTACCTTCTGAGTACAGCTACCAAATTGCTTGGGGAATTTGTGCCTATGGATGCAGGTCCATGAATGCTACTAAGCCTAGGTATGACATACATTAAAGCATACAGATCAACCAAGATGCCAGCTGTTGTAGGTATGTGAAACTGTCCTGTGTTCCATTAGCAGCAATTAAGTACACTGTTAAATACACCCAACTTCTCAATAGTATTGGCAGCTTCTTTAATTGAGGTGGAAATGAATGAGTGCCTTGTCCCGCAACAGGAAGCATTTTTCTAACGAAAATAGTTTGGTAACTTCAACTGACTTTATGACTTTCTGTATAGACAAAAGTGAATTCTCTGGGCTAAGGAGTTGGACTGGTATATTCCAATTTCATGTTGCCAGTATGCAAAGATCAACTCTGAAAGAAGCAGGCCCCAGGTAGATTACATTTGAGTAAAACTCCTCAGTAAAATGGTTTTAGGACTTCCATGCTACCAGAGCCAATGTAACGACTGCAGTAAGGGCCTGCTGTCCACAGCACTGAGAAATACACTGGGGCAATACAGAGCTGTCAGAGACCTGCTGCTGAAGGCAAGTTCTGCACTTCTTACCGGAGCCACAAGAGTCACAAGAGAGGTGCACACAGGTGTTCCAGCACTAGCTAAGCACTCCCAGGACAAACATACTTTTGGGTGCCAGTTGCAGGGAAGGAAAGCCACAATCCATACTGTTTTAAATAGGGTGTTTCCACATGAGAAGCCTTCAAAGTCCACTTATATCTAGGAGCTACAGATATCCTATGCTATCATTGTGTTCTTTTGTACCTTTAAGCTGCCCTTTTCTATTCCACACTCCCCCACTCCCACTCCTCCACCCCCAGTTAATATGTTGCATCTTATTTCATGCTGTGACACCATTAGTGGAACCTAATCTCCTCTCTAAAGTCGACTATTAGAGTTGGTAGGGGCCACTTATGAGGTCATACACTTGCACAACACTTATCTGAAGTAAATGCCATGTAGCTAATCAGGAAAAGGTAACATGCCATCATCCTGCCCACAGCTTCCCAGCATCCAAATTCCACTCATTTATAGTGATAGAAAACCTAAGCAGTGTTTGTTTGCTTTTTTCTTTTACATGACAGAAACGGTATCCCTTAAGTGACTAGGATGGAATGAGAAGGGAATAAACAATTAGACAGGGCTGCTGGAACAAATCCTCCTGTTTCATTTTTCTTCTTCACTTGTCTCAGTGGGAGTAGTTTTACCTCCCATTGACACCCATTGTGCTCTTGGCTGCTTGCTATGATGCAGCTGTTTTCTAAATGCTGATCAACCCTCTGCCTTTTTACGATACAAAGGTGACTTGTTAATACAAATGCTGTTGAAACCTTAATAGCAATGAGCCCCAGTTGTGATCAATGATATTGCACCTTAGCAGGGGATGTATCAATGCTTATGGATTAATTTAAAAATCATCTGAACAAGGGTGCTGATTTTTTATTTTTAAAAATCTACACACAGGCAATATGCCTGCACTATTAGCCTGGCATTTCAAACTCTACAGGCTGCAGTAATAGAGTGTTATAGTTCTACTGTTTCCTGTGATACTTACTTAGTCTCATACCTACTACTTTCTATCTCTCCAGAGATTACATTTAAACAGAAACTCAGTCCTCCAATGAAATCCTCAAATCCCAGTTATGCTCAGCCCTCTTAAAAAGCTACTTCAATGCACCTGTTCTTTCCCAAAGGTACTTCCAAAGACAGAAAAAAACAATCACATGATTCTCAACACCCTTTTAATTTCATCATCAAAACTTCAGCCCAAACCAAATGTTATCACCAACTAAACACCAGCTGAATTGTCTCTGGACTCACTGAGCAGTGTGAAGATATTATTTCAGAAAAGACATTATCCATTCAAGCTGCATGTACAAATGGCCACACCTCAAAACGCTATTGTGTTCAAAAGTAAAAAGACAGGTCTTTAAAGATGACAGACTGGTTCTTTTTTCTGTTATGCCATCATTTATATGAAAGCTGGTCCAGTCACATCAACGGACGCATGACAGCGCAAAGTGGTATGTGAATAAAAGCGTATCAGGAATGATGACATTTTATAAAGATATATGTAACTGATACTAGTGTGCACAAGCCATAGAGGAGTGCCACATTCAGATGGGAAATAAGCCCAAGCAAATTTTGTTTCTCAAATATTCTCACTTCTTGATCAGGGTGTTCTAAGTTATTTCCTACTTAATCCACTCAACCAGGGACATGATCATTGGACTATGCAGGGATCAGTTTGCCCTAGAGAATAAAAGCTTTTGGTGTTCAAAACATGAAAGCTGAATCATTCTGAAAGTGAGCTACACTGCTATTGTAATTCTAAGTAGAAGAACTATGTAACACAGCTGCTTTATGCTTTGAAAACTGTTTCCAGTGTTCCAGTGTCATATATCCTTCCACTTCAGATCATTACACTCTTGCATGAAACTAATCAACATTACAAATTGAAATTAATCTAGCACACACACTGTTTCTCATTATAAAATTATTAGGTTCCATTACACTGTTTTAAAAATCCACACAGGGATTAGCTGGAATTTTGACAAGTGACAACCACAAAAGCAGAAATAGCTTTTAATGCCAGATTTAGAGTTCTTCAGATTTTGTACCTCTGTATTTTGGACCTTTGGTTTGTGCTGGGACTCTGAGTCACCGAGTATTTTATGGTGTTCGGTGAACTACAGTATGAGTCATTTAGCAGCTTTCAAGTATTTTTGGAATTGCGTTATTTTGTTTTAAAATTGCAGAAAAAAATTGACTAGCAGAAGTGATAAAAACCGCAGCCTTGTAGATGTAATAAGATCATGTGATAGCATCAGAGCATACACACACCAGCATAAAAATTAATTTAAGCAAAAATTAGGTCTACAAAGGAAACGAAGGATTCAACAATGAATTGTTAGAGAGTTATTGTATTCTGAACGGGACCCATTTACTGGAGCTAGTTATGGTTGCCAAAAAGTTCTTGCCTCAGATGCTCTCCGTGCTTACAATACTTATTTCCATACTCTGCTGCAGTGTACCCTTTCTACAGCATTCTGCAGACACACAAGATTTTTATGAGCACTAACTGATTAAGAGCTTGATTGTAGGAACATCAGATACCATACAAAGTGCATGATCCAAAGGTAATTTCAGTTGGTGAGGAAAAAGAATTCCATTGAAAAGAAGTAGTCCTGCTACAGTGTGGGATACAAAGAACTATTCCAAGTGCCGAGGAATGATTATTCCTAGATTTACATAGGGGGTTTTGTTCTTTTTGTTTTAAACAGTGCCTAGAGCCACTGTGTATCATAAGCAATAGCTTCATCATAAGGACCTGAAGGATCAATGTTGCTGGACAACAGGGGAAATAAAACTACACCAGGCACCACAGCAGTGGCAGTTTATGATGATCATCCAATGCTACTTTTCACACAAGATCAAACTAAATGATATTTAGTCATGGTTCTCTTGAGAAGAGATCAGTTTTGGCTTTCTAGCAAGGCTGAACTACAGCCATTTGGGTTGGAAAAATAATGGGAAGCACTGTGACAAAATCTGGAAGTTTTTCCTCTATTGAGAGCCAAAGTTCGTGTCACAAGACTTTGACTCAAAGAGACAGTTTTCTTAGATGCATGGCTGTGTTGACACTCTTATTCTTGCTTAAAAAGTAGCTTTTCATGTGTTTTTTGAAACTCCTTACTAAGCAGTATAAACTAAGTCAAATAAGAATGGGCTCATGGGGCTTCTTTGGATGGAATTAACAAATTTACACTTTAGAGAATTCTGAACAAGCCTTCCCTGAATACACAAGATCTTAGCCCATGAGAAGTTCACCATTTTGGAAATTAAAGCTTGGTCATTTGGACATTAAAGAGATGGACATCTGACCTTTCTCTTTGGGAGCTAGAGAGAATTATCAAGCTTGATCCCAAATGTCCTTCACTGTTACCAAGTTTCTGAGTGATGAATTATCTCCATTTTCATAGTGTGATACCGTGAGACAATAACTTGCATTCAGCTTGTCCCAAATAATTTTAATACCCTTTCCTGCTGCATATCCCTGAATCTACTGCTGATGAAGAGTGTCATGCAAGTGATGGACCTCTTTAGTCTGCTGCATACAGACTAAAGCAGTGGAGAGTCCAGAAATCATGAGACTGGCTTTTAGCTCAAAACTCTCCTATGAAGACAGGTATTATTAGCACTAGCAAGGTATCTTTTATGAAATATTTGATCAGAATACTATGATTTGTTGATGTCAAAGGAATGTTTTTTATTTCATTTTTAGAATAGATCCTCTGTTCAAATGACAGGAAGAGAGCTAGGGCTAGGCTCTTCACTGACAACAGAAGGGTGCTCAATGCATTGAACCATTTAAAGTAGAATGTTTTGGCACATCACTGGCCTGATATAACAGATAACACAGAATGTAAATGAGGTGTATCTGGAAGGAAATGGTAACATGACAGTCATTATACAAACTATTTAAAAAGAAAAAAAAAAAAAGTTGGAAGAACTGTAATTGTCTTAATGCAGAAAAAATACCTTTGAGAAAAAAAAACTTCCCCACGCACCTTCAGTGCTATTGCATTTAACTGATGAAAAACGTGAGGGAAAGATTCCTTTCTGTCACTAGAAAAATCTGTACATGTAAGACTGTTGCTTGGACTTCAAACTCCTTGCTGTCATGCATAAATGACAGGTGCCAGTTGCAGTAGTTTTCTATTCTCCTTCTGGAAAATTTGAATGGTACTGCTGCGATGAAAGAGCTGGCTGCCCACTCACATTCACAGCTACGATAAGAAGGACTTCTACAAACTTTTTTACTGCAGCTTTTCGTTTGAAGGTAAATTCTCCAATGTCAACTTTTAGAAAAATGACTGTTTAAAAATCAAGGGGCTAACAATAAAGGTGGTGTGGGGGTTACTGTTGGGCATGCTATCCTATCAAAAGAGTTAAACAGTTTTTCATCCAAAGGTAAAAAAAAAAGGTACTGTGTATCACTTAAAAATGAAGGATGAATCTTTTGTTAACATGTTGGATGACAGGTTGCCTATATTTTTGCTGACGTTTTTTCTCTGAGCAGATCTAACAACTCATCCTCGATATTGTAACAGTGTTAGTCTTGATCCCTCTAGTACATCATACAATTCCCATCATTCAAGCTTGTTTCAGGTATAGGTTACTCTTCCATTAATTATATTCCAAGCACATGCATACGTATCAGAGCTGTTGGGATGTCTATTTCTATTAGTTTAACAAGCCCTGGTATTAATGAGATTGCTCTATAATTGAACCTTTTCATGGGTCCCTTGGTGATGAAATTATGCTAATCTGAATCTGCAACCACAAGGCATCCATCATACTTGATCAAATAGTAAACATCAACAGTGATATGCTAGGAGTGTAAATGTGCCGCTAATTATTACATAAATAAACAAGCCCCATTATTTCATCTTTATATTTGTGCAGCTGAATAAAATGGGTGAAGACTGAGTGCATCAGACTTCCACTATGTGGCAGCATGGTCCACTTAACCAAAGTACGAGCTGGTAAAAAGATTGTGGAATCCTGAGGCCTGATACACTTCTGTGTGTGTGAGAGAGGAAAGAAGGTGGATGTATTTCATCTGCTCTGAGTCACTGTTGTGGGGAACAATGATACTGATCGGTTGCGTACCTCTAAAGGAGAAAAAGCACGCAATTTCCCAGCTGCTGTAGCTGCTTGCTTCCAGAGCATGTGTGGTTTGTGGATCACCAAGGGTTTTAAGTGAGGGAACACAAATTTCAGAATGTCTGCCACAGGATGATTCATCTCAACTTCAAAAAATGTTTAAAATGGTTACAAGCTTAAACACATAAGATCTTACATACCTGCACTTGCAAAAATAGACAGATTTGAAGAATGCCTGTGTTCCTGTAAGGTATCACTTCCCACCTATGGTCACACCACACTAAAGAAAAGAGGGGGTGGAAATCAGGCCACTTCTAATTAATAACTTGAGAAGAAACAGAACTGTCACAGTGCAGACAAAAAAATTAATATGCTTTTTGTGCCCATATTTTTATTAGGTGCACTGTACCTTATAATTATCTGAACAAGTACTAAATTTCAATGCAAGATGCTTTTGTTTTTTACTTTATAGAAAAAATAAAGAGAAGCTATAAAAGGGTAAAATGTTAATTTAGTTTAGTAGCATTTTAATTTGACAAATCACACCCCCAATATTTATCTAGTGACCAGAGTATTTTTTTACAATTGTTCTGCTGTAGGCAAAATTACCAGAGATCTCACAAGTATTGTGATCAAGGTGCATACTTTACTGATGTGAAATACATTGGTGCAGATGTCAGGGACCAATTTCTAAAACCCAAGCTAATTTTGCCTTTTTTGAATGTACTTCACTACCTTGTACATAATGGAGTAAAGTGTGAAGATATATTAGTCTTAGTTCTTAACCCACTTTGACACAAGCCTTGCCTCTGCACTTTTAACAATTTACAGAACTATTTTAACTGTATTTGTGGAAAAAAGACTGTAAACCATCTAGCTACACACTCATTGGCTACAAAACCATAGGGATATTTCTTCTGCTTTCTCACCATCCATTCCATAGAGGGAACATATAATTCAATGAAGGAGCATTAAAAATACATTTAATAATTTTCAAATATAATTAAAAGTTCTCTGAGTTGATGCATCCCTGGGGCATTGCAACATAGAGCACTACAAGTTATTCACTCAAAGTTGATTCTACTGCTGTTAAAACCAAGATAAAGTCCTTGTGGCAGGGCCTGTTGCAGTATTTTGTTACCTGTATCAACAAGTGACCTACAAAACCTTATCTTAATTTAACCCCAAAAAAAAAAAAAAAAAAAAAAAAAAGGGCATTAGGACAGTTTTGTACATTTCTAAAACCATTTTCATTTGGTTTGTTCCCTTAACCTACTTATGTGAAAACATTCCCATTTAAAAATATAAGCCCTGACTCTTTTATATGGACAAAGACACAGAAATGAGAGAGCACCACCTCTCTGAGCTCCAGGCTTATTGTGCACTTACTCACATCCTGATAATGACATTTTGCATTCCTGAGATAGTTTGCCCCAACTTTCCCTTATTAAAACTGAATTGAGATATATAACAAAAATGGTCAGAGTTTCATAGTACAGAAATAGCATTTCAAAAAGTACAAGGATATATTCAATCTTGCAACTTCTTCCCTTTCAACATTGTCAGTGGAACCACAAGAGACTGCTTGTGCAGCATTCCTCTTCAGAAATTGCTGTGTTCTCTTGCTGCTTACTTAAGCTAAGCAACACAATCTGTAGCAAATCAAGCTACCAGAAGCAGCACCCTTTTTGCACACACCAACACAGATTTACCTAGACGTTTTTTCCTACTAAGAATTGCAACTGAACATAGTCACAGAAAACCCACCTTAACTTATGCTAGAAGCGAAAGGAGTGAAAACTCTCTCTCATAGGTCTCATGAATACCTTACAAGTCAGACGCTGGACCCAGTTCTGACATTTACTCTGCCAACACTGGTCATTGCAGCAGCCTGACTTACTCCAGTTTCAAGCAAGGCTAGTGTCAGACACTTAAATTCAAAGAGATTTTTTTCCATATTTACTTTTTCTTGGGTTTGACAGCATTGCCTAATGCTGCCTTTTCCCTCACAAGTGTTTCTGTAACTATCTCCTGTGGAATCAGCAGCTTCACATACCGACTGTAGCCATGCCAGCTAGACCAGGTTCACCCTGCTCTGTGCAGACACGTGAGTCATAAACTGTACAGAGAAACACAGTGATTCAAAAAGATAAGAGAGCAAAACATCAAGGGACCCTGAAAATTAGAGGGACATGAAGGAAGAGGGTATCCACATCCAGGAAAAACAAACTCAACAGTAAATAGGAAATTAAACACTGGCATGTGCAGTGGCAGGCAGTCTGCATAGGCTTATAATGAAATCATTTGGTCTTCACAAAGATTTCTCCTTCCCTCTAGTGAGGTAATGGCACAATTACTCTAGCAAAACCAGTAGCAGGGCACTTAGAAATTCTGTCCTGCAGGTGTGAATGTCCACAGAAGCCTTTGCTTTCAGATCCCTTCTCAAATCTTTTTGACCACAAATGCAGGGTCTCAAACTTGCAGCCTTCATAAAACATTTTGATCACTTTCACAACATAGGCCACATGCTGTATGAGAACACCCTCAGCTTGGGTTGAACTAGGACATTTTAAAATATTCTTCTGTTTATAGAAGTCACACATCACAAGATCTGTCTGCAAGTAACATTGATCTTTTTCTGTGTGAGACCATACATTTTCAAATAATGAATGACATGCATTTGGACTTTCCTAAATAAGTTATGTTCTAATTTCCTAGTCACGTAAGTCTTCCCACTAGGGTTCAGTAGCAACTTTTGTCAAATTTATTATTGGCAAGCAATTAGGATTCTTAATTGTTTATCAGAAATCCAGAATTATCTTATCTCTACATTCACAATAATTGCACAATAATGCAGCTCTGAGTCAGCCAGGGCAGCCTACAGGTGTAGAGCTTTGTATGTCTTGCTTTGACCCAGGCATTAATTTGGTTATTTCATTAAATCTGTTTTAATTTCAATCTGTGGGTTTTCTTTACTTTTCCTGATTGCTCTTTTCTGTTGGGGAGGGGTTATGAGGTGATAGAGTAACTGCTATAATTTAGGCCCAGATATAGGCTAAATGTATGCAACATCTTTCAAAGACCCATTAATATCAGGGATTTTTCAGGTAGACTTGAAAACTGAATGCCCACCTTATTTAGATATAGATGGGTGACAGGGTATACCTGTCTATAAAGACAGGTACAGCTATCACAAGAATTTGGTCCATGTGTCAGCCTACAATATTTTTCTCCCATACTCCATGTAACATCTCCAGGTACCTTCAAACACACGTATCTTCTGGTTATTCAGCTGAGAGGAAACAAAGGAGATGTTTCTGGTGCCACAGAAACAAAAGTACCAGTGCACAGCATTGTCAGCATCGCACTAGAGAGTAATAACAAGCTGAACTTTCAAGGAAGTCTAAGTCCATTGGTTAACTATCCCAAAACTCCTGAAGCAGATTTACTTTTGCACTCTTCCTAATATCTTGTGCTTGTCAATAGCTGTCACCCACCTTTTTGTGAACGTCTGAATCAGTACAACTGAGACAAATTAAACGCCTGTGGATATTCTCATGCATTAAATAGATAAGCATGCTCAGAATCACTAAGGGTCGAGAGAAGTGGCCAACCACAATAAAGCACAAAACTGGAAATCTTACATGAAGGGCTGGTATCATTGTTTCAGTGATATTCCAGGGACAGAGGTCATAAAATTCTAGCTGTTTTCAGCTAGAAAAGACAGTCTAAGACAGTCTATCAGAGAGCATACGTGTATACATCTATATGTTTGTATGTGCTTACAAGGCCCTCTTTTTTTCCACAGGGTTGGTATGAATGCACCTACCTTCCCTTTCCCACATTGAAGTCTACTTAATGTCCCGATAAGCATAATTTCTACTAAGCAGTAGAGTCTGCATTATTCAAATATACAAGCACAGTTTTTACTGCACTAATAAGTTTCCAGTTAGATTTAGACTACTTAGCAAAAAGCTGACACTAAACAACTTGTTATGGGCATTCAAATTCACTGACAGCCTTTTTTTAAAGAACCTGCTGCCTTCTCCAAAACCCTTGGAGTAAAAAGTAACCTGTAGACCACCCTGATTTGTGCCACTCCCAACCTGTTAGATGTTCAGGCCTGCATCTGTTTTATATGTTTGTTTCCTGATCATCTGTTTGCCTTTCTGGGTGCATCCAACATTTTAAAACTTTTATTGCAATCATTTAATGAGACTTCATATACAACAAAATACTCCATGGACAGAGGTTGGATAACGCCCGCAAAAAGATTAAATGTATGTGCAGATGTGGTCATATGCTATGGATAATGTTGAGAAGATAACAGCTAATTCTTGGCTCTATCCTTTGAAAGAAAATAAGTTTAGTGAATTAATCATATCATTTTAAAGATCACTTCCATACTTCCTTCATCTTTTAAATTTGTGTTATCATCTTTCTTGTTCAAAAGATTGCAGACTTCCTTAATTTCACACAAGGAAGACCACAGTTTCACATTAAGATCAGATGCAAATCAGCCAAACTCAGTAAAGTTGTAACAGTTAATTTTAACATTATATCCCACTATCGAATTACAGAACCGCTAGGTTTATTAATGCAGCTATGGCTGCAAAACCCTAACGTGCTTACCACTGAAATAGTGCTGTGAAAAAGCATTATGCCTTCTTCAAGAAACCATACAAAACCCCTGAAGTTCTACTACAACAATTGCTTGTTTTATAATTGTCACCTGCCAGACTACAGAGATAATACTTTTTCAGGCTGAGTTAATCTTTGCTGCACAGATTTCATAGTTATACAGTAGGTATAGATTATGTGTGAAAAGGGGTGAACGGAAATCTAATTAGATTTCATTTTAAGTCTAGCTGCTGCAATTATGACTTCTGAATAAAAGTGGTTGTTATTTAGCAGGGTAGCCTAAGCAATGCACATAATTATTATAATTATTATGTACCTAATGATATCTAATAGGAGTCAGCATTGTAAATAAATGCTGTAGACTGTTCAGCAGGGTGGCCTGCACTTCGCAGAAAACTAAATAACAAAGGTTAATAAATATGTTTGCAGATGATTGTTTTACAGGAACCCTGGGCAGCACTGTCTGTTGGAGATTAGCTACATTAGGACTCAACAGACCAGAAAAATCCAGAATAATAGTCTTGGTACTAGCTTATAGATGCAATGTATTAAAATAGCTAAACCAAATTCCTTCTTTCCGCAGTTCCCTCTTCTCCTCAAGTATAACCTAGACTGTTAATTTTTTTCCTCACAAGATCACTTAGAGGACAAAAGTCAGTGTCTTTATTCATTGAATACTGTAAATCAGAGAACACGAATTAGATAAGCAGTTCTTCTGTTCCAAGCTCCTATTTAGTTCTCTGAATTTAAGAATGTAAAATGGGTGCTGCTGTTTGAAGTGTGGATTGTGATAGCTGCAGATGCAGCACTGTTTGCACTGTATTAGCAGAAGAATTGTATTTATGTGATGAAGATAATGTCCACTGCTGATGTAGATGACATACTACAGATTTAAAATTGCATATGTTTGCAAAGTACATTTCAGAATCTTCAATGTCCAAAGTCCATTGTGTTTTCAATTATCTTCCCACCCTGGCAAACTAGGGAGAGACTAATCAAGCATAATGTCCTCACATACTTCCCACTATGCCTTCCTTAGAGAGGTCAAAGGGCACTGTCAGATCATGATTGCAGCTTGCTCTGCCATGGGAAACACTGGTATGATTTACAGTTTATAGTCTCCATTACTAAATGTGGCCATTAGTAACAGTATGCCTAGCTACAAAATAATTAAGTATTTTGTTATTTAAAGTTTTCCCACATAACCTTTGAGATAATGTTGGCATTTTAAAACTGTTTTGGTAGCGGACAGTCAGGTTCCAGAAAACAAAAGATAACAACCTGTGGTAAATATTCCAGCAATGTATTTAAGGCTCATGCATCGACCTGAGTGTAAATATTTGGGGTTTTAATAATACAGGTAATACAGGCTGCAAATGAGAGGAAAGGGTATGCATCTGTCACATGTTAGTAGATGGGTTTTGAACTGACTGCTGCCCTAGAATAAAAGGGCATAATCCAGGTAGTCACCTGATTGCCCCCTGAATTGAAGGTTTGTAGGTTGGCACATAAAAGCTATCCCCAAGTGAACCTTCCATCAGACATGAGAAATGGCCACTCGTCCCTTCGTTGATACTGATTATGTTAAACTATCATTGCTGTGAGAGTAAGCGCATTGTTGCACTCCTCTATCACATACAACAGGCACTGGCAGTATCAGGTTATCTGGGGAGGGGAAAATTTATCTAAGATTCTGCAAATTACTTCATTTTATACACCCAAGAGAATGAGACCTCTAGGACAGTTGAACAGAAAGATAAGGGTGAAAATCATCCCTGTCGATGTATGTGCCCTTCAGTGTTAGTGAAGGCACAACAGTTTAGAAGTTTTACCCCACTCTACAGCCATCATATACAAGCCTTAAATGAAGAGCTAGAAACAGCACATTACAACATGTGCCTTAGAATATGGTCCTTTAAATAAATGAAGCGTATACCAGCAGTGATAATGAAATACCTCCTTTAACCTAAGCTGGGTTTATTAGCATCTACTAAAGGTGCAGCTGTCAGAGTGAAAGTAATTGGTCAGCTGAACATTATTTTACAACATTAAAAAAGTAGCAATGCTTTTGGAACAAACAAGGAGCTCCTTTCTGAGTCAGCTTTCAATACAGGAATAATGTGAAATTATGAAGTTGATTCAGCTCAGAAAAAGCATATTTTTTTAATCACAATATTTTTTAAGCCACAAATGGAATTCATTTTAACATTTCATGAATTAAAGATATGCTTTGAAATTGAGTCTAGCTTCCTAAAAGCATATATAATAGATCTATACTGCAAATTTAGGCACTAATGTAAACCAAGTTCTATTTACATTTTGATTGCTACCTCATATCTATCAATTAATGCACTGTACTCATAAAACAAAACCTTCCACACCCAGCTGATGTGAAGAACTTCCATATACATTTCAGGCTCAGTCTCTACGGACTTTGTTGGCAATGCTATGCATGAAGTTAAGTACTACATGTGTGTTTTATCTATCTAAAATTTATTTATCCAATATAGTATCAACTAATTTTTCTTAGGTGAATTCTATGCCTTCAAAAAGACAGCCTAACAGAGCATTAAAGCAACAAAAGCCAGCCTGTTGCATGCATGTTAACATAGCTCTAACAAAATGCATTTGAAGTCAACTCCCCCATTTTTTTCACTGATATTAGTAATAACTAAGTGCTAATATTTTCCTCTTTCTTATTCATTTTGTTTTTAAAGACTCTCCTTACCTTTCCTTTGGCTTTAACAGGAATTTTTTGATATGCATTGCTGACAAGGTGCGTCTACCTATTAGACTCTGGCAATATGAACACAGAGGAGATCAGTAGGCTTAAAGAGTGACCCTTTAGCCAGTGAGCAAAAGGTTGAAAAAGAGGCCAAAGCCTACTTATTTTTACATACATATGATTTCAATAGTATCATGCAGGTGAACAAGACATGCTGAACTGGTGTTAGTGTGTTTGTTTACATAACCAACCTGCAAAACAAGCCAAAATATGCCCAATATGATGCAATTTGAATATTCAGATGGAAAATCAGGATTCCCTCTCTCTCTTTCCCTCACCCACTTAAACAACAGTAGTCTGAATCCAGTTTATTGATTCCTCTCACTGCTAGTAAGGAGGTGGTTGCTTATACTGAAAGAAACAACTCAGCACGTCAGAGAAAGGGCTTTTCAGAGCAGGCCACAGCTTAGTGCTTCAAACTTCTTTAAAGCAAGAAAGATTATTTATTTAAAGCAGGTTGAGTGTTGTGTTTTGTTCTGTGTTCAAATCCCTTGATAGCCACCATGTGTCTTTCCCCTGAAGCTGGTGCTGTGAATGCAAACGGTTTGTTAGTCATGGCTACACTGGGCTATTTAAACAGATGAGAGGCTACACAGAACACCACCAGCGTGAAGTGAGGAATAGACACTGTTTTGCTTTGAGAAGAAATGATGTCATAAGGAAGTTAGCATGCAAAAACAGGGCTGGGGCATGAATGTAGGCAGTACAGCTGGCAGAGTTAGCAATCACTTGTATGCAAATAGGTTGATGAAAAGCTTTGTGCCACTGCAGTGGGTCAATGCCCACCAGGGTGGATTTCATGGTACTGGCTACTGAGCTCTTGAAAGATCAGGTTGCAGCGTCTCAATTGAAAGATCTCTTGCAGAGATCTTTGCTAATTAATTTCAAAAATCTGGCTCGGCTAGTATCAGTTATACTGCATGAGACTGAAACCGGTTCGGGTAACTAGAGCTTATTGGGATTTATTGCACATCGCCCCAACAGCCGCCGCCTCCTCAAGCAGGAAGTCTGGTGCACAGTACTGCAAAGTTAAATTTGGGAGCTTTTGTCTCAAAGCTTTCTAAGCATTTGGCAGTGTAATTGGCACAGATATGTAGGTGCTACGTAGACAAGTAAGCTTCCTAGTTCAGATGCCTCAGTTATGTGCTACGTTGCACGTGTAATTATAACACACTAAAATGTGCATACTGCCATTATGCCCAAAACAAGATGTTTCCATGAGGTTTGTCATTATATGAAATGTCAAACTTTAAAATGTTTAATCTTTACAATGTTTAATCTTTACACTGTTTGCAGAAATCACTTTTCTGCAAACAGACTTCCAAAGTTGACTATAATCTTGTCTTTTTTCCCCATTCTTTTATTTTTCTGCACTGGAAGGCTTCTATTGAAGACAATTAAAAGAAGGGAAAAAAATGAAACGAGAACAAATCAGATACCAGGAAATTATTTGTTTGTCCTTAGCAGCTCAGCAGAGGAATGAGTGGCAATTTAGACCATCAAAACCTTCACTCGATCCTGCATGGTTTGAAAACATAATTCTTTGCTAAATCTCCCTCAGAAAAAAAAATTACTGTATCAGTTTGGGTTTCTGTAGATTTATGTATTTGGACAGAATCAGGAAATAAATGGATTTTTATGATAAGCCTATGTTTGGGAGGATTATTTCAATTTGCTACATAGATATGACCTACATTTTCAAAACCCAGTAATAATTTCCCAAGAAGACTTTGATTCTATTTATGCTAGTCAATTTGTTGTGATCGAGAAGAAATTGCTTCTGAAATGTGATTAAAAAGAAAAAGTTTAAAAACCCCCAAATCCACATTTCATTTGTGGTATATGTAATTTAAGATTACATTAAAAAGGCTCACATATTGTTCCTCATCAGTTCTGAGTTTCTTTTTGAAACCACTAGCATGTATACACTTGTAGAGTTTCTTGGTAACTAGCTAAATAAAAGCGAAAACCAAGTGTTAACACAAAAATCACTAGAGAAGAAATCTGTAGTTTAATATGAAGGTCTACATAAGGAGAAGGAAAATGATGAGACTACTGTGTTCAACTCTAGCAGAGCACCACAAAGTTGGATAAACAAATGTTTGCCATCTGAAATAATTTTCAGTGTGGATTACAGGAATAATTTAAGGACGGTTCTAGCTGACTTTTATACTCCTAAGAGTTCTTTAAGAACTTGGAAAGTTGGTATTTAGTAGTATATCCCTTTAACTGCTAGGGTGTTTGTCATGGGTTCAGTTGAATTTGATGATGCTATTCAATACCATGATGCTGTCATGGCAGCTTCAAAATGAAAGTGCTGGCTGGAGCAAGTATCATGAGGCTCGAAGTTCAGACTGTAACATGGGAGGCTTTCTGCTCCAGTTGCTGCTTCTGGTTTCTGGGTTTGGGTTAGTCTTTTCTGCTGGGTGGGCTGTGGGTTGTGGGGAGGTCACTGGCTTCTGCATTTTTCTGCACTGTTCCGTAGGTAGGCTCAGGTAATTGTGCACTGGACCATTTCCAGTAAAGCTCTTTACCTCAACCTCAGAGGGGTTTTTTTGGCATTTCCCTCTTGTGTGCAGGGAGAGAGGGCAGCTTGTAAGAGCCTCACCTCTACATGTTTTTCCACATTTAGCTTTGTCTACTATAGACACTTTTAAGCTTAAATGTTTTAAATTCTGCCATGAACTGAAGTTACTGAGTTTACACAATGCTTTAATGACGTCCCTTGTAACACAACAGTGACCACTAGGCCTAAAAACTTGCAAGAAATTAACTGTCCTATTGAAATTAGCATTTTGGTTCAGATGTATATGAAGGTGCATTGGATCCCAGCATTCAGTTATGGTTAACCAATACTCAGAAAGCGTCACAGAGTGTGTGTCACACAGAGTTTTTCTCACACGTTTTCAAAAGAAGGATTTTCCCTATGTAGTATGAGTATATTTTTCCACTAAAGTGCATGCATCAAGATAAGATACAAGATTAGGGTTTTGAATTTCTGTAGCCACCACTGGCCCAGCTGACCACAGTCTTTTTATCAAGCTGTTAACCCTAATATCTTAATCAAATACAAGACTCAGATAATTACATTCTATTTGTCTAAATTATTTCCATTGTGTTTAAACCACCAGTATCAAGTAGCTGTGTGATGGTCACATTTGGAGTGAATACAGAAAAAGTCACCTTTTCTGGAAGAGGAGAGAATAAACCTTTCTACTGGATTTGTAAAAAAGTTGGATGCTGACCTACTTCAGCACCAAACTCTATGTACAAAGAACAAACTATAACCATTTTGAGTGAAGTACCCTCAATGAAGATAAACTCAAGAGATGTTTCTTTCCTTTCCTTATAAGGCAGCTTTTCACTCAGCTGAAGTCAGTCAATGGGGTCCTCTGAACTTAAAACTTCTGGCAAATGCAGTTGAACATGAGCAAGAGGAAGATACTGGTTAAAATACTGACAGCACTTTGCTGAAAGACAGAAAAATAAGAGTGTGGATGAAGATGAAAGTTTTTGTTTAGTTTAACACATCACCTGTTTAGCCTGCGCCTTACCACGCCACTACTGATAACAGAGCATTTAGCAAAGCTCTTGGAAGCATATGGAGATTACAAAGATGAACAGAACTGGGGCAGGCTATAAAGTAGAAGAAAACTAAAAGTAACAGGTGGGAATTTGACTAGTTTTAATGGTTTATTAATAAATTCTATCATAGTGAGAGGTAAAATAGCACATGTAAAAATGTATCTTTAAGGCCCTCTTTTAACAGTAAAATATCCCCTTTCTTGTGCAAAGTTACTATTTCTGTACAGAAGCACAGTAAAAGTCACAGCTAAATACTTTGCATACAAGATTGCAAAATTGCATACCTGTGTCTAGCTGGAAAGCAAAACGATTATTTGGGCAAATGTTTGCACAGGTTAGTGAAGTGAACGTGAGGTATTTGACATAACCTATGTGTTTCAGAGTAGATCAAAGAGGTAAAGTGAATTGTATAAGGAAAGAGGAGGGGGAAGAAAAAGGGAAAAAAAAAGGAGAAAAAAAAAAAAGAAAGAGAGATTTAAGCAAAGAATTTGGTTTCAAGCATACAGGAAATTAACTATTAGTGATAAAGAATCAAACCTACCTGTCCCAGATCATGGTATGCTTGCAGAGATGAAAACATCTCAGTATCTATTGAAAAGCTTGAAGCATGTCTAATGCACAGATGACTCAGGAAGTTTCCCTGTGTACCAGATCAAGAGACTAATCACTGATTCTTCTTAAGCAACACCTTCAGAAAGCACCTTCGTGAGCAGATTTCCAAGAGCACTATCAAGCTAGTTCTTTTCATATAAGTTCCAGTTTTCCTGCTATTTTAATCTCCAAATTAGGTCTCTGGAAGTATCCTGTGGTTACTTCACTGACATATTACAATTTCAGACATACCAGAGCCATGTGGTATTCACCAAAGCTGCCTTTCTTAAAATCAAAGAATGCTTGTGGTAGGCATAGGCTACCATAAGGAACAGATACAGAGGGATTGCAATATCTTGAACGTTTCTGCCAAGCCATGCAAATAAGTCTACTCTTATTTTCAGAGCAGTTACAGAGAACTCCCATCATCTGTTACCAGTCCTGGCAGACTGTACTATATAAAAGCTACTGGGTAGATGTAAGTATGCTAAGTCATAGTATTACCAATGACAGTGAGGGGGAAGGAGAAAGGGGGGAGGAAGGAGCCCACAAGCCATCAGTAGTGGCAGTCTGGGCAACATGCATCTATTTGTTTCTTGCAACAATTTGTCAAATTCAGTGTCTTCCATTTCTTTGTGTCTCACATCAGGAAATTCTTAAGGAACAACAAGCACTATCATACAGAAGCAAGTAGTTTTGTTCCCTTGGAACCTCATTGGCAGTATCTCCCAAAGACTATCATATAAACCATCTGGATCTGACGTTCAATTACAGTAACACTGGAGAGAGGCCAGGAGAGGCTTATGGCTCTGGTGATGCTTCATGCTTTTTGTGATGTCCTGAGAACTCCAATGTAACACCAAGTGGAAGCATTGCCCAAGAGAATGAGAGTGGGATTATTTTACCTTTATCCCTGCAGAAGAGGTGCTGCTCAGCATGTCACCACAGCAAAATGCAGTCTGAGCCAAAGTGGTACCATTGATGACTTTCTATTTACAACTTTGGTTTGTTTCCTAATGCTGCAGAGCAATTGTTAGCTTCTGAAACTCCCCCTCAATTACTCTTATCAAGGTTCATTAGGGGTCTTGATTGGTTCCAAAGAAACATGCGATAAGGAAAGGAAAAAGCAACACCCTGTACTGTAACAATTACACACAGTTCCTCACCAAAGGCAGACTGCAGTCATAGTTAAGTTGACTTGACGGTTGGAAGCACAGGTCCGCAAGGGTTTAAACTGTCCTCCATTCAAACATTTACCACACAGATGGTTGGAACACTGTGTATGAAATACTTTTCAAACCACCAAGCACAGGCAGTTGCAACCTGTAGAGTTAATAATGTCAACTGCAGGAAGAGAGTACAGCTTGAGGTATTGGAACTAAGAAACACAAAATAGAGTTATCAACATGCAGAAAGCAATAGTATGCACACACACACTTGTGGATGTAAATTCTTGCCTCTATTAATATGCTCTCCTCCCTCCTACACTGCCAGGGCAACTATATTGTCCACCTGCACACCATGTGGCTCTCTAGTGAACAGTGAGTTGTGCTTCTCTCCACTGACTTCATTTTATTGTTGCACATTCACATAGCAACAACGTGTGACAGATTATAGACTGAGATCAGGACAGAGGCAGATGATAACATCAGAGTTTGCCTGTTCATACAGCTGCTAACCATCTTTCAGTTTTCCCAGAATGTTTCCCCTACAGCACTCAAGCACAAATCGGAAGCAATTCAGCACTGCCACAGTCTGCAGCTCCCACCGTCTGCTACAGAACTAGTAACTTACAGAATACAAACCCGTGCTTAACAGGACTGACAATCATGGCAAATCCAACCAACCATGTCTTTCAGATGGAGGTTGCTTTTTTGGTTTGGTTTGGGGGTTTTTGTTTGGTTGTGTGGTTGTGGGTTGTTTTTTGTGGGTTTTGGTGGGTTTTTGTTTGGTTTTGGTTATGTGTTTGATTTTTTTTTCTGCTTCACAACCTTTTGTCTTTCTCTCTATCCATTCTCCCCCTCACTCAACTGAGAACAGTTCCAAATTGGAATTTAATTCCACAAATAATTGGAGTTGTTTTTTGTTGACAATGCAGTATTTTCAGGGGAGGGGAAAAAAGGCAATTTGATCTTTTCAATTTTAAATAATGTTTTGTTTAAAGTCTTAGTTATGTTAAATTATAATTGGAAAGCCCTATTATTAAAAAATTCAACTAAGTGAAACCAATGATTCACAGGCAGGTTAAACCACAGAACTGATAAGGCTTATTACTCTGATGTACTGTCATGGTATATAAATACTTGTGGTAACTCTAAATGAGCTGCCACCTCTAAACTGCAGGTGTATTCAGAAATGCTAGCTCAGGCACCAGAAAGCTTCTCAAAGTGACTGTAATAAAAGTGCACTTATCATCTTGCCATGGTAGCTCAGAGATCACCGTGATCTACACTGCAGCACACCCTTATACGCTTTGCTGAAGACTGTTCTTAAAGTCCTAAAATGTTAAAACCCAAATGAGTCAAAAGAGAGCATGGGTTTTTCAGTTAACATCTATTTTTTTCAAGTCAGCTTTCTCTCAGAGTGTAACCCACTATTTTAGGCCTCACTATAAACCTTCCATTTAAGTATCCTTCTATTGAGGTCATGTTTTGTAACTTAACCACTTTTATCAGGATACAAAATGGTATCTGCAGACTAAAACACTCACTACAAAAACCTTTTCTTTTGCCAAATATCAGATGTGATACTGTTACATTTTCAAGCCCTATACCCAGAAAGAAAGAAAGACAGAAAAAGGGATTTTTTTATATAAAGAGTCTAAAAGGATAACTAGGCAGCAGGCTTGATTTGTTCTCTCCACGCTTTAAACTCATGACATACCATTAGCTCAAAAATTGTATCACTTTCAATATCTCTCCTAGGATAAGACAGGTGATGGTAAGGAATCATCTGTGTGTTTTTTTACACTTTAGGCTTCCTATCTTTGTTTTCCATCTTTCAATCCCTCCTCCTCAAAGATTACTGCATACATGCATCACAGGAACACAAACAAAGAAAATAACAAAACCTGCCATTAGATTGTGAACAAAGAATTCGAATCTAAAAGAGCAGAGCATATAACCACAACAAATCTATTACTGCAGTCAGACACTGCAGATATTAAGTCCCTAACAAAAGGGAATCTAAAACTGAGCTACTTCATACTTTTTTAAACTCTGGCAATGTTTTCAGATGAGTATTAATACCAGTCTTATGAATGCAATACATACAGAAATGCAAATAAAACTTCTAAGAACAGCTTTGTTAAATGTAGTGTTTGCTGGAATATGGAAAATTCACATATAATTTTAGTAGCAAAGGAAGAAGTAGCTTTGTTAAAATCCAAGATCAATTAATCACGCTTACAAGCAAAACAGGGGCAGTCCCATAGTTCTCCATGAAGATTTGTTCCCTTTCATAATATTAAAAAAACCACAATACTGACAGCTAAGGCAATATAATGCTATATTCACACTGCACTGAGAAAGTTTTCTAATATGTCAGGAGACAAGGAAATCACAGTAACGAAACTCTTGTTTCTGTCTGTGAAAGTTTGCTATTGAATTTATTTGATCATGTTTAAATCAGGTCTGTAACCAAACCCTATTGTAATTTGTCAAATCTCAGAATGCTCTGGTTAACTTGACAGCAAAATCTTTGTGTTCCACTGCCTAGAACGCCAATATCTTCAGAAATACTCCACTACCAAGTACTTTGATGAAGCAATTCCATGTTTTCATATGTGGTCTTTTAACTTGTCTTCAGATGCTGACCAATAATGTTTTTGCTACTCCCTTATAAGGAATTTTGATTAACCTCCATTAAGCGACTGATTCATTTAATGGTGTATTCTGAGTGGTTGTCTTGATGTATGCCGATTACACCAGCTGACAAACAGCCACTGCATTACACACACACAAAAAAAAATCCATATTTTTAATGACTTCCTTGCTTTCCTCCATGTATGTCATGCCATATAGCTTTCTACCATCTGCACCTCTTCCTTTATATATATGCATTTTGTATTATAAATTGCCTAGCTGTGAGGTATCTTGACATTTGACATAACAGCAGGGCTGGGGGGAATGTAAGTGCTGATCATTAGATTATTGCTGAACTATTCTCTCCTTTCCTCACCTCCTCCCTGTGTTCCCTGGAGACACAGGTGTTAATAAAATCAAACAAAATGAAAATGGGTAAATTATTGCAAGCTATGAACACCTACATTGTGCCATGCCTCACTAGTTTCTAATACCACCTCATTCTTGAGACAACCAAAGAAAAGATGCAATTTCATCCCGTAGACTGGGCGGTATAAAGAAAGGACAAAAGAGACAAGATATTGCAATCCAAAGGTCAGTGACCCACTCCCTTGTATAATTATAGCATTTCATTTATATCCTACCAATCTGTCTTTGCATGGCTGATAGTAATTTATTAGCTAAAAATGAGCTATTAAAAAAATTCCTTCATAACTAGTAACTGAATTCTCAAGCTGGACAATCATTTAAGTAGATGAGCACAAGTACTAGCTTATATTTAGAAAATAAATGGCAATTTAAAAAATACTCAGGCACATCAGATCTAGAGATGTAGCTCTCAATGCTGTTCTTCAGGAATCCTGAAAACAGATTTTTAAGAGATTCGTGGGTCTCACCTATTCCTGAGTGCAATATAGATCCAATTGAATCTTTCACAACGGATGTACTGTAAACCTTTCTAAAACATAAGCAGTACATTTTTTGTGCTGCATTCCTCATTTCTCACGATAAAGCACGTACTAAAATGTGCTCTTCCATTACATTCTCCCAAGCAGGTTTCACGCAGCAACAAAAACTATGTAGGAACATTAATGCTGAATCTTTTGCTAATATATACTAACAGCTTACACCTAGATTTGATGTTTTGTCCCCATCTAAAACTTGTGGTAAAGCTTGGTCTAGCAAACCATATAGGATCTTATTGCTTCTTTACAGTCACAACTAAATTTCAAAATAAAAATAATTAAAACAAATATTATCACATAGTTTAACCTATCACAGAGGTTTATCACATATGGCACGTGAGAACTGAAATGATCTGGCCCACCTTTAGTCATGAGTGGAGTCCAACAGTCTGACAGATGTTGTAATTGGAATGGTATTGTAAAGTTATAATCTACTGAACAACCAGATGTTCTTCCTACTATCAAGCCACAGAATGAGGAAAAAATGGCCTCAAATTGCAATAGGAGAGGTTTACATTGAGTATTAGGAAAAAATTTCTTTACTGAAAGAGTAGCCAGGCATTGGAATAGGCTGTACAACAAGGTGGTGGAGTCACCATCACTGGAGGTACTCAAAACCTGTGTACACATGGCACCTTGAGACATAGCACAGTGGGCATGGTGGTGTTAGGTTTGACCGTTGGACTTGGTGATCTCAGAGGACTTTTCCAAACAAAACAATTCCATGATTCTACAAGCACAATAGGAAAACATTCTAAATCTGTAGAAATGATCAAAGAAATCACTCAGTCTATACTCATCCAGTATGCCACACAAGGCCAAAGACTTTACAGGCTCACTCTCTCCAGCACAGCAGTGTTTCACACCTTGATGCAAGATATTTAAATGCTATATAGTATACAACTTCACTGACAAACCAAAAGAGAAATAAGTCTTTCTAAAGGGCTGGTGTAACAGAACAAATCAAGTGCTGCCAATTAGGAATGCTGGAAACCTAACTATTAATGCCAGATACTTCAGAGAGCTCCAATCACTGGCAGCCCATCACAGGTCACATCCATGTTTCATTTACATTCCAAATATTGACCAGAACTTTGAAATCAAGACTACAGCTTCTTATGAAAAAAATGGGATAACTTTCCACTTTGAAGCGGTCTATCAATATTGAATTCAGCTGGACCAGAGTAATTAATATTTATGAGTATGAGTGAAAGATTCTCATAGCAAAAGAGAACTCTGAAAACACAAGAACACGTGAAGATGCCAATGTGACAGAACAAATGGCACCTGAGACATCCATGCAGCAGGCACATGGAAGTGAGAATAGGATAAGACACATACAGGCACAGAAATATCTGTTGATTTTTTTCTACTTTGATCCACATGCAGTCCAAGAGAAGTCTTGGTACTTGTCCCAAACACGTTTACCACTTCATATTTAATAGGTTTATTTGACTGTTCCAGACACCAGCATCTGATTTCAGGCTAATCAAAGCAACAGTGCCTGGCAAATATAAACCTTTTGTCATTGGTAAGTACTAGATGTGTCATGGGATTTTAATGTGCATGTGTTACATATTCCTAGATTTGCATCTTATATGAATATGACTAAGAAGAAGTGGACAGGAGAGGTCTAGAAAAAGCTTGTCAATTATGTTTTCAGATGAAAGGAAAAAAAGGAAAGAAAAATACGTGGTTTTTATCTGCAGAATGTGAAGTGTACAAAGTAGAACAATTAAAACAGAAGGGTAGATACTTATAAGTCATTAAAATTTCTTTTGAAGATGAAAGTAATTAGATTTCAATGAGAACTTGGAGCAGAAGCTCACACTGACATGAGAAAATTTAACCTGTAGTCTACACTGCTTCAAGCAATTGATAGTATGATAAATAATTGCTTGGCTGTAGTAACCACACGGAAGGGAAAAATGGATTACCCTAATCAAATACAGTCAGTGTGGTGTTGCCTGCCTCTGTGTTCCACATTTCATTCTGAAATGTTCAGAAGTTTGCAGTCATAAAACCAGAAATCCCTAGTCCTTAAAGATGAAATTGCAAAGGATTTCTTTTCCTGTCACCTCCAAGAAAACGTTGATAATATTCAGGGTCAGTTCTTCAGCTGGCACAATCAGCATAGCTGTGTTGAAGCCAGTGGATCACCGCCAATTTGTAACAGCTGAGTGTCTGGTCTTACTACAGGGACAAGCTTATCCTAGAACATTTTCACCCATGCCCCTACCTCTTGTTTTTGTTTGTTTGTTTTTTAATTAAGGACATTAATAGGTAAATACAGTATTTCTTGTCAGGAATATCTGTTCTCATCCTCTTCAAGGTGCAAGATTCATGCATGTTAGTAAGTTGTACTAGTGAGTAATTCTTACTTGTATTTCAGTGTCACCACAAAGCTCAAGCCAGGACTATACAGTGCTTTACAAATATTTTTTTATGCTATATAGTTTAAATAAAGGAGAAGTTGTCCCCCTCAATGCTCAGAGTTGGAAAAAGACTTAACAAAGGTCCAAAGCAGGAGTAGTAGATCCTCCTGAAAAGGCAGAGCAACTTTAATAGGTACTCTAAACTACTTTACATTTAGATCACTGGGAAGAGCTGAAAAGGGTCAGAAAAGGGAAGACACTTGCATAAGGTTCCATGCCATAAGGATGTACAATGCCCATGCGGTCAGGGGTGAAACCACAGCATATCCTTCCTCATAAGAGAAGGTGGCATTTACATAGTAAGCAATACATAAAGACAGTGGAAAAAACACCCTTGAAGAATTTCCTGTTTAATCTCTTTGCACCTTTCTAAACATTCACATCCTGAATATACAGTGCTCAGCAATATTCTACCAAGCCTGGGCAGAATTCTCCTGCAGAAGGAGAATCTGACTTCTTTTAGCATATAGGTACTTTTTGCATGAATCAAGAAGATACAATCAAGACAATACTCTGCACTGTGTAAGAGGTTCCCCCGAAGGGCTTTGCAGGCACAACACAAATTTCACACCTTTCTAATGCTAGGCAGCATTTCCTTTACCCCAGAATTCCTTCTATTAACAAAAACATACAATCCTTATGCATAAATCTGAAGTTTGAGAATACACCTGGTGCCAGCAAGCGTCTCTCCATATTGCCACTGATCTTGGACCCTACTCCCTCCCCCCCCACCATTGCAGCCTCCCTTACTCACTCACAGCCAGCTGACTTCTCCTCAGGCATGTCTCTCCATATTGCCACTGATCTTGGACCCTACACAGCACACAACCAGCAACCTTTTCTTCCTCACCAGCCTCAGAAGTGGCACTTTCTTTGAGTCAAATTCTTGCTCTTAGTTTCCAGCTGTCCCTCATTAAGGTAACAAGGTGCACAGCTCCCAGGCTCTCTTTCCTACGTTCCTGCCTGTACTGATAGGGACTCAATTAGCCACAGCTGTGTAAACAACAACAAAAAAACCCCCACCCAACACAAAATTCTGAAAAGTCATCATCTAGGAAGAAAAAATGAAAACATTTTATCCTGCATATACTGGGGGGAGGGGAGACAAAGGTTATTTTCTTCATTTCTCCTCTATAAAGAAAATGCTCTAAGAAAAGTAACTGATTGTGTGAAGCCTTTTGATTTTGACAATAATCTTTGCCTGCTTTGACAAATAAGGGTTCAGGCAATACACTTCTGACTAACTTGAGTTGCATAAACAGGCTTTTGCAGGTTCACAGGACAGATAGGAAACCTGATGTGATCACTTGATCACTAGTACAGTGCTAGACCAGTAGCCATTCACATCTAAAAAGACTGATAAAGAAAAAAATAAAAACTATACTTAACTACCAAAAAAAATATAAATAAAGATCCAGCCAGTTGTAGCTACGTTAGCCATAAAAACAGTTTTCCAAGAGATGATGATTCTAGGACTGAACATGAAATGGAACAGAAAAGTCACTAGACAAATACAGAGAAGGGATAGGTCAACCCTCATGAAAAAAAAAACAAAGTCAGAAATAGAGAACACCTGTGGGAATCTGACAGCAAGGTGATACATACTGAGCTACTGCCAGCACTGGAAAAGTGGAACTGTGGATGGCTTTCTCCTTTTGCAATCTTACAGAAAAATTTGTTTTTTCTCCTTAGTAATAAAAACTCTACTAAACTCCAAATCTTTGACATAAGTAATTAAAAAATGACCAATCTAACTCTTTAAACAACAATCTCTTTCATTAAAGTATCTCCCCATATCCTGACATCAGCAAGGTTTGATGCAAGGGAACAATACATTTGACATGTAGCCTCTCAGATGCACAGCTGAGGCACAGGCGCCCCAACAGTGCCCTGTCAGTTGTGCAGGGTTACAGTGATGTACTGATTATTATAGAGGCAAGTTTTTTGGCTCTCTACTACATATTGCTTTCAAATCGCAGCATATGAAGAGAATGTTTTGAACTATGAACAAAACTTGATAATTAGAGCCTGACAGAAAAGACTTTAGAAAGTCTGAGTTTTTTATTTAAATGAGCAGTAAATCCTTGGAAGGGATGATGAGGAATGACTTTCACAACTATACACATAATTTGCTGGTAATGGAAGTCCATTTTCTTGGTCTGGTTAAAAAAAAAAATGCCGAAAGTCTGCATTGTTCATATCCCAGCTGACTGCCTGTACCACCCAAGAATGGTTGAGTTTGGACATATCTATCTTGATGTTCCCTTTTAGACCTTTTACAAAACACATGATGAAAATATCCATTGCATTTTGTTTTTCCACAAACCACTTGCAAGGGAAGGTGAACTCAAAAGTTAAGAATGAAGGATGCATCATCTGGTAACCCACTCTGTTAACTATCATAACCTTTCAGAAAAATCTGTTAGCTGATTGAGTACCTCAGATTTCAACATGCTGAGAACTAGGTACAAGCTAGCAACAATTTTGTCGCAAATGAAGTCTTTTGCTGTCAATTTTGCTGGAAATTCCACTGTTGGTGAAAATGAGAAAAGTTTGATAGAAACCTGTTTCACTGGAAGATTCCTCATCTGCTCCTCTGTGAGTGGCTGTTCTATGCAGAAATATAAAGCTATTTTGTTACATGGAGCTGATGAAAAAACAACTGGCATACAAGATTGGGTCCATGATTGTTCTACAGTAAGAGTAGTAAAGACAAGGCCATTACAGTGAGTCACTATCGTAAAGCTTTGTCCCAGTCACTGGCAAAAGTTCCAGTTGAACAATGTGCTTTGCATTTGCAAACACTGTTTCATGTTTCATTAACATCAATAAAACCACCTCAGAATACATCTGACTTGTGTTGTTATGCAGAATTTGAAACTTCTATTATTACTTTAAATAATCCAGGCAAATATTTGAGCAGAAGAAAAGGGGGAAAGAAGAGAGAGGAAAAAAGGCTACAAATATTAAGACAAACTTATATAAAACTCTCCCAGAACATTACTGAGTAGCTGTCTCTCTAAACCCTGAACATTCAACATTTCTACCACAAAATATTCCTTTGCTGGTTTATTACTGTATAGTCCTACAACCAGACTATGTAGGACTAAATGTGCAAACAATATTCAGGCACACTGTAGCATTTAATGTTTAGAAAACCCTTTGCTCTTGTAGTATTCATAATCCTATTATGTTAAATTCAGCTGGTCAAATTTTGCTCTTAGTTGAACTTCACATCTGTCAACACAGAGTGTACAAGGCATACATCAAGGCAGAATTTAGCTCAGCATAGGGAGAGATTTGGTACTTGAAATACATTTTATCTTTTGAAAGCCATACGTTTTTCCAATAACAAATGTTGAAACAAGGTTCCCCAGGGCTGTGCAGTCTGTGTTCTTTCCCATTCAGCTAAAGATGTTATTAAGGAACTAAAATAAAGAGAAATATTGTCATATGCTTATGTAGTGTAATGTGTTTGATATCATTCTTCTGACAGTTTGGACACTTTGTTTAACAAGGAAATCAACATGAACACCCTAGCTGCTGAGTACTTCCAGGCTGAGAGTTTGTGATGAGCCTGGACTGTCAGCTCACAGGCTGCGTGCATGCCACCAAGCTGAGAAACACATTGCAGCACAGGGCAGGAGAGAATTGGCTGCCTGGTAAATAGTAGACCTTAAACAGCTGGTAAAACAGCATCGCTGCAGGCAGCTGCTGGCCTTATTTGGCAGGCAACAGCTGCAGACATCAAAGAGAATAAAGAGAAAGAGGAAGGTGGAAAGACTGAGGTAAAAAAGGAATTCAACTTACAGTGCTTTTATGAAATAGAAGAGTTACTGTTTGGGTTTTCTTTTTGTTGTTGTTGCTTGTTTTGTTTCATTTTTAGTTATATAAAGCTATTCTAACATTATCAGTTTGCCTAACCTATAAAAATAAATATAAAAAATACTTGCAAACATACACATGGAGCACTAATTCCTCAAGCATCCTCCTGGAGTCCCAGAGGATTAATCACACTAAAAAAGACTGGGTTCCATTGAAAAAGATGCTCCAAAAATCTCAGGTAGAATCCCAACGTTGTATGCCTTCAGGTAAGTAGAAATCACCAGAGCAAGTGTTTACTGTCATTACAATGTCTTAGTTTTCTTATACTGGGTACATGGAAATAGAAATCACAGCAGCTCAGAATGTCTAACATTAGAGAAGTCATCTATTAAGGCAATTTCTTTTTTTTTTCTGACGCTTTACAGCAGGGAGTCACAACAGAAAACATACTGATGAAATATGCTAGTTTATGCCTGCAGTGTGCATACAGTATGTTTTAGAGTGGAACAAAACACAGTAGTGTCTTTTGGCTTTCTAACAGAAGACACAAGCAATGTTGTAACATAATACACACTTGTTCTGAAAGATGTAATGACTGCAAGGTATCAGATTAGTGTTGAAATTGAGTTTTAAATGGTTGATAAATGGGTAAGCAGTGAAAGAATGGTCCGTATTGTCCAACTTTCAAACATGTGCGTAAGATCCAAATTAGGGCTTTTGAACTGGCCAGCTGTATGCATTATACAGAGAAAGACCAGTCACCTAAGCTGGATCTCTAAAAATACTATTCCAAAATTTTCTGCAGTGCTTCACAAATTTCACTACAGAAATAACAAGGTGGAAACAACAAAACTGGCTGACTTTCAGTGTATGGATCCCCATGCTTGTGGCTAAACTTTAAGTGTTGGGGTTTTAAAATCTAGCACCAAACCAGAACCTTATGAGGCATTTCAATGTCACGCTGCTTTATTACCGGAAGCAATTGTGGTGGTGTGTTTTTTGTCATTTGTTTGGGGTTTTTCGTTGTTTTCTTTTTCGAGTCATTGGAAATGGAGACACATTGTCTTTACAGAGATTTTAGGTGTAATGGTTATCCATATAGCTAGCTACCTCTCCACAGGTACTTGCACACTTGAACTCGCTCTGAGCTTGTTTGATGATTTGCCTCTGTTTAATTGTCTTTGTTTTACACAAAGACATCATCCTCCATCAAACAAGGCAACTAGGTAGGTGTTTGAGCATGTGGTAATTCCATTCAGGTCAACACAATCCTTCCCATATACAAAGTTAGGGGTATTATATTATAGTCCTCTGAAGCTGTTGAACAGCTTGTAGATTTAATGGTGTTAGTTTGCTGTGCTTAATGCTATCAGTTGAAAGATCAAGATTTAAATTTGAAGATGAAATTTCACAGATAAAAATCCTAGGGTAATTCTATCGGCTATAATACTACAGTGTACATGAACATACCATTGTATACAGTGTCGGATTCAAAAAGGCCGTTAGAAAATGTCAGATGGTCTATTCCATGGCATGTTTTCCATCTTGATTCCCACAAGAACCTCAACCAAAAATCATCATTTCTTTTTTTTTCGGCTTTGTACTTTTCTGTTTCAAATTCTCTCCATTCAGCTAGTATAGCTAGTATACACAGTATTTTATAAGAGACAGCTTCTGCAACTGCCTTTATACCTTTAGACTTTGGGAGTTGATGTCATAATGGTCTCCATTTATTAGAAGATAAACATTTTGCAATATATTTTCTTGTTAAATAGCAAACTGTAAACAACCAATCCAGTATGAAACCCACTAGACAGCTCCCTTGAAATTCTAGCGGAGATTGTCTAAGGTTTCTTTCTGTTGGTGCTTCACCTTGCATATATGTAATGTATAGAAATGTAATCTGTGTATGTATGTATGCATATTTTTGTGTTGGTCTGCTGAAACACAGAAATTTGGGTTGGATGCATCTAGAATGTTAAAGGTGGATTGCAAAATATTTTTAAAAACCTAAATTTTGCTATACTTTGGGCTCATACATTTTTTTTTACCTGAATATTCAATAACATAATTGCTGTCAGATGTAGTTTAACCAAAAGCCCTCCTGTCTTTTTTTCTTCTTGGCTGATCTTCAGTTATTTCAGTTCGGTATTCTTGCTCATTCAGGCCTTCCCAACTCTCAAAACATGACTGCAGAAGCCTTGCTGCAAAGCTTAATTCCACTCAGTCCTCATTTTCTCCCAACAACAGCACTTTCAGCAAATATGGCATACCTTGACGTCAGCACCTGAATCTGGGTGGAGCTAGGACAGACTGGACCATGCACCATGATCCTCAAGTTTATATCTCTAGCTCTGACTTCATATGAAACTCAACTGCTAAGCTACCAAGTCTTCCTAACGACTCCACCCTTTTTTCATTGCCTACAGGCTCTATCTCTAGTGCATTCTACTACTGAGCAAGCTCTGTTCCAGCAGCCTTTGTTCCACAGACTATGATTAAGTCTGAGAAGCTCTTTCCTCCCTGACAGTCTTAACCAAGGCACTTTTCCCCTGCCATTCCTCAGAACCCTGCCCAGCTTTGCTATCACCAGCCCAGCATTTCCAGAATGCAGTTAAATGTTTATCACTTAAAACTTTAAGTGCTAATTGCTTAGTAATGAAAACTTTAATTGCTGGGAGATTAAACCTTTAACTGCTAAGTGGCTGGCGGAGTTCCAGTCCATAACAACCAAAATTCACTAATACAACATTTTAAAATGCCCTTTGTATGAAAACTGTTCTATATCCAAGTGTGTGAAGGCCTAGATGCAAGATGGTTGTTTTAAATGTTTCCAGGATTGAGAAAAAACAATTGTCTGAATTAGAGATGGCTAATTTGAGATTGAATAAAATCTCAGTGTTCTTAGAAATGTCTAAATTATCAAAAAACATTTCCCCCTTTCCTCATCTGTCTTGAAAACATATGCCTCAACAGAAAGATATTCAGTTCCATCCTGACTCAGTCTTCAGGGTGGAGACTGTTGTGTTCTCACACTGATAGGTTTACTACCGATTGTCAAAGCTACTGTGTAACCCGAGGAACTTTTCTCACCTTCTAAACCAGTATTCCGATCTTGATTTTCACAACTTCAGAGGAAATACTGTCAGAAATGAAGAAGCTAATTCCCTGTAGATTATATATTCTGATCTTTTACTCTGGGTGCTAATGGAGCTGAATAGAGGTGCTTTGTGAGACACAAAAGGGCTTACACTGGATAATGAAAAGAAGATACCAGCTGAATTCAGCTAGAAATTTGGCTAGATTGAATTCTTTGGTCTGCTTTCCAGTTTCTAGAGACTGCAGACTAGACAACACAAAAATATGTAAGACATAGCATCAACTCTATATTCCTTATAATCTTTTCATTGTATTTAGTCCATGCTCAAAATTCCAATCTATTTCTTTGAGATCTCTTTCATGTCACAAGAGCTTTGCAGAGGGCTTGGACAGTATTCCCAAACACAGAACAAGTACAGTGTCTCTTTCTTTTACCTTCAGAGCCACAGTGTAAGAAGCTTCTGGCCCTCTGATGTTCTGTCACTTTTTAATGCAAACTCTGGAAGTTCATGGACACGACGCTGCACAATCTGAAGAAGATAAATCACAGTTACTTCAAGCCAGCTGACAGCAGTTTAAGCAGCTGCAATCATCAACCACCAAGGGAGTTTCTTCTTTTATCTTACTAAATGCAAAAGTATACCAGGAACTAGTAATATGACTGGACTATCAGGAGTCCTGCTTTTACATAAATATCAGCCAGCGGTAAGTAAATTCTGTTGACGAAATGTAATAAAACAAAGACAGTTTCAAATATGACCATTCCCCGATGCATTCTGTAGCCCCGTCTTACTCACTTATTGCATGCTGCTGAGATTATAAGGTTTGCTTTTATCTGTCAGAAATCAATATTTCAAACATCGGATAAAAGAGGAAATTGAACTGGGAATAGGCTGAAGTGCTGTAAAAACTACAAAGCACAATTATCAAAAAGCACTTAAAGTACTTAATAGGACACACATATAAAAATGCTCAAATTAATGTCAGGGAACTATAATGAGAACTTTCTCTATGCTTTTTGATCCAAATGCAATGTAATTCGAGTGCAGCCTGGTCAGTCAATACAGTTTTCAATTTATATGAAACCCCAAGGATTTCTAGCAATCATTTTGCTAGAACTGAACCATTACATATGATTGGTTAATATTTCAATTTATTGAAAATACATTATTTTGTGTAAAGTGTTTAAGTTGTTGAGGTTTAACCATTATAAACAGTTATGATAAAAATAGATCTTTGGGTAAACAAAGACCTTACACTCAAGCTTTTAATAAACACTAGTATAACTAGAAAATTGGATTTTAAAGGGAATAGACATAATAAGGAAAAACTGCAAATATGGGGTGGTGAGATGAGAAGAAAATGTTGCCTAGAACTGATCTTCATCAGCAGGCATTAAGCTGAGGAAGGATCTCTTTGTAAATCATTGGAAACCATGGTTATTTTATGCAAAAAAGTTCACTTCGGTACTTTCCCCTTAGATTTATATATTCATTTATCATCTTTAATGTTATTGAGCAGGATGGCTTTACAAAACTATGCTAGATCAGAAATCACTGCAAATGAGTGTGTACATATCCAGGGAGGTGGTTGAGGCCCCATCCCTGGAAGTGTTTAAGACCAGGCTGGATGAGGCTCTGGCCGGCCTGATCTAGTGTGGGGTGTCCCTGCCCATGGCAGGTGGGTTGGAACTAGATGATCCTTGTGGTCCCTTCCAACCCTGACTGATACTATGATACTACGTCTGTATGCACATAATAGCATCTATCAAAAATAGATTGTGTGGCCTGAGATAATTTGAAATGAAACATGAAGAGCTGCAACACACAGAGAGTTACAGGTATGATTTGAGCAACAATGACCCACACTAATTAAACAGCTATATCAAACTGCATCACTCTCTTTCCTAGCCTATACCCCACTTTTCTAGTTAGGAACAACAAGGGATTCTTTGAAGATCTATTTTTTTGGGGGTGGAAGAATTCTCTTAACACTTATAGTTCACTTCTGTAATTTAACCATGACCTGCAGCTCAACTACAATTAAAATATGCCTCTTACTGGAACTACATGAATTACATGAAACTTCAGGAACTAACCATGGTTTCCACTAGCAAAATGTTTCTTTAGTCAAACATCTTTTCATCACATGTCCTCAATACAGTTTTGAGCCTAGCCAGTACAACTTCTTGACAAATACAATCTGGAAGACAGAGAAAGTAGGCAAGACCAAATCTTGGTGCTTATTGATTTTCAAGATGCAAAATGCAATTTCAGTCTCTATATTCCTGATTTGAGTCATTATTCACTGCTTTAAGTGCATCCTCCCTATCCTTTCTTCATATATCTTCCATTATTCTGCTTATCTCCTCATCAGACTTCCCTCCCCAATATATATTTTATTTAGCAAACAATGCCACCCCAGCACATCATTCTGTTCTCCTTGCTTTCTATATGCCATTTCTGTTTTCCCCCCACTTATCTGACATGGCTTGACCTTCCTAAGTTTGGAAGCTTGCTACCTTTTCAGATTTCACAGTTTTACTGAATACTTGCTTTCACTTCAATCCTTGCAAGAAATTCCAAGAGCTACAAGGATTAAGTGTAGATGTAAATGTTTAAAAAGCAGTATTTCACACAGAATGTCCACACAAAAAATCCTTCATTTAACACTTCTGGTATTCATACTAAGTAAAGACTCCTGTTGTCATCCAAAGTCTTCTGCAACTGAAGAAATCACACTCTCATTCTGTCAAATGGGTCTAAAGCTGCTGTTGCTTCAGGCTGAAGTCTTTTTACATCATACAGCTTCTTTCCAGCACAAAGACTGTGCGAATAGTACAGTCATGCTCTAATCCAGACAGTTAGTGACTTATGCAATTCACCAGGTAAAAAAGGTGTCAAGAATCTCTTTAAACTTAAGCTGCACAATACATAACCAAAATCTGTTTTCTATAATTCTGATGGGATGTACATTAAGCAAAATGTAACATGATTCAGTTGAGGAAATTGGGAAAGAAACACCCTAAAACCAGAGTTTTTACATGCAAAACCAATGCTGACAAGACTGAAAAATACATCGATCAGCTGGATACCATATTCATTTTGAATGGTGTTTTGAATTTTCAGATTTCCTGATTCAAAACACAGAGCATACAGCCCTTTCCAAATAATATATAATTTCAAATAACAAAGTAATAAAGAACTATTTTGTTTTAAAAGACAGTTTGGGTATCGTAATATGATCTGGTAAGACAATTGTAGTTATGGCAGTCGTAATTGCACAATGCATTTCACAGAACATTACTGTATTGCACCTTATTGTATTTTTCTTTCAATTATTAAATTTAGAAGCTTAAACTGAAAAGCAAATGCACTTGTCTTTATGCACTTGAATTGTTACTGCCATTTAAAGCTAATCAATGTTTTCTTTAGCACCATAATAGCTTATTTGCAAAGCACCTCTTTTAGAAAAATTTACATGGTATTCTGGAAGGAAACATGTTTCACATTCTAAGAAAAGCCTCCAATAAAGAGGCCTTGATTCTCATCTCAAAGTTTAGTGCAACACTGCACAGGCAAAATTGACCTCAAGAGCTTAAAAATGCGTGCACAAAGGGAGTTGCTAGGAGATGATACCGGCGTGTCCATACAAGGGACAAATCTGCATTGACTACTATTCTCACACCACCAGAGAAGCCCAGGAAATTAATTTTTTAAAGCTCAGGATATAAATACATGCTTTCACTAATGTGAACAGGGAAACAAATGGTTAAAATCTTATTGTCAACCGGGGTTTAAATACACATGTCTTGGAAATAATATACCAGTCCTGACTGGGATGTACAACTGCACGAAACTCATAGGAATCCAAGGTCTCATTGAACAGTGGAAAGCCCAAGCTACTCCACTAAAGTCAATACACGCACTCGGAGTGCAGTTTGCCACAAACAGGAATGTTCACACCGCTTCCTCCAGGAATGTAAGGGAGATTTCTAAATTAGTCTCCCCAGACTCCTTCAGGAGAAGATCAGAGAAGTAAAGCTAAGCAATACAAGCACCCCTAATATCTCAAGTTCTGCTGCTGTTCAACAAATAGAAATCTTAATGAAGGAAAACCAAAGTCCTCACATCGCTTACAAGCAGGTGTTTTTGCAGATGTAAACAGCTACTGCTTTACTAAGCAGGTAACTCCAGTTCAAGCTATGCCTGCACTTAAATACATGCAGACCCATTGATCCCAGTAAGATAGCAAGTCTATCACTAGTATCCATTTATAAACACAGGCTACTAGGTGTTATAGTATCTATTACTAGCATGAATTTATAGACACAAATTACTAGGTGAACATTTGTAAAAAGCTATTACAATGCCTATGATCAAAACTGCGACTTTGATACTGTTCGTCCCACGCACTTTGTTTAGCTTCCCCCACGATACCAGCCCATTGCAGCACTGCAAAATGCGTATTTCATTTAATCTGGAACACAACCTTTTCCAGAATTCTATCTCATGTGACACCTTCTGCTTATACTTCCAGAATTTTTACTCTTATTTAATCTAAGTATTTCTCTCAGATGAATATCACTAATAGTGGTAGCAGGTGATCTGCTTTCCAGTGTTAGTCACACAGTAGATGAAGCTTGGGCAGGCTCTTCAAAACTTTGTAGCTTTGCAAGTACATGCTAAAATCACACAAGGATCTGAGTGCTTTAACTAGAATAGCTGTAGTATAGATTGGGTAACTGCATGCATGAAGTACAATCTGCAGTTACAGAAGTGACATGCTAACCAGGAGTGTGATTCTGTATGCCCTTCACCCTCTACATACACTTTATTTTTCAAAATATGACTCTATTACACATATGACAAGAAAAAAAAAATTACAATTTTAAAAGTAAGGATGCAGAGTTTGAATGCCAATGACAAGAAATTATGCACCTCACCAGACAGTTCACAGCAGAATTGCTTATCTGTGGAAAGTGTGGGGTTCAAAAATACATGTATTTCAAGATGAGCCTAGAAACAAAACATAGGCATTAAAATTAATCCAACCCCCAAAAGTTTCAATTAATTAAATAGGTTGGGTTGAGGAGTTCAGAGTTCCAAGCTTTATCAAAAGTAAGAAATAGAAACGTAATTCCAAGCACTGGACAGAGTGACTGTCCACAAAGTAGTGCAACAATGTATGCCAAAGCATTTGCTATCTATTTATTTGCTGCTGAAGACTGAATAGGCTGAAGTCTTGCTCCTTTGCTAAATTACACGTTTCAGAATTAATCCTGTAGCCTGCAGCAGGTAGCAGATGCTTTATATGGTGACTTAGAGGCAGACAGTCACCTATTACTGCTCATTATTTAATAGCACTGCTTTAACTCTACTGTGATTGTCTTCACTGTTGGACAGTTCCTCTTACAGGTTCATGTTTTCACAATTGTTTTCCAGGGTTTCACACCTGCATCCCGAGATTGCATTGACTTCAGTTGGCTCAGTGTGTAACAAGCAGCAGCTGGGAGAAATTTCCTGTACAATTTGTCCTAGATGGGCTTTATCAAAAGCATGGATTTTTTTTTTCTTCTTCATAACTAGTTACCATGAGATACCAGCTAACAAAGTTGTGTGTAAGTTTGCAATAATAACTGTCAGTTGTGTACAGCACTGAAAGAAAATACGTAACTTATGACCAAAAAGGCTGTCAGAGTCCATGACATTATTATGTGATGGATAAAATCACTGTTTGCAAAGTTAAAAATAACGTTTACCAGGGGCTAGTATAAAGGACAGAGGCGACAAATTTTCCATGCTTAACTAGAAACTGTAGCAATCCTGCAAATCTGAAGAGAAGACTCATGCAATTGGGATTTACTTAAGTTTAGTTGAGCTCAATTTCTTCTTCAATAAGAATATTCTTCTTTTTCGGTAATTCTCTGCTTCCCTGAACTTGATTTTCATTTGGTTCATCTCTTTGATTTTAGAGAAATATGTGGAGAAAAGCAATGGGAAAGGTTATCTGTTTTAGCAAATCCAAGAAATTCCACTGAATTCAGTGAAGTTATTCCAGATTTGTTTAATTCTAACTGGTAACAGATTTTGGTTCAGATTCTTCTATAGCATCAAAGCTCTGCAGAGGTAACAGCTGCCAAGTTATACATCACATTATTGCCTGCGTAAGTTTGAAATCAGTGTACTTCACAGTACACATATCCATGAATTGGGATTCCATTATTTTTATCATCTAGAATGTACAGCTGACAGTTTGCATTTACAGTCTTGAAAACGATCTGATAGAGGTCAGCAGAACGGTTTTGCATTGCAGTTTATCATCTGTAAGTGCTGATGATGTGCAGCATCTATTGCATAATACATGTACTTTCATGTTACAGAGATCGGTACATCCCAGATTTCCTTTTATTAAGCAAGAATCTGAATTTTACCTTCCAGTTTTAGTACAAAGCCTTTTTAGAAGAGATATTAAAACAAAAGAAATAAAAACAAAACAAAACCCAACCTTCATATCCAAAATAGAATTTACCAATCCTATTAATTTAAAATAATCACGATTGAGGTGATTGGAAATGAATTCAAGGACTTTTCCATTATTATTCATTCTGGCTAAAATAAAGTCCACTCAAAACTATAGATTATTTTCTCTTTAAACACGGTAGAAGATGGTGAGACAGTGCTGGGTAGATGCACAGTAGTAATGGGTTATGGAGATTTTTCTCTCTTGGGTCACTGTTATGAATCTGATCCATGATAGCAGTGATGAAATGTCAGTGTCATTTTATGGCTTTTAGCATGAAATCCTGACCTTGTGAGGCCAATGGCAAAACATCAGTGGTGCCAGGATTTTCACCTTTGGAGTCTCTGGTGTGCAAAAAGAATTAAAGTCTGACTAAGCATCCATTGACTTTAATGTCAGTTATACGAATTTCAAGGTCCAGATTTTTAATAGCCCTTAGGTGCTGCTTTGCTCGAGCTTTGAGCATCAGAGCTGGATCCTTCAGATGATTCAAACACTTAAAACTGCTAGCACTAAAACTATAACCTTTTATCCTTAGAGTGAAATGTTCTGATAGGCAAGATAATACACTGAAGCTAAACATGCTCAGTGTCAAAACAACATCTACAGACTCTGTGTCTTGCCCACCCCTAGGTTTAGCACAATAACACTTTTAACTCACACCTCACTTCCAACCATTTCTCTTTCCTCTTATAAGAGCCAGGATAAGACTGAAATCCCGAAGCCTCCTCTGCTACAGCCATGCAGGGACCCCTATCCATAGGCTTTCCTCTCAGGACAGAAGTACAAGCAGGTATTCTCAGAGGAGCTGTGATTGAGAAGCAGTCTTATGGTCAAATGCCATTGCCCACCCACAGTGTCAGTCATACCTAGTCCAGCCTGTGCTCCCTTACAGTGCAGAGGGAAAACTGAGCACCTCTGAGGTGACTCACAGCTGCCTTCCGCTGGCCCAGCCAGTGTCAGCAAAAGTCCAAACATTGCTGCCTAAAGCATACCAGCCAGGAAACACTGAGGAAAGAAACAAGCCTTTAAATGAAGTTCTTTTCAGCAGCAAAATAGACTCAGTCATGTGGAAGCCATAGTATGAGATATTTCATGAACAGAGACCTATGCCTTTTCCATAACTGAGCAGAGTTCAATTTTTCAAACTGTGACCGGAGAATTTGTTGGCAACTACTCTGTGAAACAAGATGAGAAGCTATCTTTGTATCTAGTGATTATATTGGCCAGAGGAAGTATGAGACATTGACTCTTTTGTCCTCCTTTATCAGACGACACACACCTCCTTGCTCTGCTGTCTGGATTACTCTGCTCCACTAGGCTGAGCATTGGATAAGGGCTGCTTTCTTCACAGTTATTCATTTCTCTTGTTTCTTTCTCTGAAAGAAAAATCCTTATTCCAAATGACAGGAGGCTTCAAACCTCATGGACTACCATGTTTGTGGCTCTCAAGAAATTTAGCACAGGTAGTGGCTTTTGCTGTGCATTCTGTCTAATTTGATTTATGGACAATTCCCAGTAAGTTCACTACTACAGAATGTGAGATTCTCACACGAATAATAATCCTTTGTGTTAAAATGACTAAATTAACAAAACAGAAGTCATTGAATGTTCTTTCTGGAATGATAAATTCAAACAAAATCTTTATGAATTCCCTCACAGCAGGCAGTTTGGTAGCAGTTGTTTTGTAGAAAGAACATTACAAATCATTTAAAAACAGCAGTTGCAGGACCCTGACTCTCAAGTCTTGCAATTTTTCAGGGTTGAAAAGACTTGATGCTGAAAAGTATGAAAGAATATAATCCAAATACACTGGCAAATTTGGTGTGTTTATCCAAACTGGAAACAAATTCTCAATATAAAATTATTTGTTCATGCCCTCCAAAAATACTAATGGTATACACATATAAAAAATGTGTCTCGCTGTAACATGTGCATTCCAGACATATTTCACTTGTGCAAATGCACAGTTCAGGCATGTGTTCCTGAAAGTATTTAACTATGCTGAAAACCACCCAGGAATTAAACTAGGTGAAAGCATGCTGAAGAAGTTGTTGGAGTTTAATTACCTTTTCCTTTTGCCTCTTTAGTGGGAGTTCTGAATTCTGGAGGAGTAAAATTCCAGTCTCTACTGTATTGAAATGATATTTTTTTAGCACTCTAATCATTGTCTCTACTTGACTAAGATATTTCTGTGCTAAAGCAGGTGCATTTACTTTTCATGTATTATTTTACTAATCAATTGAAAAATTACCTCCATGAATGACAGAAGTGCAGACCTTTGGAGTATTTCATTAAAAGGAGCAAACATTAATTACAAATCCAGCCCAACCTTTGCAGACATAAATTATGGGACGGATCTATTTTCTCCATGCTTAATTGCAAGCAGTGACTAGCTCTTTAAATTATTATCTCCAAGGCATGAATGAAATTAGAATGGATTTGATGATATTTTCAAGGCTTATTGTATCTAAATAACTTGGTTGCATACTATCTGGTGACATAACGAAAATTAGGTGAAAACACCTTTGAGGCTCTAAGCAGCCACTAGATTACCATGAAAAAAATGGGAATTGCAAAATCAAATTAGAACCTTTAAGTCTTTGCACTCAGGGAAGTCTAGTGCAGTTTTAACAATGGGATAATTAACATGGTACACATATTTTTCTTGTAATCTAAATTCTAAAAATTTTAGGTGTTTGTGGCTTTCTGAGGCATCCACATTTCAGGTAGAATTTTCCAGGCAGGATCTTTCCTGAAGGGTAGTAGTTACATTTCAAGAAAAACAACAGGTTTTCTACTGAAGGAAAATATTCTTCTCACATTAGGAAAAAAAAATAAAATCATAAAGATAATTATTTGCTTGGAGTGCAATTTACTTGTGTCATAGAAAAAATGCCAGGCTGAGTTCTCACAATATTAATCAGTAACCTAGGAGAGGGCATTACCTTAAAATGCATTCTTTCAACTTTGATATGTTTCATGAATTACATGTGTAGAAATTTTAACAGTGAGTTCAGATAAACTGAAGATACCAACAAGTTCAAGTTCCCCAAAAAGCCAAACTATTTTTTGCCTTTTAACTTTTGAATATAACATTATCATGCCTCTCTGCTGCCAAAAAAGCCTCCTAAAACAGAACAGAAGCTCTGCAAAGCTGAATTCTGGGAGGTACAAAAGAAGCCCAGCTCAGAGAGCTTATTTGTCCAAGATACTGCATAAAAGGCAGGGCAGGAGAGCCTATAAGAGGAAAAATATTCTGATATTTCTGATATATTATTCTGATAAATTTTCTACTCTGACAGACTTCTTAGGCCCACAGCAGAATATTTCTGGTACTGTGTTGAAGGCTCTGAAATGACATTAGATTACTTGGAAAAAAGGCTATTTTGCTGGAAGGTTGGAGACTGCTTTAAAAAATCTTTAGAAATCATTGTCCAGCACTGAGAAGACTTCACGGGCTTCATAATGTCAAGTGTCTTGTTTAGGAAGAGGAAAAGTGAGAAATCCAACTTCCTTGGACTTTGGAAGTGTAGGAATAGAAGAAAGATACCTCGGGGGTCTGTGCCCTTAATATGCCACATGGAATTATTTATGTTCCTTTTTCTACTTCATGGTATTTAATCTTAATTTTTAAATGAAGGTTTAAAGATTGATCAGGAGCTTGGGAAAAGCAGTCAAGCAAAGGACTACTAGTGACAGGATGAACCCTTTAACCATATTTCCTGAGAAAGGTAGTGCTTGGCAATCTGTTCCTGGGAACAGTAATATCATAGGTAACCTATTTGCTCTGGTATCTAAACCAGAGCACCACATTGAAACCACTGCATCTAAAATGAAGGTAAACGTGTTATGGGGACCTCCCCACCTGCACAGACCTGAGTAGAATTTGTGATTTTTAACAGACTTGGGTAAACTCCTCAATCTTAACAGCATACCATTCGACTTGAAACAAAATGTGATGACTTTTTTGCTCCATAAAATCATCCAATCCTAAAATCTCATTTAGATCTAATCATTGAACACCATGTATTAAAAGAAAAACATCACTAACAATTACTGGTTTTAACACCTTGCAGCTTGTATTTTCTCATACAAGGAAGAAGCATGGTGTGAATCTAACACCAATATAATTTATAAAATGTAAAAAGGTTGGAGGAGAGAAGGTAGAGAATTTGTGAAATGGGAGCTTTTAAAATATAAATATTTTCTTTATCAGAGGTTATGGAAAACAGAAGATGACTACAGAACATGTACTCTTATTCAAGAGACACATTTTTCCCCCTCTGAATACAGAGCTGCATAGAGAACTTTGCTTCAAGCTGCAAAGACTGTTACTGGAAATACTGACAAATGGTAATTTCCATCTAAATATTAAACACTGGCCTATTAATGACTGTTTTATAGTCTAAATGTAGGTAAATGCTTATTCAGACATCTCTATGTATTTAAACAACATGCATTAATTATAGCTAAGAATGAGTGTGAACAAGGATTGCTCTGAGGCAGATCCCATGTCACAGAGTATGCAGTACAGCTTCTCTGACCCATGGATGTTTCGTTCTTTCTGACCTGGGCTGCAGCATTTAATGGAATGGGCTGTACCATACTAATGGGCACAAGTCATAGAGACATTGTGCATGACAGGGAGGACAACCAAATTGGACTAATAACCAGTTTGAGTGCAGCTCCTACATCAGAACTACAACATGAGTCCATGTGACTGCAGGACCCAGGAACACTTCTTCCAGAATATGGTACTAACAGGCTATTCCCAGAGTTCACAAAAGGACAGGATCCCAGGGTACATCTGTGTACCTGCAGCCTGGTTTCAGTGTGCAAGTCTGCCTGGACAGAAGCACTGCATGGAACAAGCTGCTGTGACCACTAACAGGGCTGCAAGATCTGCCGCGTAACTCAAGTTTTGTGTGCAGAAATGAACTCACAGGGTCCAGCAGCATAGCTGGATTGCACAGACCCCAGTGTGACCCATGCTATACGGGAACAGAGAGGCCCCTGCAGAGAGCTTTCCAGAGTTTCCATGTGCTCCCCAGGGATGTGGTGTGTGGCCCACAGCTGTCAGCCATGCTGGGATTTCAGCATATGGCTCATGGAAAGGCTAGTCACCCTGATCACTGCTGGTCTGCGTAGAGTTACAGACACACAATGCTGACAAGGATGAGAATGAGCACTGGGGACTGAAAAGCACAGTGGTACCTTGCTGTAAGTTACGTGCATAGTTCACATTCTGTGCTTTTCTTCCCTCTTTGTCCCCTTCTTGATATAACAAATTCTGAAATAACAAGGAAGAGTAGTATCAATAGTAGCTCAAACCAAATGAGAGAACAAATGTATATGGAACAGGGAGATGCATCAGTTCAGTGACTTTGAAATGTGTTGACTCCTGGCTGTGTCACCAGCCAACATGAACTCGTTTAAACGAGTCTGCGCTTGTGTTTTTAAATGAAACCTGTCATGAGGTGAAAAATTATTATTATTATACCCATTTCAGCCAGCCCAACTATTAAAATATCCTTATCACCTGTAAATTGTGAACAAACTTGTTGCACATTGTGTAATCACTCTGGATTGAACTCTTGAAGGTCCACAATGATTCATATAATAGTTTCTGGTCTGTCTTTCTCTGACAGCTGAATATAAACAACAATTTATTTTGGCCAAAACATCCAATTCCAGGTAAATTTATGTCCTTAATGGGAGTTCTGCCATGACAAATAAGAGGGGATGTAGCTGTATGATTCAGTACATTCTAGTCAAGAGTGGAGTATCCTAAATCAAAAGTTTCAGTAGGCTTAAAGGTTCCCACTAAGCCCCTCTATTAAATCTTCATAATAAATTGACAAGCTAGAAATCCTGTCTTATGCTTTACTAAAAAGAGAACAAACACTAGGATAAAATAATATTGAGAAATAAAATTTACCTTGGATTAGTTTCCTGTAAGCATAAAAAAATCAACTTCTCAGTACTCACATGAAAAAACATTATGTAGTTAATATTAAATACAATGATTATGCAATGCACTACTTTTATAGTTTGTGCTCCCGTGTCCTTGATTTTGGCTCTGTTTTGCTTATGATTAATGAATGACTCACCTTCAGTACTCTCTCATTTATTTCATACCTCATTATGAATTTGAAAAGGTCAGTTTGCTAACAGAAAACAACAAAACATGCAGGGAAGTTAGCAGTGTTTGCAAATGCAAATGAGGTAGTTTTATCAAGAAAGTGCTACAGCCCACTATAATATCTTGCTTTAATGGTTTACATTTTCTGTTTTGTATATAAGTGCACATTACTTATTCCCACAGAATAACAGATGAAATTTCTGGGAACATCAGGACAGGCACTCACAAACAAGTCCTAGAATGGCACCTGATGTATTAACTGTTTTCCATTTGAGTTTGCCAAGGTACTATGCTCTAATTTGCCATGGCTTCATGTTCATTTTGCTTGGAATTAGTTTACCAGTGTTTGATAATTTATGATATTATGTGATTATACAGTTAGCATTTGGGTAAGGACAAAATCTAGGCTAGAAAAACTGATGGAAGTTTTGTGTATACTGAGACTGTAACTGTTAAGGCAAAATCACTAATTTATTTGTACAAAGGACAAAGTTTTATACCAGCAGTTCACAGCACTACTTTTTTGTTGTTGTTATATAATTTTTCTGTTTTGATAATTAGTTTCAACTACAGAACTTGGTAGTTGCAAATCTCTTGTACAGAAAAAAATTGGCTTGGGGGACACCAATGCTAAATCACACTCCAGGGCCTAGAACAAAAAGTCCATCTTTTCTCTCAGTTTACCAAAGGTATATTCTTAAATCACTTGGACATGACTGTCAAAAGATGACAGTTACCTACTACAAGAAAACATCAGATAGCTTGAGGAGTGGATTGTGGTAGCTTGAGGAGTGGACTGTGGTATCTTGAGAAGTTCCGGGAAGCTGCAATGGACAGCCACTACCACAGATGGCAAGCTGCCCTGGGTAGTGGCACAGAAACTTCCATTTGGACATACGGCAATTAATGCTGTTCACAGCATTCACCTCTACAACTATGCAAAAATAGGGTCTGTGCTGTCCACAGAGCAGTGGCCTGTGAGGCTGTTTATGGACTGGGCTACACTCCAGATTGTATAAACATGTCCAATGCTAAGTTCAAACTGGACAGGGTGGTGATTTCTAACACTGCAGCTGGTGCTGCACACACTTCACCATGGGCTAACCCAGCTCCTCCAGAAGACTGTGCAGTGTGCTCTTGTCTCATCATTTTGTTAATCTTGTCTACACAAATACACGGAGTTTAATGTTCTGCAGCACAGGCTTCACTGTGTAGAGGCATTACCTCTAATCCAGTTTCTGGCTCACACTGTGTATGCAGTAAGCATTTGCACCTACTATTTTTGCCTGTCTGGTTTGCAGCTGGATTATGGCTGTATATGTACGTCAGATTGGATGTTGAGGCTACATTTGACTGAAAGTAGACCAGAGTCTTCATAATGAGAGATGCAAAAAACAGCCTCAACCAACTGCATACTCCTTCAATCTGTACAATATGCATGGCTGTCTGTGGTGCCAAGTTCAACAGCTTAAATGTTGTGTCATCACCAAAAATAATATAACTGAGCATGGTTAGTAACTGCAGGCTGACCTTCAGTCTTGGCTTTGCTTAATATTGCAGCTTTATGTTTTCCCCCAATTTGTTCAGAACTCTTTGTACCATGGATTATTAAACATTGTCCTTGGTGTTCACCTAGATGACGATATTTGGAACCAATGCAGATCTATTATCTTTTCTTTAAATTTTGCAAGCATGTTCATTACAGACCTTTATTTTCTTCCTACAAGTTCAGTGAAAACTGTACAAGAAAAAACAGTAACTGCTTACTTAGGATCATTGTCTTAAACCATATCCCAACTATGATGTGGTGAACGGATTATCCTTAAAATTAACAAAATCTAATGTCCATCCCAACACTGTATTCTTATTCCTGCCAAGATCTATATTAGTTTTCAGTAAGAATAAAGAAGAAAACAACTTAACATATGGCAATATAAGAAGTTAACAATAAATTTGACAAGAGTTAGGAAGTGGGGCGGTGGGTGGAATATCAGCGAATCTCCCTAAACTTCCTGAAGCTGTAAGAACGGAGTTTGTGACGGACATGGCAAAAATAAAAGTACACAAAATAGATCTGAGCATATTACTACAATGTTTTGAGTATCATCTTTAGTGCAGAATGATCAAAACATATATACTATGGAAGAACTGGTGTTATGTAATAGAGGTTTACCTCTAAGGATTTAATCTTTAATACGTGGCTTCTTATTTAAACAATGAGAGCATTTATTCTCCTCACTTAAGTAGAATGAGAGTCAACTTCTCAAGACAAAAGCTTACAGATAGCTAAAACCAGTCTGAAATTTAACAGATGATACTTTTGCTGCCTGAAGTATTCAAAAATATAATTTATTCTTATTTAGTACTGAAATATCAAGAAGTATCTTCAGGAACTACCCAGGTGTCCTTTTGACTCAAAACAATATAGATGGCTTAACTAGATGTTTATGATAGAATTTGTATGAGGGTTTTTAAACCAGAGCGTAGCATTTCTAAAGAGAATTTTGAATTAGTCATTCTCCCACATGCCTGGGGAAAGCCAACAGAAACAGGTAATTTCTGTTGTTTACACATCCCGAGAGAATGAAAACAAGTCTCATCAGGCTATCAAAAGCACTACATGTTTTGCTGTAAACAAGTATGATTTTTCCCAAAGTGTTCTTAATTTTTTTTCAAATCCTCTGTAGAAAAAATTGTGTATAAAGCTAGTGAGAAGAGATTACTGTTTTTTTCAAGTGATAAAAATCACACAGTAGCAATGCGACATTGGATTACAGGGATATTCCTTCCAAACTGCTTTTACTGTAGTCTCATAAAACAGCACAAAGAAAGTAGCATTGATTTTAAAAAAAATAAAAAAATCCAATTATCACCATCTGGAAACATGAAATGCAAAACAATGTCCTAAAGAATCTTAACTCCCACCTTGCCTTTCCTTCTTTTTTTGCTGCCATGGCCTGTGACTCATATGTGGAGATATGCCAGAAAGCTTCTGTCACTATCCCTGTTTGGAGCCCTAGGAAAACACCTATCAATTCTTTTAACACAAACCTCTAAACTTATGAGCTCCTTGAGGGATATGTGTGGCAATATTCTCACTCCTGTATTTTGTCATGGTTACTAAACAGACTAGATTTCATGCCTGCATCCCACATGAGCTAAGCACCACAGAGAACTGACTTTTAGGAAATGTATTTTTGGTGTATACCAGAAATCGAGAGTGCTTTTATACCCAGGTAACTGACACAGCTACATAAGAAATACCCAAATACATTAATTTAAAGAGGGAGGGGGAAGAAGGGAAGCATAATTCACAGAAGCACAATATTCAGAAATCTTATCTGAGAGTTTACTTTTGGATTGATGTTGTTTAGAGAACCAGGCCTGCATCTCTCTCAGCTCTATCGTAAGATGACATTCCTGTGTTGCTAAGTCTGAGTATAACACAAGTAATGCTTGTCTTCAGACCACTAGCTAATCTATCATGCACATATTTACACTGCAGACTACTACTTCTTGACACCTACCAGGTACCATGGCAGCCCAAGGAAAACATGCTTTATGTAGATTCAGGGGTGAAAATACCAACATCATAAATACAATTGCAATCTGCAAGAAATGATAGAGGGCCAGATTCTGCCCTAAAGCTCTGCTGAGACTAATTTACCAGCAGTATGATTTCAGGCCCAGCCTCGAATCTGAATGTGTAAATTATATCTCTGGAACTCTCAATGAATAGACACCTGCAAAACTGTGGGAGCTTAGGCTACTGTTCAGATGATTGAATGCACTTTCATTGCTTTTTGAAGACTGACTTACAATAAGTAAGGATGCAGAATACATAACATATTCAGAGAAGAGGTCTTAGGGAAAGCCAACTATGTGCATGTTTAGCACTTTTTATAGATAGGTCTGGAAAAGAGGATGTGGATGTTGGGAGAGGCAAACAATGAGGGGATTGGTGGCAAAGAACTCTGAGCTGGAGTAAATGTGAAGGTAAAACAGAATCGCAATAGTGAACCATCTGCTTTCCAATGAAAACAGCTCTACTTGTCAGCAACATCCAGAAAAATGATTTCTTAGTTGGAGTGTATGACCAAGGGAAGTAGCTCTTTTGCTATATGAGGTAATACACTCAAATGATGTATGACTTAGAGAATAGTGTGGGTTAATGATCTTCAGCTGGATCAGGGAGTAAAACAAAGTAATTTCATAATACAGAACATGATGGATTAAATCATGTTAATACTGGGTATATACATTAAAGAAAATGATCTTTCTGGCATACTAAATGGCAAAATAAAAAGCACTTTTAGTAAGTTATATGATTAATTAGTCTGCCCTTTTATTTATGTACCATGATAAAGTAAAATGTACTACTTCTGGTTACCTCCCAGGCAATTATTCTAAAAGTTATATTGAATACACCAGCTTCATTGTATTGCACCAGTCCATCAGGAACTGCAAAGTAGGTCCCTGTCTTTAAGTCAGGGGTTTTCTTTTTTCTCTCCCTTTCCTGTCCTCCTTGACAGAGGTTACTGAGCTTTTGTTTTGTATGTTTTTTGACTCACAGAAGCATGAGTTTGAACATGACATGCTGAAATAAGGTAAACATTGCTTTGTCTTGAGTACAAGTAATTAGGGAGAATGCAAAAAACCTGCAGTGAGTGAAAAGGTATAGCTCAGACATAATTCAGGCAAATATTTAAATATGAGATTGTAAATGCTCAAGTCCATCCAAATCCTGAGCTTTCTCATTTCCTGCTTTCACAGCTTAGCTGTGTACACCTTGCAAATTCCCACCAAAGGTTCAATTGCATCCAGAATCTCTTAGAAATAAGCTGAAAGTGGATTTTCAAAGGAGATTTCAAATTAAAGTAAAAATCTCAAATCTCAGAGATAAAGTTACCTACAAAGAGAGAGGAATATTATTTTTGAGAACTATGCCTCTTCCAGACTCACAGGGTTTTTCTTCAAGCTAATGCTAAATTCAAACTTCAGGTGGAAGGTGCTTTGAGAGACAGAAACATGTTTCTTAAAGTGGCCCAGCACTTACATGGATTTATCCTGTTCCACAGACTTACACAGAAGTGTGGGTTCTGATTCTAAGCACCACTACAGCAAGTACTCCGAGTTTCTGCATTAAATCCTCCCAATATTCTAATTTTGGTTTCGCTCACACAGAGTCCACCCACTGATACAGAACCAGTGCTGACTAATCTTTTGTTTGCTATGTTACTAATGCTTCAGGATGATCATAAAGATATTAACTACAAAGAGTTTTGAATGCTTGAATGCAGTATCACATCTGTACTGCTTTTCGAAGGGAGCAGATCTATGATAAATATTTAGTTTATTACACCAATTTATTCCAAAAAAGTCTATAGCTGTTAATGGTTGATTATATATTTTTAAGCAGCTTTTCAGCCTAAAAATACTGGATAAGTATGGCCTAGAAGTTCCAAATAGGTATTGAAGAGCATAAACAGCAAAAAACCTGACCACCTATCTACAACTAGTAAATAAACTTTAAAACAGACTTTTTAAAGACATGTAAATTATTAGCTGCTGGTGAGACTGATGTGAGAGTATACAAAGTGGGTGAAATGTATCACAGAAAAACTGCACAACATCTTCACAGTGTTAGTCTAAAATACCATTTAATACTTGCTACATTTTAAACTTTGTGGGATATTAACACAATGTAGAAGTGTGACTTTAAATTGGTGTTTTCAAGTGCTTGTGATGTAGGTGAGGGGTTTTAGCAAACAGCAAAAATTAAGTCTAAAATTACATTAATTTATTTGCTGCAATAAAATTAGGTAGATTAGTTATTGCTCACACTGATCTGTTACACAAAAACTCAGCCTTTATCTGACACCCCCCCCCCCCAATAAAAGAGAGTATCTGAGAGATGTTCATGCTCTTGTACTCCATTACTGTTGGCAAGACTCAAGGAGAAATGCAAGATATGTATAAAGAGTAATTTTGTCTCATTAAATGACAACACGAGTGGTTCCTCTTCATCTCTTTAATTCATTTCTTATAGTTTTTCTTGTCACATCCACTTGTTTTATGGCTTACTAACTTCCAAGTTATGGTCGTAATTTATGGTCAAAATTGAGTGGTAGCAAATCACAGAATATTTTCATTGATTACCCTAAATTGTCTAATCTCCTGTATGTTTTTAGGACTTGATTGGGTGGTATTTACTGATTGCCTTCATCTAATTTAAAAATCAATCAATAGCAACAATGAGATGCGGTGGATAAATCGAGTCTAATGCAGCATAACTGCAGCAAATATCCATCAAAGGCTCATTCTCAAATTTGTGGGAAGTTTTAATACATAAACCAAAATGTCTAAAAGCCTTACGTCTAAAGCACATCATTTAAAAATTGTGCTCCGCAATGTGACATCTTATTGCTCTTACATTGAATATTTAGGGCAGTTTTCCCTGGCTAAAATGAACATATTTCACTACAATAAAACTGTAACAAACCAGAAAAAAAATGTCATCAGCTTTGGTTTAAAGGCACTTTGTTCCATCTTACTCAATATTATCTGTATATAATAATGGGAATTAACATCAGCTTTTCTTACAAACTGCGTGCATTTTCTCTGAGATAAACATTCTAATAAGTGTCTTGATAGGAAATGTGTTCTGCACATTGAGAAATCAATTCATTACAGTTGTTCCTTACTTGGTTCTTTTTATAAAGCATTATTTATTTCCCGAAGTTTTGGATAGCAAATGTGAAAGAAACTGTTTGGAAGGTGGTATTCTTAATTTTTGACAGTATCAGGGCAAAGGACAGAGAGTAAATGCAAACCTTCTTTTCTTTTCCAAGTGATGGCAGTACAAATGTAAAATGCCTATTTCTAATTTGTCATGAGAAAGCATGACACAAAAAGACCCAAACGTTTTAATTTTAACTAGATGGGGACCTCCAGTTTAACTCAAAGCAGACGTTCTACAGGCAGAGAGGTAAACAGCTACATTGAGGTCAGAAGTATGCTGTCATTTATAGCTAGATGAGGAGGTATTTTGGAAAAAACAGTTAAAACTGGCCTCTCTTCTTGAAGGACTTATAATCTACACAAAGAAACAGGTATTTAGTGTAAAAATTTAAGCAGTAAATATTCAGTGTAGATATCTGAGGAGATTCAGCTTTTGTTTCTTGACAACATGGAACACATGATACCCTGTGAGCTTCTTGGGCAATAGCAATGGAAGGTTCAGTCTTGTGCTTCCCTATGTTGATACATAACCAGTGAAGGAGAAGAAGCTAGGGGTTTGGGGCTTTTCTGCAATTTTGTTGTTTGATTTTAATTTAAGTCAAGGATGTCTATTAGTTGACATTCTTTTTTACTGTATTTAAATTCAAGCATACAAAATAATCAGTACAACTGGGGAACAACGTCTGAAGCATTACACAACAAGACAGAACTGAATTTCACCAAAGACACTGAATAAGCAGAACTTTGAAAGGGAGAAGCACTTATCCTTCCTAAATATTGGAAAAGGACAAGGGACTGCCAGAACCTAAATGCTGAAGCTGCACATATCAAGACCTGCAAATACTTCGCTTTGTGTTAACTTTATAGGTGACCAGTCTCTGAGATGGGTATCAACACCTCTGATTCTCAAAGGCTAAAACACATCTCATATTGTAAGGATTGATTTTATTAATGCTATTTTCATTCCTTTCTGCAGTTATGATTTTGCCTGGGATTAGACAAAGAATGGGACAGTGCTGAGCTGTTAAACAGGGGCTTTCCCTTTCAAGATTGCTACACTTTCTGACCAGAAAGAAGGAAGGGTATGGCATCTTATGAAGTGTTTTCCTCTTTAGCGAAAACAAGGTCCAAAAGCTTTGGATGGTTCCAAATTCACTCTGATGAAAATTCCATGTTCTGTTGCTTATCAAAATGAAGGACAAGTTAAATGGCTACAATCCACTGCCACTACAACCGAAACTGCGCATATGTACCAGACTGGGCAAACAACACCGCTCCAGAAAATTATTCTTCTGTTCTTTGTTGCTAAACACTCTTGAAAAATCTCTGGTCCAAGCAACAGATCACAGCACACATTACAAATACAAAAGACAACCACCAAAGAGAACCCTACCAGCAGTCCGCTGTTTATTAAAATTCTGACATTCTGAGATATCTTCTTGCCAAGGGCCCTCTTACAATGACATCTGTACACTTGTCATTACATTGCAGTTCACATTACTTACATAAACATGCCACAGGGAAACCATGACTGATATAATTTTTATAAGATTGAAAGGTAGCCATTGTGATCATTAAAACGAACCTGAGAGAGCCTTCCCGATGATGGAAAAGATTCAGTTACCGCTTCCTTCTTTGTGGGTCATTAGTTAAAAGGGGAAGGTAGCAGAGGAGGGAGAGGAGGCCATATACTGCAGGTGTTTTATCCTTTGTAAGGAGACTGCGCTGAGACAAATGATTCTAGCTGGCATTTTGTACACACCGGAGATTGCTTATCGATCCAGATCAGAATATTCAGGCTGGCCCCGGGGAAAAGGCAGAGTATTTTCTGAGGGAGTTAATAACCTGGCAGCTGAGCTGTCTTGTCCAATTCACTGAACCTAGGGCTCTAATCAGCCCCGAGTTTTTATTTTGAGAAATCTTGCCATATGTGTCTGCTAGCTGCCTTCCACTCTATTGGACCAGTGACAGTGATTGAAATGACAGCCTATAGATAGAGCCTAATCAAATTGTTTATTATCAGCCTAAATCAATATGTATAGATTGTTGAAACATCACTGTCATGCCATGGAAAAGTCATACTAATACTACATGCTGCAGGTGTAATTCTTAAATGTATTTTTCCATTCTAAATTACATCTGAATTTAAGGGAGTAAAAGAGAGTAAAAGGAATTATAGCGGTGTATAAGACAGTGAAAAATATACACTGTAAAATATACATGTTTACACATTTCAATAAAATAGTATTAAGGATTAATGTTAAAATGTCATGTTGTGCACTGCTTAAATAGGTTATCATGTTCCCTGTACAGAAGAGAGGCATCAGCTGTGAGAAAGGAAAAAGGAACTTGCCTTGCCTTTTGTATAGAAAGGGAAAAAATCTCGAGAGGTCTATGTAAGCAAGTTCTGCAGCATGAACCAAATACCGACACATTCATAAAGCAAGTTTTGAGGCATCCAGACTACAGTGGGGAAACATCCAGTAATGTGAATTCCTGTGCAAGTGTTCCTCTCAAAAGCCTTCCAAAGAGCTTGCACCACGCAGTCTGATGCTTTGATAGGGAGGCTAGCAGGGAAAACTAATTGCATCTGGAATTTAGGAAACAGAGACTAATTGCACACATTTAAAATTTAACCCAAGAGTTGGTTTCATAAAACCCTGTATCTTCTGAAGACTCTTGGGTACTCTTTTTTGCTCAGAAAAGAGATGCAGTGAATCTTACTCTACAGGCTTGATGAACATCTCAAGCAGAATTGTTCAAGCACAAAAAAAGGGAAATGAAAAAGTGGTATTCCTGACAGCATGGCACTGATGGAAGTCTCTGAGACTTGAGAGAGGACCAGCAATTTTTTCAGCCCTGTGAAGCTCACCTGAGCAGTATACATGTGAATTTCTTCTTTAGGGTAATTAACCTGAAAGGGATAATCACTGGAGTCCTTGCAGCTGAACATGATTCAGCTGTGTAGTTTTTAACTTCTGAGGTAAGGCTACTGGCAGAATTCTGCACTACCTAGTATGTCCTGAGAAACAATTTACCTTGCTCTTCAAAAAAGAACTTTCAAAATTATTTTTAAGTACTCTGGCAAGGTAAGAGGCCATAACCTTAAATACTACTTTTCACCCTGAATAATGGTGTAAAGTAACCCTTAGGTTGATTAATCTTTGCCATGCAACACATTCCTGTTTGAATCTAGAATCATGGAATCATCTTGGTTGGAAAGGCTTACCATCAACCATGGCCACTGAATCTGCCCTTCATGAGCCCATGTGGACTGGGCCTGATCGTTTGGTTGCCCTGCACATTCTGCAAAATGCCACTCAACACATACTCAAGATGATCTGGTCCACGACTTTCCAAGGCACCGAGGTCAGATGGACAGGTCTCTCGTTCCCCTGATCCTGCTTCCAGCCCTTCTTGTAGATGGGCATCATATTTGCCAATCTCCAGTTGGCTTAGACCACCCCAGTTAGCCAGGGGGCTGGGAATCCAGCAAACAACTGGTCTTACTACTGAAGACTGAAGCAAAGAAGGTATTGAGTACCTCAGTCTTCACCCCTTTGTTGCCCCTGCATCCAACAACATACAGAGATTCCCTTTAGTCCTCCTTTTCTTGCTAATATATTTGTAGAAGGATATCCTGAGCTGAAGCCAGATTCATTTCCAGCTGGGCTATGGCCCTTCTAATTTTCTCCCTGCAATACCATTTACACTGTGTGATTACTGGGTTGAGTCAAACGTGCAAGAACCTTCACCATTACAGCATATGTATTAATAAAAATAATATTGCCTTGTAGGTACTGATTTGAAGTGGTATGTTTTCCCTTGGATAACATGCACTGTGTGTATTTTTCTTACTGTGTGTACTCAAAGCTCTCCAAATAGCAATTATCTTTGGCTGGCTGATTCTAGGAATTTTCCTATTACATTCAAAATAAGAATTTCTTCATTGCCATTTTAAGAAATAAAGGTACTTACTCAGCATTATACTTTAGCATATACGTCTCTCCAAGTAGCTGAAGTCCCTCCCAAGTTAGGAAAGAGGTTAAGCAGATGCATATCCTTACGTCCTAAATTATTTCAGTGGGACCTTCCCTTGTCTTCAGTTTTGAATATACTTGCAGCATTCTCATGGCTAAGCATACAGTACGACTACAGGTGGCTGAGCTTGGCCCACAGCTGGGCCAATTTTGGGCACAAATCCAAAATGTAATATTACTTTTAAAGTGTTTTGACTAAAATCCAGTAAGGCACTTCAGTCTACACACAGTGCTGATTTAACTGTCTCAGTTTATATTGCACACTGGTGCAATTTCCTAGCATGGATACAGTTCTGCTGGTATTTATCTTGGCATAACTTAGCAAGACACATTTACAGAAATGAATGACACTGAAAGTCATGGAAAGATAGGGCAAACCTACAAGAGATAATGACAAAGTTGAGTACTGAAAATGCTACAGATGGAGGGGCAACAGAAACAGGGAAAATCAACTAAATGAAAATATTCTGTTAGTTTTCTTTAAGAGCACAATAACGCATTCTCAAATTAGTTCATCTATTCTCTTCTCCAAGGGTCTACCTTGTTCCCTAAAAATGAAACACCTCCTTGGTGATGTATTACAGTATCACTAGGTCCTCTGCCCTCTTCAACATGGTAGTTAGAAATCCCGCAGTCAATGAAGCCCTCCAAAAATCTTACGATTTTCAGCACAGTGGTTCAGCCATGATTGGAACATGTCAGAAGTGTTGCAGTCACATGGTGGTGTGTTTCATGATGAGCAATGATGTTGCTAACTAAATGCAGTAATGTCACAATAAAGGCTTACTTGTGCTCAGGCTCTGAAACTTTGCAACCTAAATATCAGAGCTAATAAACTGCTATTCCAATTATAAGAGAAAATACAGTATATAGCCCCATGCCCCACAAAGCATCTACACATAGCACTGTGTCACTTCAGATGCACAAATAATTGATGGATGATATAAATTGGGCCTGCAAAAAGATTTGCCTTCCAAACTATGCTTCAGTCCTCATTAGATTTAATAGTTCCATACCAAGATGCCAAGTCCCTCAACAAAATCTCTAGCCACTTTTAATTACTTCAGAAAAATAGTACTGAAACAGAGAAACATGGAAAAGTGCAATATTAGAAAGTTCCAAGTTCTAACTACACTTCAGCAGCATAAAGAGGGCTTAAGAACTGTGATGGTGAGCTTCTAGAAGAAAGAGTTTAAGAAGTGGTATCTGTTTCAGCAGTGTTTGGTCACGCTGGTAGGCTTAATTGCAGTGCCTGGTCTCTATCAACCAGAAAAATATTTGCTGCGCTGTTTGCAGATTTTGCTGGAACCATTCTTCTGCACATCCCACATTCTCAGTCACTGTGTGGAGTTATGCATAGAAGAGATGCCATGTGATCTCTTGGGACAGTCTAGATATGCTTTTGGACATCTAATTCTATTTTGCTTTAACACAAGATACAGTGACCATGCTGATGTAACATACTAAAACAGACCTTTAGAAGTGTAAATCAGTCCTGAATTAGTATCGATAGATTTTTATTTTCTACCAGAAGAGGGTGAGAACAACTTGGGAAAAAGAGGGGGAAAAAAAAGAAGATTAAAACAAGAAAAAAGAGAGGGGTTGGGAAGATAAGGAAAGAAAAGAGGGGGAAAAAAGGAAACTAAAGAAAAAAGGGGGGAATGAAAAAAAAATGAGAGACTTCTGAAATACTTAGTGAAGCTTACCTTGACAAACACTAAGGAGAAAATTGCCTAAATTGTCTGGAAAAACTCATTGACCCAGTCAGATTGTGTGAAGCTTGTGATCAAATAGAGCCCCAGGCTCTCCTGCCTTATGCACTTGTGCATCTTGCTCAGAATACATAGCTCAATGAAAAAAACCCAGCATTTTACCACAATAAACACTGCAATAGAATGGTGTTTGCACAGGCACATGTTACTCTTCTTTAGGTGGCTTGGAAATGCTACATTCAAGGTTTGTTAAACATAAATTTGTAGACACTATATGCAAAGAATTTCATGCTTTCATTATTCAATTATTTTAAGTAAAACAACAAGGACATCAGTGCTACAACCATATAAACTAATCAAACAAGAAAACGTAAAGCAATTAAAGCTGAATAGTAAGGCTGATGAATTAACAGGGAAAAAACTTCTTGCTATGCATATTCAAGAGCCTGAGTATTTAGGTATATCTGTAGAAAGACTGGGAATGTGCCCTTTACAGTGTATCTATGAGATCTACTTCACTAAGAAATCACACATATCGTTCTTGTGGCTCACTTGGGACAACTACGAAAAATCAGGGAGGAAAGACGGTCCTGTGATCTAGAACATGGAACAGGAGATAGGAAGAATCTTGAATTTTATGACTACCTGTATACATCTAGGCAAACAACTTGACTTCCCATATGTAAAACAGACTGACAATGCTTTTGTGTGAGCTAGGATCACATGGATGTTAAGAATGTTCAGTCAAGAGAGCATGGAAATGTGTAATAGTATTATTCCAGGTGTGCAACTACAGAACTTACCATACCACGAGTGTTCCATATAATCAAAGCTAGAACACACATCAACCTCTGTCTCACTTAAATATGTGTTTGCAAAAGGCCTGCATATTCCTTGCCATTACTAAGCAGAAACTTGTATTTATAGATTGCTAGAAATTCTCAGATGCTGTCATCTGTGGAAGCCCCACTAAGCCCCTATTCAAGTCTGCCAAATGCTGACTGTAGTTCTCTGTAAGAGGACCTGAATTTCTGCAGTAACTCTGAATATGAGACAAAGGTTAAGTTTAACACTGCGATGTTAGCACCTCCTTCAGACAGCATTTCAGGTCATCTTCAGGCCTCCATTCTAATTTGCTTGTCTCATATCTGCTCTTTTTCTGTGTTGACTGTAGCAAAGCCAGGATCTTTAAGCATAAATTACTCTTTCTGAATAATTCTAGGTCACCTTCAAAAACTGTCATCTAAACTCATACTAGCATAACTTCCAAGGTAGAGAGATGAAACTAATAAAATTAAGCAGATGAACCTGAATTCCTCAAGTCATGATACCATGTTTTATTTTAAATCCAGAATCTGGTTTAGGTTTGGCAGCATATAATTTCTGGATTAGCCAAAACAATTCCAAATAAGTAATTTAGTAAACAGGGTATTACTCCCAGGAGTAAGACTTAAGGAACCCATAGCAACTCTCAGAGTATGTATGAATATGTATTGGCACCTCTGGCAGATTTTAGGAAAAGTACCATAGAAGTAAGTATTTAAACAAAAGTTTGTTTTGACTGTTTTCCCAGCACCGCAATAAGAATTATCTTCACTTTTTTCATTCTGACCAAATATAAGCCTAGCTCAGTTCTCCTTTGGAACAAATGTGCTAAGTGATACGGAGCCAAGGAGCAGCAGATCATGACTGTGGTAGTGGAAGTGAGAAACCATGGTGAAGGTCTTGCATAGATTCACCTTGCAAATCCTGTCAGATTTTTATGTTTTCTTATCTTAAGATGAAGATGATAGATCTATAAAGACCAGCATCTAATAGTTGAACCATTCTGAGTAATTTTTGTGGGAATTCTTTGTCAGAGACACAGGCAATGATGATGTTAACAACATGAGATTAGCTCTAACATTGAGGATATATGTAAGTCTGTGTACTGATCTTGTCCCGTGAATCAAACATTAAAAAAAAATCACATGAAAAAAGCCAACTTGTCTGTCTTGATAATATTGTAAGAAATTAGAGTAGACTAGACTAGACTAGACTAGAATAGAATTAAGGTTGGAAGAGACCTTCAAGATTATCGCATCCAACCCATCATCCAACACCACCTAATCAACTAAACCATGCAACCAAGCACCCTATCAAGTCTCCTTCTAAACACCTCCAATGATGGCGACTCCACCACCTCCCCAGGCAGCACATTCCAATGGGCAATCACACTCTCTGTGTGGAATTTCTTCCTAACATCCAGTCTGAACCTCCCCTGGTGCAGCTTGAGACTGTGTCCTCTTGTTCTGGTGCTGGTTGCCTGGGAGAAGATACCAGCCCCTGCCCATCTACAACCTCCCTTCAGGTAGTTGTAGGGAGCAATAAGGACTCCCTGAGCCTCCTCTAAATTATTAGTGTCACATAACAAGAGAATGGAAGGAAACAACAGAATGAAAACATACAGAACATCAGCTTGAATCAAAATACCGATGAGGCAATCCATTTAAAGTGATCTAATTCTTTACGTCTCTGAAAATAGTGTTCCTCTTTCGTCAGGTCTTGTTTTCCTGCAATGATTGCAATTGTTTTCAGACAGACACAGTCTCTGCCTTCTCTCTGAACTGATGCTTAAAACTTGAAATTTTCAAAATATTTTGCTAACTAAATCACAGTGATCAAAGCTGCTTACTCCAGAACATTCATTCTATCTGGGATTTGTAGTGAAAAGATCCTTACCAGAATGCATGTGGATTTGTCTGGAACTTTCTCTCAGGCCCCTTGAGGTGTCACTGTGTGGATGGAAGATCAGTTTTTCATTTTTCCTCTAGTTTCTCTGAAACCATCAGTGAGCCTGTGAAATAGGGAACATGCCACATAATTAGAAAATTATTCATTGCCAACTTTCTATTACTCTATACTTTTTCTAAAGAACAAAGCACATGCCATACTGACTCCATTTCAGACAGCTAATACAATGAGCTCTCAAGAGTTTTCATCAGTTTTCATCAACTTAAGTAATACCAGGTAGTTTGTAATATGGTAGCTAAACCTAAGCTCTTAAGGAGGACATAACCTTGGAGAACTTAATATACAGTACTAACAGTGGAAATCATAGTAGGACAGTTGTTTCTTAGGCTGAAGACTTTTCTCCTTGGGCTGAAGCCCAGACAAGTTCCAGCCCCATAAACTGAGCCTTCATTCTTCACAGAAAGTTGTATTTCTGTAGCAAGCATATTAACAAGAGGTAACTTTTGCCTCCAGGCTCTCATTGTTAAACTACTCTTTACGGTACGTTGTCACAGAAAGGTTTTGGGGTTTTTGTTTTTCAAAGTAAAATTTCTGAAAGATAGTATCAGCAGAAAAGATTGTGACTGACAGATCCAGGAGAAAGTCCACAGGGTATCATTTAGGGACAAAAATTAGCAATATTTTGAAAAATTACCCTCTTCAGTCTGAAGAGGGGAAAGTGAAAACTAAACAGTGAAAAACTAAGGGCTCCCAGTTCACAGGATCTTTTTCTGCTTGAACTACCCAGGTCATTAATATCAAGTATCGCTTCTGTACCTCTCTGAAGAATTTCAGTGTTACACAGGTGCTAGTTTGACTCACTGTGAGAAAGTTATGATGATGATTTGTCTTTCAAATAGCTCAGTCATTGAGTCAGTGCTGCTCCCAAGGGTGCAGAGCGACATCCTGGGAACCACCAGAAATAGGATAGAAAGGTGGATTATTTCCCAGTCCCTGGCCATAGCTATGTCCTATATGGTGAGGCAGTGCTGGGACTGCTGCAGGGTTTTCTGAAAATGAAGGTAATGTTTCCATCTCAAACACAATTCAAGAAACTCAGACCACTGTCAAGAAAATTTTGGCCAAAGATCAGGAAAATACCTAGTGTGAACACTTTAAAAGGAACTTACAAGATACATTTTCATGTAAAAAAGAAAAATCCCATTTCTAGCAAAGCACTACGTGTAGAAAACACATGACAGAGATGTGCCTCTGCTAATACTATTTGAACTTTTCAAAGTATCTTGTAGTACATTCATGCTTGTGGATTCCAGTTGCACAGCTAAGGAAGTATTTGCTATATCTACAAACAGATGATTGCATAAATTGTATCAGAGACTCACAGCAAAATATTCAATACATTTCTATCAAGCTGTTAATAGCTACAGATCCAAAAAGCTGAAATACTCCGTAATAATTATTTGCTGTTGGATTTTCTTTACCATCATTTGTACATAACTATGTAAGGGTTACTTTACCAGGTAAACTACAAAGAGCCATCTGCTCTTTACAAGAATTGTTAACATGCCTCAAGAAGTACCAAAATCGCATCAGGTTTCTAATAATGTCCCATGTCAGTGTACACATTCACTAACACAGTGATTTCCTTAACACACAGCTTTCCAGCCCTCATCTTCACTGTTGATGCCAAGCTGCACAACTTGGCAAGTCACATCCTGTATCTATGACAACCATGAAAATCATCCAGTCTCCTGTCCCTGGCACTGTGTAGTGCTCATATTCCATACTTCCAGTCTGAAGCCACTAGGTGACACAGCATAAGGTTTTTTCTTGATGCTTAAGTACTGATTGTGAAGTTCTGTCATGTTCTTGTATTTGTCTGTAAGGTGTTGTCTGATGTTTCTACTTACAATACGTCTAGTATTTTTGGTGGCCTTGTCATGCTTTTTACTGGAACTCAGATTTTGCAAAACTCAAAATCTTCTGAACCTTTATTTTTTTGATGTTTGCTAACTAAATAGGGAGGGTTATTATAGAGTACATGTCCCATGTCACAATGAGAAAAATCAATTTTACTCTGTTCTTAGAAATGCATAACTGCTATGGGGGAGAATGCCATCAAAAGTCACTGTGAACTCTATGATTTCGAAAGGGAGGTTAGAAAAAAGACTCACAATAGAGAAAAAAAGAAAAGAAAGGGTGAAAAAAGTCCATCTAGTGCTAACATACTTTAGGAAAACAATAATGCACATTGTTTGCAGTATTCCTTATCACCACTATGCACACATTCACACCATGATTCCTCTAAAAAAAAAAAAAAAAAAAAAGAAGTTAAAAATGCAGCTGCCAAAGGAAAGTTATTTATGTTCAAACTGTACTGGAGAAATTAGTCAAGGGCAATTCATGCATGTGAAAAATATGATTTCTAAGACTGTCGAGGTTGATAAGACCATAGGGAGCAAACGCTAACCAAAAAAAATCAAAGATGCCTAAAGGCAGTTTTGAAGATGAGTGACAAGGCTTTAATAGTTTTTAAAAGCCTGTTAATAATCCAAACAAATAGCAATGATACAAGTAAAGCAAATAACTTACTTATAGAAGGAACAAATCACTGTTAGATGTCTTTCTCCATGGACTGGTTTGCCTAAGTCCAAAATCACATGCTTCTCTCCTACATTTTTGTCCCACGGTTCCTGACATTACACCCACTTAAACCAGAGAAAAGAGTGGCACTTAATCAGGCTGTTTAAGGACAGTTCAGATGGTTCACAAGGTTTTTGCTTGACTGCCTGAGCCTGCCCTGCTATTTTCCCCATGATAAGGTCCCATCCCACACTTATGGTAGGAGTATATTCACAGAAGCAAGTGACTGATTCTGTTGCCAACCTGAAAAATTAATAAAGACAACATCAGTCTAAATGAATCAAAAATGGTTATAAAATTGTTTTAATAATGAGAAAACTTCTGTACTTTATAGAAGTATTTCATATTTTCCCAAGATGTCTAAAAAGAAGTTAATGTTATCTGAAAATGCATACTAGATAATGGGAGGGTTAATTTTTTTTTCTTCTATTTTCCTGTGGTAGATAAACAAAAAGCAAGTAGCCTTCCCCCTCCCCCCAAAAAAAAAAAATTGAAGTGTCAAATTTTCATTTTAATTCCAGAACCTGAACTAAAAGAGTACTTCTGACTAGCTGGCTCCAGATACTCCTTTGTATGTCACTGCTTGACAACTAAACATCTCTTAAGTTTTAGCTTGTATTTTCAAAATGAAGTTAAAGCATACATATTTCCCAAACAGCTCAAATACCTGAGATAAACAGCTAGTCAAGATATCTGGAAGTCAAAGTGAATCTTAGCACAACTTTTTGAAGCAATTCAATCTGAGTAATTAAAATTAGATGTAATTACTAACAGAATGAGCTTGTTTCTGAGTCAGACCTTCAAAAGCCTGAACACAGAGAAGTTGAGAATAAAGCTGGCAAGTAGAAGTGTATTTATTAGTTTCTATTAATAATTGTCAGATTTTGAATGTTCCTGTATTGTGCTATTACCTCACGTTTTAGAAAATACAATCCATGATCCCATCCTGATTTTATTATTGAAGATACTCATACCATTTTTTTATACGGCTTCTGTGCAGGTAAACCGTTAAATTGCCACAATCCATTTCACCATAGATGCTTCGCTTTCTTTTATTCCTATTTAAAATATCCCATGGCTCTTCCACTCCACTCCTTTTCTCTTCTTGATCATTGCTTTTTAATAGCTATGTCATCTTGAATGTCAAGCTATGTCATGAAGAAGAGGTTGACTAGATATAAAGATTTTTCTGATTTAGGTATAGAGTAATGAATCTGGCATATTCAGAGTCTCAGCATGAGCAAGGAGCCAAAGCCAGAATACTAAACAATGAGGATGTTGTGGAGAGCAAATGAGATTAGATACTTACAGGCCAGTTGAATACAGGAAGACTGTAACCTGAAGTCATGCAGGCATTTTAAATCTGTTGGAGAAGAGTGCAGGATGAGAAGGAAGGCAACGAGAGGAGCCATTAACCAAGCATGAAAAACTGCTGCATTCTACTTCGTAGTTATGACTCAAAGCAGAAATCGGGTAGAAAATGAGGAGATGATTGTGGAGCACGTATATCTGAGAGGCAGGAGGGCATACCTCATTGTTAATCTTGTTAATCTCTCATTCACTTCCTCTGTTCCTTGGTTTCAGTGCCACGCTGGAGTCAGAAATTAGAGAATTTGATTCAAATTCCCAGAATAGTAGAAGAGTATTTGATCACACATAAAGCATCAGAAAGGAACTGGTAATCTTCAATGAGTAAGTGCCGTAGCCACCAGTTGTTTTCTTCCTACACAGATTTGTACGGACTCCTACTCCTGTAAGATAATGCTTTGAACTTAACAAAGAGGAGATCTTCACAGCCTTCTCACTGTGAAGAAGGTAAGAATGCTGGACAAACTACATGGTAGATATATATAGAAAACACAGTAAGACCCCATTATTCTCATTACAGTCAGTAGTTATCCTGGCCTCACTGAAAGTCATACAGAAAGCTCAGGATCACAGCTGTCCAAGACTTCTTGGGGTCTTGAGACTAGGTCTGTACACAGTTAATGTTTTATATAAAATGTCTCCTTCTCTTTACTCACTGTAGAGAAGCAAAAGAAGGTAAAACATGGGTCCTCTTCCTTGAGATGAGTTGGTAAAAATTAAACATTATTTGCATGAGGTTTGCAGCAAAATTTTGCCAGAGGACAAAGGGCTGTGTAGGCCAAGAAAAACCAGAAGCTCTACAAGTGGAGAACAACTGTGTTTGTTGGCTGAGTTTGGGCATCAGTTGAAGCCAGATTATAGAGCCAACAGCATGCAAGTAATTTGTTATGGGCTTTAACCAGCACCAGAACTAGAGGACACAGTCTCAAGCTGCACTAGGGGAAGTTTAGGCTTGAGGTGAGGAGAAAGTTCTTCACAGAAAGAGTTATTTGCCATTGGAATGTGCTGCCCAGGGAGGCGGTACAGTCACTGCCCTTATTCAAAAGAGGATTGGACATGGCACTTGAAGCCATGGTTTAGTTAGTGATGAGGTGTTGGGTGACAGGCTGGACTGGATGATCTCTGAGGTCTTCTCCACCCTTATTGATTCTATAATGAAGCCAAGTGTATAGTATTGTAGAACTGAAATACAAAGAACATATTTTATGTTATGAGACCTGTCGCTGGTAAACTGAAACCACTATTTCTGTTTACATTCCATTTTCTGGCTTGCTGACAGCACTCTTGTATCCTGATATATATATATAAACTTAAATGCACAAGTATTGCTTCACATGTTTGGCTTTTTTCAATGCATACAAGCACATTCACAATGTTTTAGAACTACCACCAGACCTTACTACCAGCCAAATCAGTTTCTGGGTGTTTTTTGTTTATTAGAGTGTTATGAAGACTTCTGCCTGTGGGTGCATCTGGAGTTAGCGGAAACCTTTTGCCTGGTACTCCCCACATACCCTCATAAAACCAATCAGCTGCTCTAAGATAAAAAATGCTTCCTGCCTGCTCACATTATTTTGGAAGGTAGAAAGAGTGAAGCTGAACAGACTATATATGACATAAAAGTAACACATAACTTATTAATTTTTCTGTGTTTCCTGACACGGTTTTCATGCTACACCAAATTGCTTTTCCCCTAGTATGAACTTCAGCTGTTTTACTGTTTTTTTCAAATTCAGAAGCTCCTTTCTCGGGACAGCAATACAAATTCAGGCATCATGAAGTGGGTTTGCATCTGGGGTACTTTCAAAGTTGATGTCCTAATTTGCAGTCCTTACTTCTCTGCAGTAGAACATTCTTGCAGGATATACCAAATAAAGACGAGGATTATAAAAATATTAGTAAGTGAAACTTCAGCATCTGGTGAAGGTGTGCTCTAAGAGCATAACGTAACAGGTGGGGTGTTTTTCTTTTAGTTTAGTTCAAACAAATACTCATTTTAATATGTACTCAGTTTGGAAGTTTTTGAACAGAACTAGATAATATATTGTGTTATTTATAATCTGTCCTTTACAAATTGAGCCCAGCACTAGGTCACTTCACAAGCCACTGTACTTAAGTACAGCTCTGGGCCACAGACAGTGGGAGGCAGTAGAAAAGAAATAAGATGCTGTATAAAGATAGAAACACAGGGATTTGCTCCCTGCTTAAGAAATGAGCTAAATTATTATTATTTTGTTGGGAGATTCACACTCTAAAGTGAACAAACATGACCCAGCACCTCTTGTCCTCTCCCTTCTATTTTTGGTGTTACACTCCCAAATCCTGTTCATTGCTTGAGTTTTTAGATTGTAATCTGTTCCTAACCAACAGCTTCGCAGAGATCACATGTATATAAACCCCAGTGTTTCCTCCCCAAGCTCACTGTACAATTGCCTGAATTGAAAAAGAGTATTTCTATTACAGCACAGGTACAGGTTGATAGCTTTCAAATGATTCCGTTTATGTTAGAAGTGGTAAAGTGATATTCTATTATTTCATTGAAAATATACTGCGACATTTCAAACTGTTTTTCATCTTCCTTCTGTTTCAATAGTCTTTTAACTGTGATTTGTGCCATCTAACAACTAAAAGTTATCCAAAATAATTGTTGCACATACATCCATTACGTTACATATGATCCGTGTTGATACAATGAGATTGTTTTATGAATAAAATGCATTGGGGAAATATGGCTGTCTCAACAGCAATTTTGTCACTTAAAAAATACAGCAATATAGCTTGGATTTCTACACCTCAGTGCATCTCACAAGGGAGTGAAATGCTTATTAGATGGTAGCATGCATTATTCTTCAAATCTTCCTTTATATACCTATTCTAAGTATTTGATTATTGCCTGGCTAATAATAGGTGCTAGTTCAGTCAAAGAACAGACTAGAGAAGATAGTGTAAACTGTAGCATATAATTGTTCACTGACTGCCATTGAAAATGTTTAGCTACTACTGTATGACAATCTTCTTCTGATGTCTGCAGCCACTGTTTCATGTAACAGCAATTAAAGCTGTGGGAATCAGGAAAAACCCACCCAGAGAGCAATCCCACCCCATTAATTTTTAAGTGCACAGAATACTCCAGAGGACAGGCAAGCCACCTGGGGCCAGTAAAAAGAAATCACATCAGTCACTGACTTACTGGGGATGGAAGGTGGGTAGTAAAAAGGCTGTGAACCTCCCAGTTCTGTAGCACTGCCTGGGCACAGCTCATTCCCTGTGTTTCGTTCTGCGTCTTCACCTTGGCCATAGTAACCACACAGAGATGCATTTTGGCTGCCTAACTTTGAACATGCACCAAACTGCATCCAAATTGAAATTGGAAGGGGACAACGAGGCTGCTAGCCAAAAACTGTTTCTGAAGCAGTGTTATGGAGGAGGATATGAAGCGCATGGCAATTTGGCAAAACAGAGTACTGAGAGGATTCTGGACCAACCACAAGTGGACCAACATATTACAGACACAAAAAGACTGAAAAAAACACACATGAAAGCTGCCCGGTTGCCCAGAGAATAGTAAGATATGAAGGAAGTGAAGCAAGAAGTTACTCTTGGAACCTGAAGACTTTATGTTTCAGCACATTTGGAGATGATCTTCAAGGAAAAGATACATGGATAACCCCACTTTTGCACTGAAAAAATAACATGGCTCATCCCCTAGAATTTTTAATGGAGCTGCACCTATATAGCACAAATAGGAAGCTTTACAACTGCTCTTCTTCCTCTGTAGTGTCAAATAAGTACCTCAGAGGTGGGCTGGAAGCACCACTAGCTGATCTCAGTGATGTGGTATTGTGGGACAGGAAAAAAAGTCTTTGCTTTGATGAGTGTCAACTCACAGGCTTGCCATGCACATTCAAGAAGATTTTCTGAACTACAGGTGCTTAAGACATCCTGCTCCATTGCTTCTTGCCTGCAATCAGAACACTCACAAATTACTGTGGGCAATTTTGCAATAAGCCAATTGTGTTATCCAACCCTTTAACACTTAAAGAAGCCTTTTAATCCAGCAACAATGTAATGGGGAAGGTGCCAACTGACCCAAACAGGCTTTGGAATGATTTATTCATCCTAGGCTTCTACGCCCCCTTTCCTCAGTATTAATGCTAAGATTAATGTGTCCCATCAGTGTGCTGCCAACAGGAACTTTAATAAAAACAAGAACAACTATTTGGCTCAGCTTTCCTTCTAGGTTAGGACATCATAAAAACAGTAGTAGCCTAACAAAGGCTTTCCCTTTAATTTAGTTATTACTTTCCAAAATGAAAGTAATTTCATTTAATTTAATGAAAACAGATAGATTACAGGAAAATAAGTACATCAGTGCCTGAAATAATTTATTAGCCATTTTTTAAAAGGAAAAATGTAATATATTTGCATACTTCAAATGGTCCATATGCATCTTAAAACATGTTTAAAACTTAGAGTAGGTAGATGTATTTCAATGTAACCTCCACACAATATATACTATGCTTATGAACCTGTTCATGTAAGTGCAATCAAACCTTGGTCCTGTTCATCCACATTTATTGCTGTGGACAGTACAAGCGTACCATGCTCATGAGCTCAGAAGTGTCAACATTTGACTTTTATTTCACATATGCTATTAAAGTCTTCACCTGCCAGTGAATCACAACCAGCTGAGCTAGATTTTGCTTCACATCCCAACTCCTAAAATGTCTCCAGCATCAAAATTCTGACCCAGTGAAGTTTGTCCAGGAAGGTTTGAAGAACACACCTAACAAATACTGTTTGAAAAATACAGCACACCAAAAATAATCCAGACGAAACCTCCGTGCCCAGATTTGCTGAGACAGTTTAGTGACATTATAACAAAGTGCAGTGTGGTAAAATCACATAAATGTACCGAAAGCATACTGCAGACTGTACATTGTATATTTCAATGCATAAATGCATCCATTTGGCATGCAACTGCAAAGCTACCTAAGCCGTTTACCAGTACTCTTTCAGATTCATCCCCAGTCACAACACTATACTACAAAATGTACCCACTTCTACCTCAGAAATTTTTAAAGTTCTTTTAATTTTGGTCACCAACCTTCCTGCCTTCTTTTGTGGAAAAAGTATATATGCGTGCTCACATAATTCTCTTTTCTTTCTTCCCATCCCCTGTACCAATTGTTCACCTAGATCAGACAGAGAAATTGCAGAATTGCTGGGTGGTGGTGATGGGTGAGTGGAGCAGAAACTCCATTTCCCATTAAAAGGCAGAGGTCGCTCAACTGAAAGAACAGAAAGGCCTTTTATTCCTATAAAGAAAAGAAGAGGAAAAAGCTCTACACAGTGAAGATGAAAAATATTGTATCCAAATCCTGGGAAGAACTTGTTCTTCCTACACTGGAGAATAGACTATTCACAGCACCACTCGAATAGCCTTTAGTTTTTCAAATATCTGCAATTGGCTGAAAGGATAATGTGCATCTGCTTATGTTTCTTTCTAGAAATTATTTTATGATCAGGGTACCTATGTCAAACTAAGCCATTTCATGTTATTCCAGTCAAATAAGGAAGTTAAAATTTTTTAATCATCTCAGGGACATAGATTTGAAACCACCTGTTTGGCTGTATATTGCAATGATAATACAGCGTAAGCTTTGGTTTGTTGCCTCAGATTTTTCATGATTACTTGCATACTCCAACAAAAGTAGTGCTTTCAGCTGGCAAGAAAAATACCCCTGGGAACGTAACTTGCATCTAAAGGTCTAAATGGATAGATTAAAACTGACAAATATTTGCCCAAATTCAGAATGATGTAGTATTCAGTGAACCCCGCTTTTTTGTTTTCTGAAATGTCCTGGTTTATTTCCATACCATCATCATGTCTCCATTTTACTATCACTGTTGGTTTTCACACATTTGCATTTCCTATCTCATACTGCCTTTAAATAGTGACTGACAGTTGAACACCCCAGATTTTGAGAAGTCTGATACAAAGGTTCATAATGGGTCAAAATAAATCAACAGTGTAAAACTCCTTAAGTATGCAACAGTCCAGGCTGAGACGCCTTACAGTGTAAGCCTACTTTATCTTGAGAGTTGAGAGTTTGGTGTTGTTGGCACCAACAGGATTATTTAATTTTGGATAGCAGATCATGCAGGCATCTACCCGGGGGGGGGGGGGGGGGGGGGGGCTACAATTATGTTTTTCTGAGCTAGTTAAACCATCTCTAATTAATTATGATGGTTTCAGCTAAAACTTTCCAGATGAGTAGTTCAAGCTTGACTCAACACTGTGCAATCATTGTGTTACTGAAATGCTCTGGTGCATTCATAGGTTTTTTTGATTCAATGAAAATACAAAAAATAAGCAGCATATGTTATCTCAGTCCAGAAGATTTATAAAACTCAGATATCTTGTGATTGTGTTTCTACTTTAAGAGGATAAAAATTCCTTTTCACCCCCTCACTTTTGCAAAATTCCCCCTTAGATGTGTCTTAAAAATGTCAAACATATTTTACTGTTTTCAAATAAAACACATCATTCTTGGCAGAATTAGTAGATGAGAAAGGTAGGGGCACTGTTGTTACAGGAGTTCATATAGAAAGCAAATTTTAATGTTGCAAAATTTAAGACTTTCCTCAGTTTTAAAATACATCCTCCCTGACTCCATCTCTATTATTGTCAAAAGCATTATGAAATGTCCCTTTGGAAAAGTAAATCTGATTAATTAGCATCAGTCTCCATTGTAGAATTCAACAGCTACATAAACAGCCATAGACTTTGCTTAACAAGTATTCTATTATTGTTTTCAGCATTGTTAAAATCTAAAATTATTTCATTGTTTAATCATTGTGTTTTGTGCATTGTTTGCAAAGTTTGTCAAGTGAAAAGATTTTTTTTTTTTTTTTTTTTACAATGTTCTGGAATGATACTGAAGCACACTTTTCCTTCAGAACTTCTCTAACAGTTTGCAAAAGCAGGACTGCTTTTAAGTAGCAGTTCTGCACATAAAGGGAAAGAAAGCAGAAAAACTGGACAGAACACAGAACGTGAAAACACCATGAAACTGTGTCCAATGCAGTACTCCATTTCAATAGAAAGCTTGTGTAATTTGTGGCACCAATGAGATTAAAAATGCTGCTTTCATAGTTGTCTAGGAAGAATATAGCGTTTTCAGCTGCAGTTCAACAGCAAAAAAGCATCACTACATGGTAACAGTGATTGGGTATTGACTTTGTTATGGAGGTTTAGTTTTTGTACAAGAGACCAGGCCCACAGAAATCCTTACATCTCACAGAAATGACTGCTTTGAAGACACTACTGCCCCATTTCCCTGCTGATCTCACTTCAAAGACAAATAAAGCAGGGCTAGAGCTCTTATCCAGCAACAGGGTAACCTTTCAGGAAAGGGATTTACATCACCAGCTTTTCCTGGTGCCAGCTGACTATGGGCCAATGAGGAGGAGCTTGTACTCCTTCAACCGCACCAGCTGGAATTGCAAAGGCTCCAGTTTTTAGCTCTGGCAATCTAACACCTTTCCTTAATGTTCACTTCATACAAACAATTTCAGAAGTCCCCAGGCACTCTGCACAAATTCAGCTAACACATAGTTCCATTAAAAATTAAGAGAGCAAAAATATGGGCATACGTGTACTTCCATTTTAATGCCCACAGAAATTCTTCAGTTGTGAACTGTAAATGTAAATATAAATCAGGAAAAAAATATTACGCCCTTTCAATGTTTACTTGCTTGTAACAAAAAGCAGGATTCATCAGAGCCACCATAAATAATATGGCCATCTTTAATCTGGCCTCCAGTATCTGACCAGCCTTGATTTATCCACAGACAAAACCAAGCATCTCTAATTTGCTAACCAATCACTGCAATTCTTTTCTTACCAACCAATAATTCTGCCATCTCTAATTTACCAATAAATAATTCTGCACTCTCAAATTTACTAACCGATAATGTGACCAATTTGCTGACCAATGATTGTGTCAACTGGTAATAGTGCCCCCAGCAAACAGTAATTTGCCAAGCAATATTTGGACCTTTTCCCCTCCCAGCAATAAAGAACTTTAGTGGTTTTTGATTCAGTATCTACTACATTGTTCTGAAACTGCTTAATGTGGGTAGTAAGGGTTTTTTTACAAAGTATTTGCTTTCTGTGGGAATATTTGTTTACATTGACTGGGTAGAAATTGCACAGGGGTGAACTAGAATATTATTTCCTCTTTTAGCAATATTAGCATTTGAGGGAAGCCCACTTTTTCTGTTAGCAGTTTTCCTCTGTATTGCTAACTCCTCTGTTAGTACTATTGTCATCATGCTGGGATTTGGCGACAAATCCACAGTGCTTGGACAGTGTGTCTTGGTAAAGCAGTGACACTGCTAGCCAGCTCTGTCACCCTGCTGCCCTTACCACCCAAGTTGATCCTGTCTGGGCAGAGTTTTGAGCAGAAAGAGTTCATATATAAAGCCATGTGATTGATTTGTTTTTTCTGACTTCTATGTCCCTTGGCTTGAGTGAAAAAACAGGTCTTGAATTATTGGTTTCTTTAAACAATAATAATAGCATTTTGAAGTTATGTAGTAACTTCTGCAATCAATTTTACCTCCAAGAAATGTTACTAGTTTTGTGTAATTTTATTAGTTCATATTAAAGCCATTAGCTAACACAACATTAGCTCAGTGAGCAACCACTCTAACAAACACCCATTTTACAGAGAAAGTCTACAGAGAATAAGGTCATAGCAGGAATGAAGCTCAGTGCTGAAATTAGTAAAGAATTTCCAAGTTCCAAGATGCTCACTCAGACAGCAACAGAAAATATATTTTTGTCTATATATAGATATTTTATCAATAGGTTGTGAGTGAAATCACTGCAAAATTATACAACAGAATATTTACAAAGAGAGACTGTGAATCAGGCACAACTCTATGCAAACAACAGCACCAGCTCAAGCAATCTCCTCATACAGTTTACTGATTTACAATATATTGCATATTGAAGTAGCATTAATTCCAAAAGGGAACAAAATTTTGAGATTTCTAACTTTTACAAGACAGACACTTGTATTTTAAGTAAATGTAAATATAAAAATGTAAATTAGTTCTGATAAAAATTCATCATGGAAGTTATGTACGGGAAGCATATTCTAAAACTGCATTGCAAAGCCCCTTCAGTCTCTTTTTCTTCCCATCTTGTGGAATAAGCACAGCCTAAGCAGCACTGTTACTTACTCTTTTTTCATCCAGAAGTCTGGGATTCTTGAAAGAGAAGGAAGAAATGCCATTCTGGGTGGCTCTTCCTTTAGAGGAGGTTGCAAATAGGGAAAGGTAGCCCAGAAGGAAAAGGAGTTGGCCAGAAAGGCAGGAATTTCCAGAAGGCCAGAGTTTTGGTATGTTTAATGATCTGTTGGTGCTGGAGGAACAAGCATAAAACAACTGAGGCTGTACTAAAGCTTATTTTCTGAACTGGTTATATGACAAAAGTAAATTATAAAACCTCCCTGTTTGAGTTTTAAGGCGAAATTACAATTCTGATGCTAGCTTCAACAGTATTTCTGGTAACTATTTCAAATAGCCATAGCTTTGGGGGTTTCCACAAAAATATTTGATTTACGAGCTTGGGCCTGTTTTCAATGACAAACATTTCATTAGCCAGTATTTGGAAGATTAACTTGAATACAAAAAGAAGTACTGTTGTATCTGGCAAGCATGGGAAGTAGGTGTGATGAGATAAAGGCACCAAGTATGTGTGCATATATCTCTTCCTCAAAAAAAAAAAAAAAAAAAGAAATGTGGGAGAGGGTGGGAAAATGTCCCAAGTTGGATATGAAGATTGCTGAGGCCTAACACATAAATGAAAGGCAACAGTGTAGGAAAAGACACAGTGATGTGAGAGCAGAGGGACAAGATGGCCAGTCAAAAGTGTAAAGGAAAATAGGAATGTGTCTACACCTTGAAAGATGAAACGTAAGTTCCTAGATGTGTAGCTGCCCATGTTTCTCTCATCATCAGTGGGCATGAAAAGAGAAAAATGTACCCATTCACGAGTTCCTAAATTTGTTTTACAGTATGCATATGATATATCCACAAGGTTACAGGGCATAGTATGAAGAGAAGTATCAAAGACAAGAATACAAAAGCACATAAACAGATGCATATAGTATTAATACAATGCTTTACACTGAAGCGAGCATGAGGATTGATGCAGGTGGGAAGATGGTTTTGCCTTGTCTGGTTAAATTTTCTACATTAGAGTACTATTGATTTTCCCAAGTATATAGGATACTGTATATAACCCATTCTGCTACCCTTACACAGGTTAATTCTTTTATCCATTTCAAACCCAGCCAATCAATAACAGTGATCAGGTAGGTTGTGAAATTGCCTGGAAAACACATCCAGAAAGTAAACCCAATACAATGGCCTGTCTATGTGACTTAAAGCTTAGCACAGCATTGAAAATCGCTAATGGAACACTGTGCAGTTTGTTCATGCTACAAGCAGTCAAGAATCATGCATAATGTAATAGTGCATCTGCTAACAGCAGCTCACACAAGCTAATTTAATCTTATTTTAAACTAGACATAAGGAATTAATCTTTAAAGCTGCTTCGTGATTCTCTTTGGCCCTTAAAATATTAAGGGACTTTCCACCTCCCCATTTACAATACTGTAAAGGGATGCATTTCAGTTATCATCATGTATTTACACTTCATCTACATTAGCTGGAAAATGGATGCAACTCCATAATTTATCAGTCTTAAAAAGCACACTGCTGGCCCAGTCCAAAAGCTATGTTTTGTGTTGTCACATCTGAAACTGGTATTATGTCTCAGGCTCTACTGCACAAGCTAGATTCCCTAAATAATTAACATTTGAAAATAAATAAATTACCTTTTTTCTTCTTTTCTTGAGTTTATTTTGGCTGTATACTTAACGTAAGTGTAAAAAAAAAAGATGTGGACAGACTGGGGAGTGCTAAAGCAAAAAGCCCCAAACCAAATATTGCTGAGAAAGGCAACAAATAAAGTAAGACATATGCATAGTAAACTTGATGTTGGCAAGAGTTCAAGCTGGGAGCTTGATCGTGAGTTTTTGGACCTATAGCCAAAAAGAAATTTTAGTAGCACTTTGAAAGCGAGCAATGAATTACCTTTGCAAATGTTCATGGCAAGCTCCTTGGAAGCATAAAGAAAACCTACAGAGGAAACATGCTTACAGAAAAAGTAACAAGTGAAGACTGGTCACTCGTCACTCCTCAAAATTGGTGAGGCATATGATGTCTTCATATTGAGAGAGGATGATAGATATCGGGAAAGAAAAGAATGAACATGAAAATAAGTATTGATGGAGCTAATGGAAGAAAAGGAAGGAAGGAAAGAAGCAGTCAAACTAAACATGCTTTGTAAAAGGTTCCTGAACTTTTGCAAGTGAGGAAATACTACATTTTAAGTAATGTTTAGTATGCAGTAGGTAGCAGAAGATTATAAGAACCTGGAAAATATTTTGCTGCAGACAGAACAGGACAGATTCCCCTTGGAACTGGTTTTCCCAAATAATCAACAAGACCAAGACGTGGCATAGATGTCAAACACTGGACTAAGGGATGGTGGCAGTGATAGGACCAGGGCGGTTGGACATTGCAGGCAATAACAGATACGCTTAAAAGAAGTTTGGTTGTTTCAAATAGCTGTCAGCAAAGTTTTAAAGTTGTGCTTCAACTCTAACATGTTGAAAATCCATGGAGAAACATTAGCTGGTGACAGAACAGTATTATACTTCAAAGAAGGGAGAAGCAAATGTGAGGTTTCTGTCTAGGGATAATTGCTGAGTTTGTATTTGTGGACTACCATCTCTGTATTGCATCAATAACACACAGAAAGAAGAGTAGTGACCAGAGTACACACACACGAAGATGAAGACATAGTGTAACGTCCCTGAAGGGACGCTGGACTAGATGACCTTTAAAGGTCCCTCCAACTCCAAACTATTCTGATTCTAAAAGGACTGAATCACTGGAGTCAAATGATGAAGCCTGACATTCATTGTGAGAAGAACATCCTCAGAAAGGAGTTCAACAAATTTAGAACAGAAGCAGAAAAGGAAAACAATGAGCAGAAGTGCTAGAAAAGAGGCCAAGAACATTTTTAGATACAGTTCAATTGCATTTCTATCATGAATGGTTAACCCAGTACAGACATACATACGAAAGATATGTTCAGAATAATGATGAGTATATAAAGGTCACCAGATGGGAATGAAGTTGGAGCAAATGGACTGAACTGGAGAAACAAAATAACTGTCATGCACTGTAAGAGGAGAGAAAGAAAAATTTTGAGGAAAGAGAAAGCACACACAAGGACAGTAAAAAGTAGTTTAAATTTTTCTTGGAAAAAAATGAAGTCTGGCAATATTTTGAATAGTGGTCAAGTGGTAATAACATAAAGGTGTCCTGTACTGTTGGCACAGGCTCTGAATGAAATACAGAACAACAAAACATACATTATAAAAGCCATATGCTTTCATTTCTGGTAAAATCTGATATTGATCTGTCAGCAAGCATGTTAGCAAGCAGCAAACATGACAGCACTTGCTTGTCTAGAATGAAGGAAACCACTGTGCTTTTGTAGCATATTAGACTTGTATGAATAGCAGAATTAGGTCCATAACAACCTTCCACTATTTTCAATTTCAGTTTTAGATTCATGCCAGCCTTCTAAATCCAGATGAAGCCCTCGGGTTTTATTCTGCATCCTCAGAAATACAAATATTCTGGAAAACTGTAAACTGAAGTCTTTTGAAGCCTGTTTAAGGCCACTTCAGAGGCTGGCGAACTGTTGCAGTTGGAGCATTCGCTAAGGATAGCTCATAAAATACCTTTGCTTAAGTTTTAAATATAAACAAGTCTCATGAGATTTGAACCTCAGTATCTCTTGCTCAAATTTAAAATGAATGTTTGAGAGGCAAATAAGAAAAAGCAGAGAGTCTGATAAGGACAATCTTTATAGAGGTAGGAACTAATAATCAGAGAAAACATTCTCTAAGTCCTTTCAGACTACTTCTTGTTAACATGCATTAATAATATTTCTTTAAACAGCTTCTGAATACTTGGACATGGCTATAACCTTAAAAACACACAATCCAAAGATAGTCAAGTAGTCAGAGGGTAGTGGAAAAATTATACCATTTATACATGTCAACTTGATTCACAGTAAGCACAGCAGATCTTTAAGAGGGACTTAAACGTCAACAGGGTGTTATGAATGAACGAACAGAATAAACATCCATTATGTTACAGAGGATGTGAAAAACTGCATGGAAAACAGAAATCAGGTTTGATTTAAGATTATGAACCCATAAATTCACTTGTACTTCTTACATGTAAAGTCTGTCTCATACAGTACTTATTATTTCTAAGAGAAAAAAAACCCTAACTTCCTGTATAATCATCAGAATTTACTGGTTCATTGTGTTTGCAGAAAATACTTATTTGACTTCATTCTCATTTATAATTAATTCTAAGCTCCTTTCTGTTTGTTTTAAATGTATCTTAGTAAATAATCTGGGCAATAAAATCTCTTTTTTTACATACACACACGCACACATAAAAGATCTAAAATATACACGTTCAAAAAATGCTTGTCATGACTTTTCTCCCATATATTTAATGCAATTTTAACACAAGATATTCAGTATAAACAAACACTCGAAAATAACATGTAGCAGAATTTCCTTAAAAACTAAGACTTGAGGCTGTGAATGAGGCCTGAGCTGCAAAGCTTCTTTATGGCCATAAAAAGAAAGTTTAAGTAAACAATACACTGTTTTTATTAAAAAAAAAAGAAAAAAGAAAAATTGTCCAATGCCAAGCCCAGTCAAAATGCATTATTAGGGTGTCCAGGAAATTATAGCTTGTGTCCATTAGTCCTTTCAGGGTTAATATTGATGCAGATATTATTTCTATCCACGGTACCATTTATTTGAAATATTATGACTGGGAGTAGCTGCAGCAGTGAATCAAATCAATTGATAGAGCAGTTAGCCCTGCAGTCAAGGCTGCCTTTACACCGTGCAGCGAGCATGAAATATTATGGAGATTGTTCTTTAAAGTGATCACTTTATCATCATTTGTCTGCAGCCCAGGCTATTCCTTCCTGCCTCGCTTCCCTGTTGGGTTAGAGCTGTCATAACTCAATCAGCCGTATAATGCTGTTCATAGCACCTCTGTAGCAGGTATTGAACCTGTCAAGGGCCACTGAGGGAATTATACTTATCCATTTTGACAGCTAGCAACACCACTCTGATATTTATGTCAGTTTATATATGTATGATATGTATTTCTTAAATGTAATTAGAAGCCTGTTTGTGTGTGATATATCTGAATTGCCCAGAGCTGCCCATGATTAAGACATTGATTTCTAACCTTGTGCATTACTGGAGAAGGGAATATGACAAGCTCCATCACTCAGGGGTTGCAGCTAACCTCTTCTGTCTATATACATCATATGAAATTGTCACTATTGTTTATCTGTCCAGCAAAGTTGACTACAAAGCAAGGGTTATTTTAGTTTGCTAAATAAACTAAAAGACTGTAAAGCAAACCATCATCTCCCTCCCTCCCTCCAGAGCAGCTGTATTTTGCAGCTGTGGTACTTAGACCAAGGTTGCAAAAGCAGACACACTCTGAAAGTGGAGTGGACATTACCACCATGTTTGTTGTATCACTCGTTCTCGTAGGTATGTGGTGCATGTTACTCAAATTCTCATAGGTATCTAGCGCATATTACTCAGATCTCAAAGTGACATTTTTGTAGCTATCCTACATGCCAAGCAATAGAAAATATACTTCATTCATGTTAAAAAGGGAAAAAAGGACAAATATGAACAAATAAAAAGCCCCTCAAAACCCAACCACCTCGTAATGCATTTACATTGCTGTTATTTCAGAATGACAATTTTTTATTATACAGAAAGTTACTCTATGCATGATCAGCCTCTTGACTTTTTTCTGGTTTAATATCCTACTGATTTGAGATTATATTCTCCAAACCATTCTTCTTCTCATTGCAGAATTAATGTTGAATCAATCTGTTGGTTTGTGAGGTTTTTACAATATACATATATAAAAACATAATTTTATATACAGAATTTAGGTTAGTTCTGGATTCCAACAAGCAATTTAGTTTCTCTGGCTCATGGGCATAATCTGTAAAGCTCTTCACCTCTGAAAATTCACACCTTTAGTCTTATAGATTAATTTTTTTAAAGTTTGTGGGGTTTTTTAACCATATGCTCAGGGTTTACCTTCATCTCCTTCAAAAACTGATCCCCTCCTTGAGACCTTTGGGGTCGAAACATTTGACTAGATTTGAAAAAGCATCCACATTAGATTCTGATTTAAAAAATTGTCTCTATAGCTCTGATTTTACACTACAAGATTTTAAGGACATTTCAAAGTATTATTTTAGGGGATCAGAACAAACTTTTCATAGGTGGACAGTTTAAGCTGTGACCCATCATCAACAGAAATCCCCATTTGAAGATGCCTTGAAATCTGCTGAGATGGGAGATTAGGACAAATTATAAGATCCTATTTCTGTTTGTTTTTTGTTAGTTTGTTTGTCTGCTTGTTTGTTTTTTTAACAAAAGAAAGATGCATGCATGAAAAACAAGAAGCCTGTAAAACTGCATACAAATAGATGCTAATTTTTTGAATGAATAAATACCTTCCAGAAAAACTCCCACTGCAACCTTAACATTACGTTAACTGTATTTCATCTGAGATTCAGGTGCTTAAATGAAACAGTATCTCATTAAAACACAGAAGCAGCAATAAAAAGGTCCAAAGGATCCACCTATGTCTCTGAACATATTTGTGAAAGATCTCTAGAAAGTAATCTAGAAAAAAAAATTCCACCAGTGGCCCACAGAAAACTTGTTTCTTCTCCCACAAAAGCGAAGATACCGAAAGCTGTGGTGTTTCACGGAAAAAGCACAAGCATTCAGGCTAAGTATCATTCACATGCAATTGTTTGTGCACCAAGGAAAGCAAACAAAATTAGTACTATCTTGCAAAAAATTAGTTCTTGAATCTAAAGCACTAAACATTAATAGGAGTAAATCTGAAAAACTTGCTCCTAACTTTTGTTAAACTACATCAGCCACCCTAGGTAACGATTCTGCCATTAGAAAAAAGCTGGGTCAGACAAGGGTATAATCTCACAAGTTACATCTGCCTGCATTAGCTTGTGAGACAAATATTTATGCAGCCTACAGTGACCATATAGGACAGTTCATACAATTACTATCAGCAGCCCCCAAGATATCTCCAGTGTATTAAGATGCACTTTCCTCGCTTTCCATTTTTCAAGAAGTAGGTGAACTACGATGTAACTAGAAGAAAAATCAGAAAACTCACTAATAGTGAACTGCAAAAGATCTTTCTTACATTCCCACAAGCAAATTACACAATGAGGGGATCTTCAATTACTTTGGTTTTAAAAAGACTTTGCAAAAAAAGGCCCTAACTTTTGAGCACTCAGACTAATTATGCTGGTCTTGCCATGTAAAGATAAGGAAGTGCTGAACTTCAGAGTTGTGGTTTACTCTTTGGATGTAACATTTTCCCTCCAGAATGTTGATGATCCATCCAAGATGATTATAAGTGCACCCTTTATACAGCTACTGGAATTAGGATCTTTTTAGTTTTGAACACTGGAACTCTTTAACAGCCTACAGAAAAAAATAGTAAGGAAGAATTATCTAACACATATAACACAAGAATTTTAACATGCCTAAATCACGTCTCATAAATTTTGATGACTTTTATTTGACCAGCTATGCAATTAACACTTCCATGGAGAAAATAGGTGTATAGAAATAACAAATTGTCTTAGCTGGAAATGGCCTGAACACTAGTGTTAACTAAAAGCACCACCCCTTCTTTAACAACAGTGATCGAGACTTTCATTTTACATCTCCACAAAGACAGCTCACTTCCAGCAGCATAGTGCCCCTTTAACACCACTGGTTAAGAGCACCAAGTCGCCAGCTATGAATCAACCATGTTAATTCCATGCTTTGCATGGAAAATCAGAACATTTCAGAGTGTTATGTTATTCAACTGCCATAACTGAGTTTGTTGCATATAATATTTACGATGCATTTTGTGTCTTTAAAGCACTGTACAAAGATTCTAAATGAAAACATGGTACAAATTACTGTTTCCATGCATATGAAAAGAGAGAGGCAACTGAGTTAATGGCACAGATAAGAGAAAAAATCTGATTCCCTGCCCTGAATTTTCCCAAATAGTCCTAACAAAGGGTTTTCTTGAGCAACTTTTGACTTTCAGACATGATGAACTTTATTATGATGACTCAATGCAGATATTTAGTGCCATGTGAAATGCACTTGGGGATCCCATCAGGTCCCCTAACCCATAGCAGCACAGTCTCATAGCCTGCCCATATACAGATTTCTTGGATAACAAATTTCAAGGGCTCCAGACATCTACAGTTAGGCAACTGAATCTAACTCTCTATGGCAATATTTTGTGGTACGATAATAAATTCCCAAATGTGCTGAATATAGCAGTACCACTTTCATGACTTGGAGCATTAGCATTTTCATTCCAAAGAACGGACAAATTTTGAGTGTTCTTTTTAAATGCAAAAATCTCATTCTAAATGTTTATATAAATGTGTTGCAGAAAAATGTAATTAAAAAAAATAGCTCTGCATAAATGTGAAAAAGAATTTATTCTAGAATTGCACCCAAGCTATAGCTCTGAATGCAAGAAGGCATAGAGAAAATCAGTAGATTACAGATTTGAACACTGGGGATGGTGAATACCAAAGCAAATATATATCAACATATTCTTGAAAAGCAGCCTTTATGCCTGGCAGATCGAGGTCCAGGAACCAAGTGGAAAAGCTTGTGCTGTCTCAGAAAGAGAAGCCTGCCTACAAGAGCTGAAAGTCCTGTTTCTGAACAGCCCACAAAGAATGGGATAAGAGGGATATCAACAGGGGCACAGATGTGAATAGAACCTAGCAGGAAGAGGGCACAATTTCTAGAAGGGTGCCAGGAGGGTAGCTTCCAAGAGGCCATCCACTCATCCTCCTCTCTGACACACGTTATGCAGCAGCCCCTTGCACAGGGAGGGTGCACATTAGAAAGCTGATGCACCTGTAGCTCAGCAAAAATCAGGGTTATTTGCTGAGGGAAACTATGAGCAAAGAAATGGTGCAGGAGTTGTGTACGATCTGTGTTTGGGAAAGGTGTGCAATACAGACAGGCATGGAAGAAGACTGAAAACACAGCCCATGTAATATTTTGGCATTTAGGTTCCTGACTCAACTACCCTGTATGAACACTGTGAGTACCTCAGAAGAAGACTTCAATGGGGACTTGCCTATACAGTATACAGAGACTGTACATCTTCCTTTGTGGGAGTAGTGGGGAGGACCCATAACTACTAGGAAACAAGAAATGTTTCAGCATATCAGCTGTGGAGTTACTCTGGCTTAATGGTTGCTCCCTTGTGAAGAACAGAACTTCAGGAAAAAATAACAAAGTCTGCATTCCACTAACCCAATGCAAATTAATTTTCCATAATGTCTGGCAGCTTTTTTTAAAGGATACAATAGTCTGCCAATAAAACATGAACACCACAGACATTCAAGTAACATAATATCTTGGGTATCCACTAATTAGTAAGTAGATATAAAGAAACACCTATGGAAATATACTTAAGTTGTTACCAATACCACTTATACAACATTCATGATTATTTTAAGGCCATTTATAACTACTACTCTCTTTCCCTTTTAACACACCCCCTTCCTACAGCTCTTCATGAATAAGTAGCTTACTCTAATGGCTCTCCTTCCTTTTTTTTTTTTCCCTGCTCTGAGAATATTTTTATTGTGGAAATATATCAGTGAAATCCTTATACTGAGATGTTGATCATCTGGTGGGTGTTTTAAGATCTGCCCAGCTCAGCCCACACTGAAAAAGGAACAACAACCACATGCAACATTTTTTTCCCCCAGATTTCAAACTCCCAAAGCCTGGGTTTCCTTGACTAGGATTTTTCACTAATGCACAGAGCACAGGATAGTGAGTCAGATGTTTCTGATTCTGCCATAGATCTGCTGGGTGGACTTGAGCAAGCTTCTGCATCTAGATAGAATGGCAATGATACAAATAGTCCTTGTAAAATATTCACAGATCTTCCTGTGAAAAGAACAATAATGCTATTGTGATCTGGTTTTAGTGTAAACTAGGATATGACACATAATAAATGATCGTTCATTACTTCAAATTTCTTTACTGAATAAAGTGGTTTATCCAGTGTGTTTCTAACAACCTGGTGTAGGTGTGTGAGGAAGGACAGGGAGAGAGAGGGAAAAGGAGTGAGAATAGGGACTGGTAATTCAGGGCAACCAAAGTCACCACTGGCTATAATAGCTTTGGGCCATGCTTACGAGACCTAGCTTCCTTGAACAGTCACTGCATTGCAGTTCCACTGGCACTGTACATTACAGTCAAGATTTAAAAAGCAATTCAGCTGCTGCTCTTGAGGGCTGTCAAAACAAGAGCTACTGACATCCTGATCTTCAGCATGAGCATGGACCTGCATTATCTAACCATAAATGACACTAGAAACAAACAGGGTGGTATCTGCTAAATTGCTGCAGCTTATTTCTGTCACCTTTTTCTTTCCATGTTCTTGGGGATGGAAAGCATGCATAGTTATGTAAAATCATTCTGACATGTCTGAATTCATTCTTGCCACACCACTTGTTTTACACTGCACAAACAACAATCAGCTAGCAAAATGGAAAAAAGAGAGAATTCCTCATGACCACCTTCAAAATCTGTTCTCACAACCCCCTGTTCTACATTATATTGATTCTTAAGTACCTCTCAAATTAAAAGCATTACATTTCCCACACTCTGATCCCGCAGGCACATGGCACTCAGAAGTGTGCAGAGTAACTGTCCAAGACTGGTGACAGACTCAGGTACTCTCTCATGACAATACAATGTGTGGCTTTCATAGCTCAAGCACAACTGCATAGAGTAAGTGAAACAGCTGTTATTACTAAAAGCATCAGACTCTTGAATGTCAATCTCCCATTTCAAAAAGGGTTTCTAAAGGAAAAAAAAAGTAAGCAAAAGAATAAAGTCAAGGTGTTTTTTTTTCTGGGGCTCCGAGATTCACTGCTATATTAGTTTGCCTGCCAGTCTGCTGATCTCTGAGCTACTCTGCCTCCCACTGTGTCTGATATCAGGAGTGTCAGAGTGGCTGAGAGATCAATAGAGCAGCTGGAGGAGCCAGCTGGCAGGGGAAAGGAGCAATGGATTGTGAGGGATAAAGAAATAAAGAGGAAAAGAAAAAAGATTTGTTGAATTAAACAGTAATGAGGAAGGGACAGAGGAACTCACTAGCCCTTTTAGAAGGACCATGTTAAGTCCTCCACAAAACCCAGGACCCTCTGGAGCATTCTAATCAGTTTAATGATGCAGATCCCCCTTCCACCCCCTGCATGAGCTGAGCTATTTTTTTGTCTCCTCATCAAAGGATGACTTTTCTAACAATAATATCATTCACAATGCCTGCATTTCTTGAGTTGAGGCAGTGTTGATCTGCTGAGATGATCACGGTCACAAAACAGTGTGCTGTGCCACAGAGCAGTCTGACAGGATCCTTAATTCGGAAAGAGAATTTCAAATGCCTTAGGGAGAGGCAAAGTTTGCAGAGAAGAGGAACATCTTACTAGACTAACTGCTGTATTTGGAGAGAAATGGAAACCACTTTCACGCATGTAAAGAGTATCTTCACACCTGAAGCAGAAGCAGCAAACTTGAAGATAAATATGGACTGGAAACAATTCCTGTAATTTAACTTCATAATTAGGCAATTTGAGAGAAACAAGTGGTTTCTCTCACTCTGCAGAGGGTGCTGCCAACAAGCAAGAGACCAGAAACAAGTGGTTTCTCACTCTGCAGAGGGTGATGCCAACAAGCAAGAGACCAGTGAAGGAATTGGGTTTTGTTAGACAGAGAGAAAGGAGGTATGACCAACATGAGGAATAAGGAAAAGATGGGTTATGCAGAAAACACTGATGCATCAGAGCATACTGATCTATATTTCATATTCTAAATTCTGTATGCTGAGTATGCTACCACTATGCCTGCTGAGTAGCTGACATGAGAGATGAACATTCACATGCCCATATTTACATCCTGCAGTCAAGTACTCAGAAAACGGGTTAGATTCAACATGCACATCCCTTTCAAGAAAGGAACACAGACATGGGCATACAGGCCTGACAAAAATGCAGTGGTTTTACCCTTTATAACATCTATTGATTCACCAGGGCTAAAAGTATAGCTTTGATATCTAATGGCCCTGTAAAACAGTATGGTTTTGCAGCTGTAAGAATGCAGTTGCTACTTTACTTGGGTATATAACCCACATCCCTTAGGCAGGTGAATGATCCTTGCTGCCAAAGAGCAATCATAGGAATCCCTTGAGTTTTCCCTAATGTTGGCACTCATAGCAGAGCATGAGTAATATAAGGAACAAAGGCTTCTTGTATGGGCACATGCGTCCATTCTTGCATTACCTTTACATTAACAAATGGAAAGGAAATCACCTGTCTAATATAGGCATCTGCTGAGGGGCAGTATCTGAGAAGCAAAAAATGTTTTAAAAAATTGGAACCACCAAATAACTCCACTGGTATCATTGCTAGGAATCTGATGACTGACAGCTTACATCACTGCAGGCAAGAAAAAGAAGAGCCTCAATATTTGGAATAAATTGGGATGAAAACCCTGAGACAGGGAAGAGAAGGCAGAGTTTATTACCACTAAAATCATTGTTAAAAAACAAAGTGCAGTCAGGAGGGAGGTAGTTTCATTACTGTGAAAGACAGTTGAACTAAAAATAATGCAGTTTTATTTCTGAGATTTACTATTAATGATTTTGTTTAAGAAAGCCTGGTATGCATGGGGACAGCTATGATAAAACTACTAGACTGCTTTATCAGCATGGGTTTTTTGCAGTGGATCAGTAAACAGATTTCCAAATAATCAAATGCAAACACTTTAAAAATACACGCATTAGTAGTATGGATTTCTGTCAAGTAGAATACCTAAAGAATATGAAGGAACAACAAAAGGAGGGAGAATTTAAATGAAGCAGTTGTAGATTTGGTATGAGATCTGAGGTGACAGGCATTCCTACCAATATGCATAACATGGTTGAAAAAGAATGGCAGGCTGCTTCAGGCTCTCCACTGCTGATCAGAGTAATATGGTAAATATCTTCTCTATAAGCATACATCACTCAAAAAGAAACACAAATCCCTAACTGCATACAACACATACGAAGGAAACACCTTTATTATCTACACTGTTTCACAGAATGCCAGCAATCAGGAAAACATCCAGATTCCTATAAAGCCCACATAACTGGAATCAAATATGGTAGCAAAAATGACTGCATTTCATATATTATCAGGTTTTCCACAAATGCACTAAAATTGACTTTCTTACTTGAGTTGTGTTAGAGTTTATCTCCATAGCTCCTACATCTTCAGATGTGTGCAATATTTCATCAGGCTACAATGCCAATTGTCTCAGGATAGATGTTAGACGGAGAGTACAACAGCAGAAAGATGAAGACTTGATGGGAACAGAGAGATGAAGACAAATCATTTCCTTTGGCCACAAATTGGCAACTTTTTATAGAGAACCAAAAGGTATTTCACAGAATATTGCTCTAGACAGCATTTTCCACGAATTTTCAATGCCTCCTTTCCAGGGCCTCACCAGTGATCCATGTGCCACAGTTCAACCTATTTTATTGGCCCGGTTCATCCCTGTGCGTCGAGAACGTTCCTGTATATGTTGTTGGTAGGATACCACAGAGGGAGTAAGACAAAAGCAAATCATCCCTCTCTCCAGGTAAGGAAGCCCACCAAAAGGACAAAATATGGCAAGTCTAAAACAGCTAAAACAGACCTAGCTGAACTGCCCTCTAAACTTACTGTTTCTCTTAATTCAGAAAGTGATGGCTCTAGGTTAAGGCCAGCAAAGAATAGCTGGAGGATGGCACTCTTCCTTCAACAGTATTCCAAGCAACAGGCCATGGTATTGCCACAAAGAATAAAAAAATAAAAGCAACCAAACAAAAGCAACCCCAAACACACACAAGAATGCAACCAAACAAAAACATTTAAATTCTTGAAAAATACTTCCCATGGGCTGAACTTATCTATTCCATGTGTCTTTTGATCTTTGCGTGACAATTCTAGATGCAAAAATACAAATTTCATTGCTCTTCCAACACCTTTGTGGAGGCCTTTATGACACAGAACCCCAGAAGCATTACTTCAAGGGGTCACAAGCTGTTGGAAAGGATACTGCTACACATGACATCTGGATTCTTATCCGCCCTTTTATCACTCAGCTAATTTACCTTATACTATAGTGAAAGAATTTCTTTGTTGAAGAAAATACCACATGAATATCATCCAGCTTTCTCCACCAGATAAGACATCGAGAGAGACATTTTCTTCTCTGTCCATCTGCCACCAGAAACCCCTTTAAATAGACATCTGTGCCTCAGCTTCCCTGTCCGTGAAGGGTGAAGGCATATTTGTTTCTCAGATTTTCCATCTGACAGCAGGAAATACGTAGCAGATTCAGCTGTTTCATTTTACATTTTTGGGTTCATTTGATCTCAAAGTCTGAAAATACGCAAAGCCACCACATGACATTTAATTTGGAATATGGTGTATAAAAGAAAGACTGCACAATACTCAATAGCAAAGTGATGCCAAGCAATTGTTTGTTATGAAGAAATAATGGTATACTACAGCTTTGTACACTCTGAAAACAACAAAGAATGGCCATCAGCTTGCAAAATGGTGCTACAAGAAAAGTCTAATTTGCTAGGTCAGAAGAAGTGGGTGATTTTGAAACTCCTGCCTCCCTTGGTACCTAAGGAAAGAGATTAGAATGGGGGGAAACTGCAAAATAATGGCTAAAATATATGAGAGTTCAGAACAGCACAAACTTCATTACTGAAATATCTGGATCGTCACTATTCTCTTCTGGGAGAATTAATCAGATGTTGCAGTTTCAGATTTATAGATTGCTGTGAAAATGGGTAATCTGAGGGGAAAGCCTCATAAAAACTTAACAGCAACACAGAGATAATCTGTGGGCTCACAGTGGCCATGTCAGGGCTAATTGAAATGTTTAAGAGCAGCACAGCTTCCAGGCTCCCTGTGATACATGCTGAAGACACGAATATAGACCATCTCTTTGTCTTGGCTGGACATATTTTATCACTCCGTATCATGAGACTGTCACCCCAGTCTTCTAATTGCTCAAACCTTTAGACACAGGGCACCTAATAATTGCAGTACCATGGCCAGCCTAATAATAAAGATAATTTACAGTTCAAAAGCAAAGGGTAATTTGTAATATGAATGGCTTTTTGTGTCCCTAAGCTCATTTCAGGACTTGAGGATCCATGCAGCCATAGCTACAGCCTTTTGCCTGAGTGTGTGACTTACTGCTCCAGTTTGTTTAGCCATTTTATTCCAGAGAAACACGGAAGCCAGTGGATTTAGGGGAAATCAATGGGGTATTTGGCCCCAGGCAGATTCAAAATTGTATTGTTATGAATTCCCCTTGTACAAGGATATCTCCAGCACAAACATAAAAGATTTTAACTTTGTAGAATAGTCATACCTGTAAGCGTTACTGAAGTGTCAAAGACCAAATGGAAGCATAAAACTCATTCATAATTAGAACAGTATCAGAGTCACAGCGACTGGAGCATTACATTTATTCAGAAAAACAGGAGCTAGTGAAAGCAAAACCAGTGAGTTCTTGGAAGGAGAGGATCAAAGATTCTCGTCTTTATTAAAATAAGGAACAAATCAAAATGCCTCAGGAAACATTTTTTTTTCTTGGTAGCTGCACACTGCAAACAACTTCTCCCACATGCAGGTCCTTCCTAAGCAGTCTCCCTATGCTGCTCTACCCTCTCTGATGGGCTGTGGGGCAGACCCAACATGACCTCCGAGTCAGTGTCCTGCTCTTCCTGTGGAAGAATTTTCTCTTCCACAGCACCAGGCTTTTGTTATACAACCACATTTTTTCTTTGCTTTTTTAAAAGTTCTCTCAGTGTTAGACACAGAACTCAGGCCACAGTCTTAGACTGCTCCTAACTTTGCCTTGCCAGCCATACTGCAAGTATTACAAGAACAAAGCCTCTGTTACTGTAAAGCTTTAAGCCATGACTGTTTTCAAGAAAGTCACAGTGCACTCTGCATAGGAGAGGGAGCTTTTAACCCTTCAGAGTGGGCTTGGTTTTAAAAGAGACAAAGAGCAATCAGGATGCATGTTTTCCCCACAGTGGCACAGCTCTGGACCTGATAACCGAGAGCGCAGTGAGCTGTCTCACCAGTTGCTTCAGCCTCTTGTAATATTTTTGCTATTTGCCCAGCAGGTCTAATGGCTCTGAATGTATCACATAAAACAATTAATCTCAAACAGTAAATAGGTCTTAAAATCTTGTTGACAATCATACCACCAAACTCATGTGTAATTTAAAATACTTTTTCAAAAAATGCTAAAAGGGAGCTTCCAAATGTGATCACACTGACAGAATGGCACTGGAATCTGGGTTTGTTTTAAGCCTACATTGTTTAAAAGCAGCAGGGGACCAAAATGATGATGGCATCACACTGGCTGAAGGGAGGAACCTGAATTGAACTCTCAAGCCAAAGTGTAATCTCAGATTTCAGTTTCTCTATTCGTACACTAAGAAAATCTTATGGACACTGATGGGACTCCAGCACGAAGATGGCTATGTGCACATAGCATGAGGATCAAAATCTGCTGTATGGGCACCACACATGGAAACACTATCCACAATTTTTCTCACCAGACGTCAAACATCTTGAAAGCACAAGTAAAGGAAAGCAACATTCATAAAATCAAAACCACAAATAATTAAATATTTAGTTTTCTAATCAAGTCAAGTTGTGTGTAATCCCTTAAACAGTATTTACAAGCATTTGTTTTCTCCACTGGCTATATAAGAGTACTCTTGGGCTCAGAAATCAGAACTTCTTGATTCATTTGTTTTAGCATGCTTGCCATGTCAGGTGGTTTTTCGTTATTTCTTGCTGTTCCTTTAGAACCTTGTAAACCAGGTCCATTTATTGAAACATCAGCTTTTATAAATATTCCTATCCAGCCAAGCCTCTAACTTAACACATGCTATAATTAAAGCACAGTCATTTATGGAAAGTAACTGTAAGTGGGATAGCCCTTCTTATTCACATTGAGAAATAGCCTGCTCCTCGAGTCAACATTTTTATTTCAGTTAATTTACTTTTGGCATTCAGTCTGGAAAATGTGTCAGTAATTGTAGAATCTGTCTCAAATCTTACTGATTTTTTTGTGTTGCTGGGTTTGCTTTTTGTGTTGCTGGGTTTGCTTTTTGTGTGTTGTTTGGTGGGGTTTTTTTGTTTGGTTTGGAGTTTTTGGGGGGAGGTGTGGGTTTGTTTTGGTTTTTTCCCAGCTAAGACTCAATCTTTAATATCAGCATTAAAAATCTCTGGGATTAAGCATTTTCTATTGTGTTATTGAAACATCTGCTTTGCCAAAACGGGGGTGGTCAGCCATAAGGTCACAGAAGCAAAAGTAAATATGGCCATATTTTTTGATGGAAATTCAAAATAATTTTTAAAAAGGCAAAACATCCAGAAAAAGCCTGTATCTTCCTAGGGTTAGAGGCAGTCTTTAATTAATCACATCATCGTTATTTAGTTTTTTTTTCATTTTGGCAAAATACCAATCAGTAGTCTTCTATTTGGCAAGGGCTGCAGGAAAAATGACATCTGAAAAAAATACTCAAAACAAAACACAAAACCCAGCCAATCCCAAACAGCAGCAAGAATTAGAAGCTGGCATTACAAAAGAAAAGAAAAACCAAGTGTATAAATTAGCAAGTTTAAGCAACCTTTGAGTGCCTTCTACTGTAGCAGCATAGCTATTTGATACATGCAGATTCAATGTGGAACAACTTGCCCAGCATAGGAAAGTACTGAACTCTGTGCCTATTCTGGAACAAGAGATTTGTTTTAAAGATACCCTGGTTCAGCCAAGATAAAGATCAAGTAGCATTTCATTTGAATCAGTCCGCAATAGAATACACAGTGCCCTGTTTAAGTCTCCTGTACCTGGACCATAGATTGGTTACTTTCTCCTCTTCTCACCTTCCCCATCTCTGCCTGTAAATATTTGCATTTGGAAAGACATATAAAGTGATTTGCTTACACAGAAATGCACAAGTTTTCCAGCTGTCTATGTAGCTTGGGAATACACTAAACTTTGTTTTATTCACATTGTTGTTATTGACACTTTGGAACTGTAAATAGAGAAAAATAAATGGGCTATCTATACAAAGTATCTATGGCAAAGCTCTGAGCAAACATGGATTTTGTCTAAAATTAGAGGCTTGCCTGAGACATGACTGGATTTCAGGTCAAACCCAGCTACTAAACCAAATCTTTATTTCTTCCTGCCGGCAGACTCCCACAAGTAACTATAGAAACTGGTAACTGCCCTATATTTTGGCTTGTAATGGAACGCTACCTAACACTCCAAACACTCTTCAATGATTAACATTCATTCTGTCTTTGCTGTCAAATATGAATATAATTTAAATCACCTTGTAATAAGTTTTGATTCAAAGAAGTCTTTTAAAAAATTTACAAAAGGGGAAAAAACAAACCCCACCAAACAAAAAACAAGCCCATAAGCAAAAGAAGCAAACAAGAAAACAAAATCAAGCTAAAAGGACGGGGTAAAAAGGCAGTATGTTCAGAAGCCATGCTGTGTATTATGTACAAGGTAAATATGAATAATTCCAAGACAGCAAATTAAATTGCTGCCTAAACATTAGCAATGTTTTGTACTGTACAAACTCAAATGTTTTTTGTGAAGAAAACATCTTGCTAGCAGCTGCAGAACTGAAACGATTGCATCTCAAAGGATGAAACATGTGAACCCTTTACACTATCTTGGGAAATACATGATATGTAGATAGAGAGAGATAAATATATACACAAGCATCCATCTCCAGCGCAGTTTGAAAAGGACTTTGCATATGCGCTGAGGAAGCACAGCAAATGCTTTCAAAAATGTGGACACCTCAAAGAAAATAAATTATTTTATGTTATTATTATGTTATGTTATTATTATTAGGAGGCCAGTGCCTCTTAAGGGAAGTGCAAAATTTAATGCAAATTAGGAAAGGAATATTTAGAACAGAATAGAATAAACCAAGTTGGAAGAGACCTTCAAGATCATTGCGTCCAACATATCATCCAACACCACCTAATCAACTAAACCATGCAACCAAGCACCCTATCAAGTCTCCTCCTGAACACCTCCCATGATGGTGATTCCACCACCTCCTTGGGCAGCCCATTCCAATGGGCAATCACTCTCTCTGTGTAGAACTTCCTCCTAACCGCCAGCTTAAACCTCCCCTGGCACAGCTTGAGACTGTGTCCTCTTGTTCTGGTGCTGGTTGCCTGGGAGAAGAGACCAACCTCCACCTGTGTTTGAGACATTCTTAATAAATGCTTTTGCTGAATATTGAACTGTTGAGAAAGTTATAAATATTTTACTACAGATCAACTGGTAGGCAGAGGGCAGAAATATTCAAAGGTATCTGATGAATGGTTCTACGATTTTATCATAACAATTTGATTTTCTTTTATTTTATATAGATTACAATCAAGTCATGAAATCCATTAAGTCCTTCTGGGGTTTATTTCAACTTTGAAAAACTAAAGCAAAACATGGATAGGTAGTGTCCTTATCAAATGAGGCACTTTGGATTATTTTTATATCTATTCCCACATCAATTTCACAGAATCACAGAATCACCAAGGATGGAAGAGACCTCAAAGATCATCAAGTGCAACCCATCACCACAGACCTCATTGACTAAAATTTGCTTCTATTATTTGTCTTATCTTCCTAGCTTCTGTTTTAAGAGGATGATTGGTTAATTTCTGAGGGGAGTGGTTCTTTAAGTACAAGGAACAGCTGGAAAGACAGATGCCACCTATGTCACCTTTTTGTTGCTAAAGAAAAATAAAACAGGATAGCAATTCTCGCTGAAGATAATTTTTTACTTAATTCCAGCTGCGACCGTGTGACCAACGTCTACTGTGTTTGGCCCTTTAGCCATGCACATCTGGTAAAAATATTTCAGAGGTGTGGGGAGAAGGAGGTCAGTTTATGTGAAGATTATGATTTATTTTAGTCTGTATAATAGTTTGTTTTTCTGATGGAATTTTAAAAAAAGAATAGTGGTCAGATAATGGATTGGAAGCCCTCTAATGATTGCATTCTCAAAGAACTGAGGTCCTCCCACATGTATAAGGTTTGAGCAGTTCCCTCTTCACAAGTTCTCTACCTGATATATACACACAAACAACAGATCCTTTAAAGAGCTAAACCTACGACCCAAATCTGTGTTGTGGCTCACTGCTTTAAAACTGATCAATGGAAAAAACCAAACCAAACCAGAACCCAAACAAACAAGAAAACCCACCCAAACATCTGAAGCTGGGGACTCAGTCATTCATTATACTGGAACACACAGTTTCAAGCTACTTTGCCACAGTCTGTTTTCACATCTGCCTGTTACTGCAGAAACCCATACAATTCTCCAGCTGCTGCTAAGCTTGTAAAACTCAGCAAAGCCTGTGTTTTAAGTACAGCAATTTAGTGCAATTATTTGAAAGTAAACAATCTACTCTATCAATGAAATATTATTTTTGATATACCACACAACCCAACTTCAGGACAACTTCAGTGAAAATCCATGCTACCATCTGCTGTGTAACAGCAAAGACACACAAAACTAGCCTTAAGAGGATTCTAATCTCCTATCTAGAAGGTGTGCAGGAATTACACTTTGCCTACATAACAGCATTCAGTGGCAGCAGATAGTTAAAACATTAGTAGACGTTCTATCAGGGAACCCTCTTGAATTATGTATTATTGTAGAGATAAACACTTTGCAAACAGAATGATGTTACAGGTGATTTTGAATATTACAAAACTGTTCCTACTGCCAAACACATCCCACAGTTCTGCCTCCAACTGTGTGTATCAGTTGCTGGTCAACAGGAAGTAAGTTACTTCTGTTTTCTTGGCAAAATACAATGACACCCCCACCACCACGAAAAAAAACCCTCAAAGATATAAAATCACTAACTCATGGGCTTTATGTTAATGAAGATATTTATCGCTGAACAATTAAAATTTGCCTGGGGGGTGGGTGAGACGTGGAGTGGGGTTGGTTTTTTTTTTTGGTGGCTTTTTCTTTCTTTGTTTTTGTTTTGGTGTAGTTATTTCATAACTACTGCTTCCAAATGTAAATGTGGTATTAATTCATTCAGACCCTGCAGAACTTACCAAAAGTTTCAGCTGCACTTTTGGATTTTTCTTTTTGGTTCAACCTTTTAAAGCTTTGCAGGACATCTCAATAATCAATTTGAGGTGAATAATCAAATATTTAGTCCACGAAAGTCAGCTGTGGTGAATAAAGTACCATTTCATATAGCTCTGTCCATGACACCCAGTACATTTGGAGCCTTGATGCTCGAATTTTGCATTGCTAAGATTATATTTAAACATAGACTAGAATCATGCAAATGTTTAGGCTGGAAGGAATCTCAAAGATCATCTAGTTCCAACCCCCCTAGACCAGGTTGCTCAAGGCCTGATCCAACCCAGCCTTGAACACCTCCAGGAAGGGGGCTTCCAGAAAATCCTGGGCAACCTGTTCCACTGTCTCACCACCCTCACTGTAAAGAATTTCTTCCTGATCTCCAGTCTAAATCTACCTTTTCTAGATTTTACTATAACAAACCCAAAATTTCAGGTAATTTTTAAAAGCAGCTGCTTTAAAACAAACAAACAAACAAACTGAAGTACGACCTGATAGCCAGAAGCAGGAGCACCCTGTGCTGTGTAGGGGTACAAAACTGTGCCACAATACAGAAAAGCACCTGGTATGACAGCTGAAGAGCAGAAATGCCTCCCAAATGAGAGGTGACAGCCTGTGGGGAAGCACAAAGAGATATCACACCTTGATTATGTTAAGTCTCACTATTTTAATTTGTAGATAGAAATTCATGTTAGTTGCCAGATTTACACCAGGGGTATGTGCATGTGATTTCAGTGATCCATCCCCATTTTGCAAATTACCACTCTTACTTGCCCAAGATACTGTTTAGGCACCAGGCTATGTATGCCATTTGTCAGGCTAAGCACATTGTTCTTCTCAATGGGAACTGCATCCACTTTTTTTAGTTCATGTCTTCTAGGGCTTGTGACTGTGTCACATACAAGTCCAGTAAATATTTCATAAAAGCACCATCTCTTCCAACTAATGTGTACAGTGAGGCCAGAAAAATGTTGTAGTGAATGGAACGACCAAGATGACAACTGCACACAAACCTCAGAGTTAGTGGTAGCAACAATTGCCTCAAAATCTTCTAAAATAGGATTAGAGTCAGGAGTACATCTTTGATTTACCATACAGAGAGGTACCAGTGGCAAATGTTAATCTTAGAATTCAAATAAAAGCTCTGTTCTAAAATGCCAACACATTTCAGAGATGAGGCGGTTTTAGCAAAGAGAACTGAGGCTAGTAGAAATGAAATGATTCAGACTGAACCCGCCCTGAAGGGGAAAGAACACATGTGCTAAATGTGCATTTTCAGAAAACTAGCATTCAAACATGAACAGGACTTCCTACCTACAAACAATGCTATTATTATTTATGCAAAACAGAAGGTGTATCTGCATGTACATTTAGAGATTCACACATAAAATTCATACTGTGTTGGAACCTACAATTCCAGTGCAGGTCAGCGCACAGCAACACCAGAGGTGGAAGAGATTAGCCTTGCCTGATACAATCCAACAAGTCTCTAACAGATATACGAAGTACACTTTAGGCTCTGTGTCCAGGACCAGCACTCTCTCATGGGTCACATTACCACCTGGCAATTCTTTGCTAAAATGCTTTCATGCAGATGTTCTCATGGCTGGAATGCTTGGGGGTTCTCGTTTGTTCTGCCCTCTAAAGCTTTGCATGGCATCTCAATACTGTGTGTCAAATTTTTCTCTCTTGTTTTTATCCATCCCAGACTGCACTGAAACACAGGACAGAAAAGCAATCAGAAGATTTTGTTCTTCGATTTGAATTAGAAAACTCTGAAAAACTTTACATCTTAAGACAGTCTTTGAGAAAGGAATGAAACATTTGGGTCTCCCTCTGCAGTGCAAGGTTTGGGATGGAAACTTAAGAAACTTCACATGCATGTATAATTTTTATGTAACAGTCAATATATTGCTAAGACAGAATTCAACTACCTCTCCCAAATCCTCAACCTGACTCTCAGTGCGATTCCATTTAGAGTGGTGCAATTCCATTTAGAGTGGGGTTACCAATCAAACGAAGGTGGTACCTACCTTCAAGGAAGTGTACTGTCAGAACTTATGCTGTCAATAAGAAGAAATATTGACATCAATGACATGGCTGTGATAGTTCAGCACTGTCAGTGATGCTTGTACAACACTTTTGTATTCAGCACAATAACCACACTTCACACAAGCAGCATCAATCATTAAAAGTCAATTTCCAGCCCTCCTCTTGTATGCCTTCTATGTATTATGCAGAAAAGTGGTGGAACTTATCTTTTCAAGCATGGGGAGAGCCAGAGCAAACCTCAGGTCTTGGCTGCCCTTAGTAGCAGCCAGCAAAAGGTGGTCTAGGATATTTTGAAGGATATTAGACTCCTTTAAACATTCACTGACACACGAAGACCGTGGGTAGAATTGTAATTCCACCAATTACCCAATATGAATCTGTATGCTTTCAGCAATATCTTGGTGAAAATTGGACAGGTAAGGTTCCATTCACACCACTCTCTGCACCAACAGCACTTTGCTGAAAACAGGGAAAGAATTAGATGCAAGAAAATGGAACTGTTATCATTAACACACCAACAGGATCTTTCTGAAGAGATGGCACAGACAGAGCCACGGAATGCACTTGGAAAAATTCAAAATTATTATGCATCTCTCAATCACTTGTCCCCTTTTCCCTCTATCACTGAGTGGATATAATTGTTAAGATATTGCTTTACAGTTAAGGAATTTAAACTTGGGAAACTCACAAAGTCAGCTCATTTCAGTATGTCCAGCAATGCTGATGCAAGGAGATCATTGCTAACATGTGTGGGAAAGGGTCAGCTAATGCCTCCAGAACCAATTGCAGAAGTAACACTTACTATCGACTCAAACGTGCGTATATATGCAAAAAGCTGCATGTAACAGTCTTCCTCGTAAAACTTTGCCATGAAAAAGAAATCTTTCCAGACTATAACATGCCAACTCCTATATCTGTTAATTGCTATTACTTTTTAGGGAACTCATTGGGACATCATAGAAACTGAAAGTATGGAAGAAGATTACATAAATAGATTTTTTTCCTGACTTACTGCATTTAAGATTACTGTTAATTAACATCTTGCAGAAACTTACTAAACAAATAGTTACTTCCCACGAAAGACATGCCTGAGTGTACGACTGCCTGGGTAAGCAATTAAAAACTATAGCTGACAGAAGAAAAGGCTTATGGAAATCAAACAAAGGTGTAATGTAAGAATTTATTAATTCCAAACAGGATTCTTCTCCAGTTTCAGGCACCTCAATACAGGAGAGATGTGGAGGTGCTGAAGTGAGTGTAGAGGAGGGCAACGAAGCTGGAGAAGGGTCTGGAAAACATGTCTTATGAGGAGTGACTTGAAGGAGCTGGGGCTGTTTAGTTTGGAAAACAGGAGGCTGAGGGTGCACTCTGTACAACTACCTGAAAGGATGTTGTGGAGAGGCTGGTGCTGGTCTCTTCTCCCAAGTAATTAGTGACAGAACAAGAGGGAATGGCCTAAAGCTATGACTGGGTAGGTTTAGACTGGATATTAGGCAAAAAATTTTCACAGAAGGAGTGGCCAGGCATTGGAATGTGCTGCCCAGGGAGGTGGTTGAGTCACCAACCCTGGATGTGTTTAAAGGTCATTTAGACGTGGTGCTTGGGAATAGGGTTTAGGGATGAACTTTGTAGAGTAGGGTTATCGGTTGGACTTGGTGATCCTGAGGGTCTTTTCCAACATAAATGTTTCTGTGATTCTTGGCCAATTCACAGACAGACTTCCATTTTTGTTCTTGGATTTCTCCATGAACTTGCTGTTATCACAATGTTTAAACATCTCCTACAAGTTATCTTGATTCATAGTACAGAAACATCCTTCCCCTCCCTACACTTCTGTACTGTATTGGATAATTTAGAGGAGCCTGGCATGTATTCAGGTAGGTCTTAACCTCTTCAAGACAAAATCTTCCATGGAAGTAACCTCAGTCCAGATCCCTCTGGACAAATTGGCCAGACCTGCACAAAACCTGACAATACCTGCACAAATTGGCCATCTCGAGGAGACAGGAAAACTGGGGACTGCATCTACCCATATTCTTTCTCATTTCCATCAGTAGTTCTTGTATAAACTACGCTGTAACTAAATGATCTGCAGACAGAAAATTTGATCAGGCTTCAGGAAAATCTTCACGCAGAATAAGTAAAAGAAAGAATTGCTTTCTTCGGTAAGAAAAATAAAATTAAAGACCAAGATGATCTTGGTATGTGTTTGTTCATATCTACATTTAAAAACTGGCTGTGGTATCTCCTCTCCCTCCTTTCTTGCTCTGATTATAAGAACACAAAGATACTATACTGTTTCCTACACTGTACAGAGTCACCCCATCAGGCCCAAGACTCAAGAGAGATCACAAAGTAATTCATCATCACTGGCAGGACAAGCTCCACACACAATTTCATTATAAGTACAGGAGAAAACATATGGAAACAATATAATGGAAAATATTAGAAGGGAAAAAAATCATTTAAAACCCTTAAAAGAAAAAAATACTTTTGAGCACAAAATGACTCCACTAACTATACTGTGCTTTTGAATCACACCAAATGCTGGCATTGTGCCTCCTTGAGTGAGGCACTTTGCCAGGATATTGCCATCGGCAGCCAGTAATCACCCACACACAATGGGCAACAGAGATTAAGCCCAAATATTTGAAGATTTGCTTTAAAAATATTTTAGCCATATTTAAGAAATAAAGCAGTATTTTATTCTTTCATATTGAAACCATTAAGCCAATTTCTTCAACATTAAAACATTCCTTATTTCCACAAGCCACTACTATAACTATTTCCCTTCCCGGGTGTCTTGCCATAGTAAGTGTGCACACTTGTGTGAGGCAACTTAGTCTAGACAATTCCTCTAAGTCACTCAAGTCCTATGCCAGGTGTTTGTGAGGATTAACCTTCCAAGGACTTAAACAGATTGGGGGTTTCTACAAATTGCTTTCAAATCCAGTTCTTAGACTGGATGATAATTGATATTACGGGATAGAGTTAAAGAAAAGCCTCTCGTGTTCTTTTTTGACTGTTTCAGCACTGTTGTTTCCTGTTTTATGCTGGAGCCAAGGAGTTAAGAGACGTGACAGTTTTTATGATGTAACAATACAGAGAGACTACTTTCCTTAAGGAAAGCAGGCAGAAGTTGTATTTTCCTAACATTACCATGAATGATTTAGTTGTAGTGGAAAGCTTGATTTGTTCTTTGCTATCAGTAATTGATAAGGTCACGGAAAATGTGATACAAGACAGAGATTTGGGAAATTTTGTTTTAATACTGTGGCTGAAAAGTCTTCTGTCTAACAGTTACACGTTCCCTCTGGATTAAGTAACCTTTGCAAGTTTTCCACAAACTGATTCTGCTGAATAGAAATTGATTAATGAGCTCAGACACTGAAATTGTCACTAGAAAATAGCCATTGAGATTCTAGTCAGCAATCACTAGCCTCAGGGTCAAGGAAGACCATGGACCAACTTAGCTGAAAAAAGAGCAGCCTTCATTTATCTTCTCACTAACTTCATTGTAACTGCGCCTGGTGGCATTGGGTGCAGCCAGGAGTCTGCCACCACCTTTTTTTATATAAACCCAGGTACTGAGGGCTTCTTAGACAAGCTATAAAAAATTCCTTCAAGGCTATAATTTCATTGGTCTGGATCTCCACTGCCTCTAGCCTTGTAAAGTTATTTACACCTGTGCAAGATCAGAGAAAAGCTGGAACTGAATGCAGTCTGTAACTCCAAGCATTAGGGACATCATTTATGACATTATCTCTAAAGACTCATACTGACATTGTTTTCAGATTCTTTTGAAAATACATGCCTGGAGTATCATCAAGCTCACTTAAGGTGGTTCACTTCACTCTGCTTCATACACCGATAGCTAATATAATTAGTCACGTTTAAGCCTTTCATAAATATAAGACTCCAGTGATTTTTGTGGACAATGTTCAACACCCACATACACCCCTCCCAAGTCTGTATCAGCATGACTGCAGTCAAATCCATCTTCCAGCCTGTTTGAAGATGTGTCATGTTCAACAGATATGAAAGGACATAAAGAAGGGGGAAATCAATTCTCTTGCAGGTATGATCCCCTTATTTGATGATGTGAAATAAAAAGGATGTAATAAAAACAGGAACAAGGAAGGAGAAAAAAGCTGTAGAAGGCAAACTGTCAGGATATGTAGGGAGCACATCACACTGAAAGGCTGAAGTTTTGAAAGACAATCTTTTTGCTCAGACGTGGTCAAAATCCTTTGATCACTGTAAAAGAGGAGGAGATTATTAAGATTTTTTTCCCAGGACAGAACGTATCGAGGGTACTTTCCTACTAGATTATTATACTACTGCTAGGAAAACCTGTACCCATGAGATAGCAGCAGACATCATATCACAACTGAAAACATTATCTTTACCAGGGAAGTTTGAATTGCAGTCCTTAAACTGTTCCATTTTCACTTAAACTGGACATTGAAGAGGAATTTGAAATTCCAACCTGAAACACTTAACTTTGTCCTATTTACCAGGGATTGCTTATTGACTTAAAAAATTGGAGACTAAAACACCTATGCTTTATTTCTGCCATGATCTTGCCAATTATTTTCCTGAAATTTAATGTATTCTCATTCTTGTTTAATATTCTGAATTTATAGATTTTTAGAGAGATTATCTTGTAATTTCCTTTCTTCATTGAATTATTTTGCATCCAAAAGTTGTCATTACATGGTTTGTAATTTTTGTGTCCTGAATGAATTAGTGGATGATTTTTATAAATCAAACAATTAACTATAGACAAAATTATCATACACACACCTCACCCAGAAAAACTTAAATTCCATTATAGTCTCACTAATTTAAAATGCATTTTAATTTTGAAGATGCTGTTGTTTATTAGAATTCTAAGCAGCAGGTTAGTGGGAGTTCTAGTGGTAACTATAGATATTAGAAATGATGTAGAATTTGTATCACATCATATTTTATAATACATGCTGGCTTTCTAGAACGACAGAAATTTATGAATTGTTAATGAAACAGTCTGTGTTTTATCAACTAATCTCTAATCAACATTCTATCAACTAATTCTGTTTTTCTAGTAGCTATTCCATCACTAAGGTGAGCTGCTTTATCTCTGAAGTTCATCTATTTATTTTTTTTCCTTGTGAAATCTTAACACATTGATTCAGTTTCGATTCTTTTTCTGTCCTTTAAGAACAATACACTTTTTGATTAGTCAACAGCCCTATAGTTTTAAACATCAAAAAGCTCAGTCCTGTGGTTTTTTTTTATTCAGATTTTCTATTCTCATGCTCTGTTTCTTTGATGATTTCTTTCTTTGCATTATGTGCCTCTTGGGCAGATGCAGTCTCCAGGGTACAAAGTGCAGCAAGATATTTAACTGATCCAGTTTTCTGTTTCTCACTTGCAAGATGGGTATTGGTGCAGAAATCCCATACACTAAGACTGGTGGTGACATAATCCCAGTTCTGAAAACCCTATGCCCATGGGCAGCACAGGACCTGAGCTACTAATTTCCATATTCCTATATGAACACTTGTATTTCTAAATCTGCTCTATGTTTTTGAATATGTCACCCTCAGTGTTCCATATCTGCTGCATTTGCAATTCTAGTTCAAAGTGCATTGCTAATCAGGCTGACTTAAAAAATACTAGTAAGTCATACCAAAAAAAAATCTCAATATATGCTAGCATATTTTTGTGGCTTTTTTTAGCTAGCCACAATAAAAGCAACCAATTAACTAAGATTATTTTTTACCAGAAAAATGGCACTTCAGGCACTAAATTGCTAAGTATTAATGAAGTACATGTACAATTTCACAATTTAGTCCAATGCATACTCCTATTTTTTTTTCCCCAATGCCCTCATTGCAACAATAATTGAGATGTAAAAAAAATTTAACAGGGTCCTGCACCTGAGAGAAGCAGCACTGACAGACATACAAGTTTTGCTGCCTAGAAACAGTATTTCTAGTTATAATGATAGCCAGACAAAAAGCATAGAGGCCTGGGTAGCTTCTTTGGGATTATTTCCATTAGTTGTCATAAGGTCCCTGGGTACTTGTACAATCAGTAACACTTCACAGAACCTTCACTTCTAACAAATAATTAGCTAAAATTGAACCAGAGATTTCTTACATGCATGTCATAGGTTTGATATGAATAATGAGCGAAAAGGTTAACAGCAGGTCATAGACTGTTCCCTATCTTCCAGCTTATTTATTCAGTGAAATGAGAAATTGATCACATTATTTCTTATAGAAGAACCTGATTCATTACAATCAGCTCTCAATTGGCAGTTTTTGCTTTAGGCAATTTCAGAACATTACTTATGCTTAAACAGTTACTGGTAAAGTCATTTTACAACTTGTAATCACCTCTCTGACCCCTTCATGACCATAGTCTCAAAAGCTGAAGCATACGTGAAAATTGATAAAAGCATACATAGGAATGGAAAATGAACAGTTAAGCAAGAGAGCTGAACAAACAAAACCACACCACTGAAGTATGGATGACCACATGCAGATATACTAGAAAATACTAGAAACACACTTTTGCACATCATAAAAGCAGGCTGAACCATCCCTAATTTGGCACGATACCTACTTGAGGGAGAATGAATTTGATACTGCATGCAGCACTAACTGGTGGAGAGCAAGAAAAAGGAAAGGCAATGGGGACAGCTCCAGGTAAGGATCTAGAGTTGGAGGTCATGCTGTTGGGGATGGAGAAGGACACAGAAAGCTAGTTCGTTCTTTCCCCTAAGAGTAGCAGGGGTCACTACTGCCACTTCTACTGCCCCAAACTCACTCACCACCAGAAACCAAGCTCTTTTTATTCTATTTATCCTCACCCCTTTTCTAGTGCTTCAACTTTGTCAGCATGTTGGATTTACAATTTATATCTGCTAGGACATACAGTATTTCAAACCACCAGACACTGCAACAGTTCTAAAAGCCAATCACTTTTTGCTCTGGCTAGCACAAAAAATACGTTGATCTAAACAAAATAGCACACACATACATTGCCCCTTTCCAGCCTCAGAATCTCACAAGTTCTCCTGCTTCCAAGCCATCATCTGCAACAGAATGCTAAAGAGAAGGGAATACATTCCTGCTGGAAAAATATGCCCAGTTCCTGTCATAATTCACTGCACCTTTGTAAGTTCTTTCGATCCTGCTCCTATTTAGACTCAGTAGTTTTGATGATTTGGCAACGCACTAAGACCTGAGATTATTTTCCTCCTGTTGGAAATTCTGTGATTTGTAAAGTCAAGTTTTCTATTGTGAAATTGACGATGTGACCATCCCATTTTCCTGAGGTACTCCTAAATGAACAAGAGCTATCAAGATTCATCACTAACATACTGTGCTTGGCATAGGAACAGCTCTGAAAAAACATCACTGACATATAAAGCACATTCACCAATGTGACAATCTCCTTTATCTTTGTGAATTATGGAATCTCACAAGAATTCAGAAACTGTACATGGACTGAATATCCAAACTGTCAGAAATACACATAAGTAGTAGCTAACTTTATCTTGCAAAAGTCCTTATCTGATACAAATTACAGTACATTTCCTCACAGCTCTATCACACCATTCAGAATAATTTTATTAATTTAGAGCTTCTGCTGTTGCAATTCATGTGACACTTAGGAGGCCTTTTTCAGGAATATGAGGTAATTCCTATCACAGGTAGCTTATTATCCTTGCCCTTATATTTGTCAATTACAGTAGTGCCTAGGAATATTTCACTTGTGTGTACCTTTCCTTGTATGATCAAAGTTCAGCCCTGCAAAAGTTTAAATAATGAATAACTTCGGAAGTGTTACTCATTCAGATGTTAAAAGCCAAGCAACATGTAAGAGGACAACATGAAGACCATGAATTAGCTTTGTGAAAAAGAAAAGCATTTTTCCTCTTTAGAACCATGATCTCTAATCAATAGCTGTCTTGGGCCCAAGAAGTGAATAAATACTTTAATTATAACACAATATGAATGTCAACAAGATAACAGCTAATGTATCTTTTCACTATTTAAAGAGAACTAGAATCTGATTGTAGTTTCATCCAAATATGTCTTTGCAAAAGGTTGCAATATTTTGTGGAGTCAAGAGTTGTGTATTTATTTATTGTTTCCAAAATGGACTCTTTTATCATGGGGCTAAAATAACAGAAGGAAAAAATGAGCATTCCACCTTACAGTTAAATCTAAAATTAAGTGATGGTATATAAACCTGTTTTGTGAAAGTATTTTAAAGGATTTTTCTTGAACACAGAATGAAAGCACATTTTTCAAGCTTGAACATCACACAAATCATAGCTGTGATTTTTTGCCAGACTAAACAGAGAAACCCATTCCATGATAAATTGTGCATTCAGCTACAAACATTAGACACCCAAAAAAATAGTTAACACCCTATTTCTGAAGCAATAGTATTATAGCCTTTCTTCAAAGGTTCCTAAATCCCTATAATAAATTGAAGATATTTCATTGTAGACACTAGCAGATTCCATAATGAGTTAAGCCTCTTTACAGTTGATTTTAATAAAGCACAGCTTTCTAAATATACAGAGACTATAAACCATGCAGGTTGCAGCAATAATATGTTTAGTAGCCTTGCTTGATAAAGTGGAAATGTTTGCATGTTTCAAATTGCAAGCAATTTGAAGTAGGAAGTAAGCAAACTAGCTCTTGTGTTATGAAGCTTGACATTGTTAAGCCTTAAGAGAACACATACTTCAAAGTCATACAGACTGAAATATGCCCTGTAAGCTCAGCAAGAGGAGTAATGATGTACTGCACAAAAATAATCACAAGCTTCTCTTTTAGTGAGAAGATGCCTAAGAGTAAACTCTAAAAATTTATGGTGAGTCCCATTTTTAAAATCTATTCATTTTTAATTGTCTTATGAAAAGATCAGTGCATATGAAAAACACAAGGAAGCTTTCCTTTGGATATAAACTAAAGCAAAGTAAGCACTGTAAATAACAAAAAGCAAAAACTATACCAGCATTTTAAATTAACTGATAGAGTCAGAAATATCACTTGATAATAAATCTTTTCATTTCAGGCTGCTCATTTTTGACTGTGAGCTGCATTTAATGCACCTTCTTTTTCCTTTGCTCCTTTAGTACTCATTTAGATGAAACTCATTGGCTGATGTTAGACATCATTATCATACAGCACACTGAATACCACACATAAAATGTTGTTGGGGCCATATAAAAATAAAAATACTTAACAAAGTCTCACCACAGAAGTGAGAGTAACTATTTCTATTCATTCTGTTATCACCAAACTACAGTTTAAAACAAAAAAACCAACCACAACAACAACAAACCAACCAAACAAACAAAAAACCCCAAACAAACAAACAAAACCCCCAAACAAACAAACACCAGGGGGTGGGGAGGAGCAGGTGGAGGTGTTCACCTAACAGCTCCTCATCTATTTCAGAGAAGAATATTTCCTCCACAGCTCTTTTATTCTTAGTATACACAGTATACTCAGGGTGGTCTCCTTGGAAATATTTTTTAGTACACAGCAAAAGCTGACAGATCTTACATTGTGCATATCTTTTTGAAAGATCATTAAGTAATATACAAGGATGGCACTTTAAGCTAACTGAATGAGATATTCCAAATTGACTAATTTAATGGCAAATCCTAAATCATGGTGGGGCTTTTAAAAATCCCTGTCTGTATGCTTGAACACAACAAATGCCAGTACATTGGAAAGGCCCTGACATGTAATCAGCATTGCTTATGCAATCCACCTTGAGATGCTACTTGAAAGACTGCTAGCGATGGCTTACTGTTAGTAAGAGAAATCAACACATATAAAAATATTTGAAGTTTTTATAGCATCTTCTGACACTCTTGAGTCCTCAGATGAAGAACTAAAGCTGATGAGTACAAAGAGTCACAGAGATGCCCTTCCCTGATTTCAAAGATGTTTGCTGAGTTGCTGTGTAGGCATCACAGAGCACCAAGTGAGCTAACCTGCGCTGCCAGGGAGGTCAGATTAGCTTCTTTCCTGCTCTGTTAGATGACTCCAAAAATTCCATAGTACGTGATGACTCATAATGTTCCCTTTCTCACGGATGTATAGATGTTTATGGCAGTCTTCACATAAAGGGCTTTACAAGCTGAGTTTAAAACACAAAGAAACAAAGACTTGACTAGTGAGTTCAAACAAAACTGCTGGTAGAACCAGACATACAGCACAGGATTTTGAGTTCCCATACCTTTGCTTATGTGCTAGGAGACTGAATCTTCCCTTTCAAACAATTAGAAAGTGATGGCAGCAGCAATATCAGTCTTTGTTCAACCGAAGCTACAGAACTTTTTTTGTGCGTAACCAGATCTCTCTGGACAGTCTCTCTTCAAGCATACATGATGTATGCAACAGGCCTTTTTTCCAAAAACCAAGAAACATTAGTCAGCTCAGCAGAAACAGTGCTTGTGGATTTCTGTGGGCTCGTATCATCACAAAAGGAATTGACTAATTTGATCCCGATCATATGCAGGTGATGATTATGTCCATTGTGCCAATTCTGATTTAATAGGTAGCTTCAATTTGGTATAAAATAAAACCCTACTGCTTTATGTATGGGTCTGGGTTTTTTGTTTGTTCTTTTGGGGTTTAGTGAGGGTTTATTGTTTGGTTGTTGTTTTTTTGGGGGGAGGGGGAAGTGAGTTTTTTTGTGGGCTGCTTTTTTTGGTGTTTTGTTGTTTTGGGGTTTTTTTTGTAAGTCACATGCACTGAGAATCAGAATGCTTTGTCAGGTAATGCTTTCAGTTGATGCTTTTGGAGACTTGAATGCATGTAGCTCCTGACAATGATTATATGCATGTGTTCCATATAATTCCAAAAGCACACCCATTATGAAAGATTAGTACAGTTGTGGGTATGATGTATTTAGGTCGTCTGTTACTGAACATTTCCACTGTCAGTACAACAAAAGTGTGATGATCACAGTTAAAGCGTAACAAAGAAAATGCTGTTAGGCAATTAGTAAGCTGAAGTCAGCAGTACTAAAGTGAAATATATCATGTTTGGAATAGCACAGTGGTTTGCTTGTAACAAATGCTGAAACAGGTCCTCATATACAGAACATATCCCAGCCTTAGAAAAAAAGTTTAGCACAGAGTTAAAGCAACACATCTTTAACTTATTCTTACATTTCTTACTTTTCTTTACAAAACAGTCTCAGCCACTGGGCTCCCTGGAAGGTGAGGTGAATATTCATTCATTATGGCACATTTCCCTTTTTGTGACTTACAGTAGCTTGCAGTTTGGTTTAAGATGTTTTACTGAGCCCATTTTATAGATGTCAGACTTCAATCATCTTTAGCCTAGTTATAGCTATGAAAATAAACCCTACTATATCATGCTATAAGAATATAGGCTAAATCATTCCTGATCACAAAGTGAGGATTTAGAAAATCAATGAGACACAGTTTAGAAAAACTATGAATGAAATGAAAGAAGCTAAAGCAAAAGTAAAGGACAGAGAGTGGAGGCAAAATAAAATAAATGACAACCCAAACCTGTTGCCCTTCAGAATTACCTAAATTGTCAAAAATTCAAAGGAGTAACTTAATGAGCTTTTCCAGAATATGGGGAGATACAGTTCTACTGCAATTTGCAGTAGTGACTAGACAACAAGACACTGAGAACTGAGGTCTCCATTCACTTCTAAGACTATGCCCTGAACTGCCCAAAACTAAATTCTAGAAATGTTAATACCAAAAGAAGGGAATTCACCAAACAAATACTTTGGCAGGATTGCTAAAAGCAGCAATACCAAATGCTTCACAAGTTAACAACTATGGAACAACTGCTTTTATTTATATGAGGGGTACAGATCAAAAAAGTAGTAAAATTTGCTTGGTGGATCAAACTTTCAATAATTTATTAGAAGGAATGAAAATTGGGAAGGATGGGAAAAGGAAATCATAACTTGGCCTGATGCTTTGTTTAGGAGGACCTCTTAGATGCCTGTATGGATCCATACCTTCCCACAGGCTTGTAAGTGAGCAATCAGTGACCAATGTGAAGCAGTAAGTCACACCACCACTCTTTAACTGTTACAGTAAGCTGAGTGTTGTCTGATAGTGTTTTGGTGCTGTTTAGTGGAGTTTGTGCCTGTGATGGAATCCATAAGTTAAAATTCCCTGGCACTTGGCGCGTACTGCGGACAGTTCTACAATGACAAACCCACAGTTGCACATATTTGGCCTGCAGCTTTTAAAGACTGTATTTTCAGGACAGACATCAGCCAGATGCTTTGGGAAAGTCCATCACTGTTACTCCATAGAAAGGGAAAAAGCAATTATCTCTTGCAAAAAAAAAAAAAAAAAAAAAAAAAAAAATCTTACATCCTCACTGTGGTCTCTCTTACCAAGCCACTGACTTCCTGTCAGACACTCATTGCATCTGTGACAGGATCATTTAATGTCACATTACTGACCTTCCACATTCCTCGTTTACAAGCTGCCAGTACCATGCAGGCAGGTAGAACCAAACTTGCTTATGGCTCCAAATTAAAATTATCTTAGAATCTATTTAATGACAGATGAACTACTACAAAAGATTGTCTATGAACACTTGACACTGGAGTCTAATTCACTGTTTATCTTTACTGACATTTATGTCCTTCGCTTTGACAGTCATGAGTCTCTCCAAAATTTCAATTTTCTATGAAGGTCTGCTTTTTGTCTCTCTAATCCCATGATTCCACTTAGTTCTAAAGGAAAATTTATTCTCCCAAAGGAAAAGAAATTTCTCAGGTTGCTAGATAGTCCTCTGACGCCTTTTGTTATAGTAGAGTTGTAGTCCTAGACTTTGTTCCAGTGGAGCAAATACCAAGACAATAGCCAGAGCATCACTGTGTTCCACCCGTACTGCACAGACAGTGTGCTTGGACAGCAAACATTCCAGTGACATCTGACAAATTATATTAATAACAGACAGGCAAAAAGAGGACTTAAGATTTCTACTAGTCCACTACTGTATTGGCCACCAGCGAAACACCTTAGATACCAGCTGTCTAAAAGTTGCAAGTCAACTGCAGATGTTTGTTAAGTTCCCAGCACACAGGCTTCACTTTGCTTTTTGTGTGTATCTATAAATTCCTCAGTATTCGATCCAGGTTACAGTTCCTTAATCCATTTCCTTCCCATTCTCCATAATGAAGATCCCTCTTACATTTGCCCTCTTCCAGACACAGCAGGCATAAACTCCCTCTCCTTCTCCCTCTTTAACACAGAGCAATGACATTATGTTTCTGTTTAATGCATTTTAATTGCTTTTAATGCCATTTAGCAGTTGAAAAACAAAGGAAGGGAAAAAAACGCACTAACCCTCAGATATATAACAACCATAAGTGTTGTGCAAAGCACATCTCATTAATTCTGTAGGAAACAGAATTATGACGTGACTGAGAGTACAGTCAGGCACCTGAACAATGCCCTGTGCTTATTTGCCTTATGGTGACTCTACTTGAGCTTTTAATTATGTTCTATGGCATATACAGATAGCCCAGACTTTCTTCAACAATCTAAATTGTTTTCCCAGGACACCAGCCAACACTGACAATATGCTATTTTTTGGGATTAATTGATTAATTGTTTAGATAGGCAGGACTACAGTGACATAAGAAAACCTGCAGCCACCACACAATGCATGAGGCCTGAAGAACTTGCATTCTCTGGTAAGAAAGACACTGGGAGTAGGATCAATCTATGCAAGTCACTTCTTGTTTGGTTTTGTTTATTCCTTCCCTCTGTTTTTCTGAGCTTTCATTTTGAAAGATGCTGAACTATCAGGAAAGCTGTACTTAAACCAAACCAGCATAATAGGTGAAATAAAAATGACAGAAAAGTATGTACAATGCCAGGGCAAGAATGCCAAGAATACAAAGAAGTTCTGGAGTTGTGTTAGTTTGAGGATCCCCCAATCAACATTGTGTTCTTTTAAATTATTTCCAGAGCGATCTATAATACTTTACTACCACAAATAGAGAGAACAATCCTAACTCCATACATGTTTGGCCATAGGCAACAGGGAAGAGAGGCCATTGCCAAACCAGCAAACTAACAAAGGGCAGTAAAATAAGTGCAATTTAATGCCTGTAAAACCAGGCTTGCTACTGATGCTGTTAACAAGAGTCAGGATCTGAGAGGAGGCTGTAGATATCTGCAGGAGCCCTATTCAGCAACAGTTTTCAAATGCACTGACTGCCACCAGGCTTCAGTGGTTTGTAGCCTCAGATGCATCACTTCACTTTCTCTTTTTCCTTTACAGGAATAACTCAATCCCTTTTATCGGGGACAGTAAATCTCAGATTTGTTTATACTACTTTGAGTAGCTGCTTCTTGATGTCCCAGGGCCTACAGGGAAGACAGAGTTACATCTTTACTCTTTAATCTGAGCTATGTGTGCCTTCAAAATCAATGTTAGCAGCAGAAGGAGAAAGTGAGATTCCAAGACTTTATTTCACTATCATATACAAATATACAGGTCCATCTAACAACCTCAGAGGGATTTTTGACTTTCTGCCCTGGTAATACCCTGCACACCATGACTGGAGAAAGTGAGGTATTTAACATCCACAGCAGACAGGGAACCTAACTCCTGAGTTCCCACTTCTTCATTTCTACTGCCGCTGTTATTATTATGATGTACTCACTCATCCAGTAACCTATACCTTTATCAGATCTATGATGATGTAACTACATTGTCTTCAACTGAGTTAGTGATTTAGACTAGCATAAGATAATAACTGGACCAAATAAATAACTACAAGATGAGAATAAAGACCAACTAGTGCTTGCACAGAAGTTGTTTGCAGCAGAATTAATTCCATCTGTAGTAAATCTAGACGGCAGTCTGAAATGTCAGTAGAAAACCAAGGATACTTTATCTTTCTCATCCTATTTAGTTTAAGATATGTGCTTTGGTGTCTTTTTTCCAATCAACACTATTTTTTAAAGTTGTCATTAAATGTAAATGCCCAGTTCTGGCAGACAATAAATGCCATTCAAGAGTCTTATGGTATGAAAGCATCTTTCCTAGATCTACAGATTTCTGCAGAGCAAGGGTTCTTCACTGGTTTCTAAGAATTTATACATATCATGTCACATCACAGACTTAGCTATTACAAAGAGACAGTGGTACCTTCCACACAAAGGTCATAGGCCACTGTTATTGACATATGCCTTTAATCCCTTGGATGCTTCAAAAGATGAAGATTAGCAGCAACCCTCAGAACTCATACCCGGGAGACAGTTATTTGTCAAAAAGTTGATATTATTGATGCTTACAAAAGAAGGAGAGTATGTAATTTATCTAATAAAAGTCAGGTCTTGTTTGCCTAGACTCCAGCATTTTGACAGTTCCCTTGCTGAATTATTTGATGTCAAGTTTCATATAATAAATGCAAATTTTTCATCAGCTATGTGTCTTCTTAGGAGCAACTGGTATCATTGGATGGATTTTCTTGCTTGGTTTTCTCCAGAGTTTTTCCCTCTTAGAAGTCTTTGTTTCCTTCAGAATTCATTATAAATGACATAATTACATGTCTTTTTCTCCCTTGATTTAGAGCATTTCTTACAGATGATGATTTACCACTTGGAAATTACAAATAGCATGAACAGATACAACCATTATATCACAGCATTTCCTTTACAATCCAGAAATGTAGTTTAGCTGAACTTTTCATAAATTATACATAGGCAGGTCACATTATTTCTCTTAATGTTCACATGTGGCCCTTGATGCAAATGGAAGTGTTTCCTCAAACTGAATTAGAAGGATTCCTCTGGAATCTTGAATATATTTAACATTGGCATGAGCAGAAGTGGACATGACATGCAACTAAAAGTGACTAAAGAAAAACTTTTATGAGGATTCTTTCAGGCAATCACAATGTTTCAGTAAGATGATGCTCCAACTGAACTTCAACTAAGGTAGAGTTCGTCCAAAACCCACTGAATCTACTGAAAAGCTTTCCATTCATTTTCACTAGACATTAGCCCAAGTTTAAGAAGACGCATTAACAACTCTTTCAATTTTTTTAGTCCCAATTTACACAGAGAGAAAGAAAAGTAATATGATATTTTAAAGTGTAAAGAATGGTTGTATAAGGCTAGCAGTGGTTTTATACAGTCACTTGTTATTGTGAGATTTATTTATGGAATTGCTTGGCTGTTTTTGTAGGTTGTTCTTTAAAGCTTACAAAGATCAACCAAGAATGTCTTTTTTACATAATACAAAAATGCCATAGTATTTGTTATTTTGTTTCTGTTCTTACAGAAATGCCAGAATTGCAATGTCTTCTGCTTTAGAAAGAGATTTAAAGTAAGACTGTAAGCTACTTCTCCTGACAACAGTAATCATTAATTAATGAAGTCAAAGGCCAGAACACTTTTACACATACATTTGCACGTATCCATTAGTGTGTTAGTTACTGCTGATACACATATGCACTATGGGCTGCATCAGAGTCTGTTACAGAACGTACAGCCTGATGCCCACTGAAATCAATCTATGAATCCAATGGCATCAGTAGAGTCCTGGGGGTACATGTTTGCAACAGATGGATGCTCAACAGAAAGTTATTAGTGTTTTAAACAGATTCATCCTCTCTTCAAAAATGAGGACTGGAGTGTTCATTAACAGACTGAGGAGAAGAGGCAAGAGTGCCAGGGGAATTAAGGGTCTACATTTAGGCAATGTTAATGAGGAATACTCTCAAAAGGTTTCCACTTTCATAAGAAGCCTTCAGTTTATTTTATAAACATAGAGACCATTAATCCAGATTGTTTTCAGGCTACAGTCTTTGCCAGAGAATGGTGAAGGTTAGGGCTTTAGTTCACTTTAGTCACGACAGGGCTAGGCCAGTGCTCAGGACCTCCTAACATACTACGCTATTCACCATGTCTAATACCAAGCTCCGTTTCTTTCGTCAGCTATTTGCAGATCAAAACCAAAAGCAAACAAACAAACAAAACCAAACAAAACCCTCAAACCAAACAAAACTAACCAAACAACAACAAACCAACCAAACAAAAACCCCACAGGTGTGTTAGACTACCTTAACATTTCATTCATTGTATTCAAACTTGAAATAAAATAAACAAATAAATCCAAAAGTCCACAACTTAATTATTTCTGATCAAACAAGTTGTTAATCCAGGATTTGATTCTGAAAGTCATGCAGGAGAACAAAATTCACCCACACAAAAAAGCTTGCAGATACCTAACAGATACTGCAAAAGTTCCTGTCATTCCTAACTCACCCTTTCTCCTAGTCATATATTGCCATTCCTTTGCTTCTTGCAAGACTGGCATTTATCTGATCATGTAGATCAGCTGACAGAAAATACACCCTGTAAGAAGTAACAAATACATTTCAACATGATATAGACATGTGTTGCTCCATACGAACAAATGAAAATCTTGACTACAATAAGAACGCAAAACCAAGAAGTAAGCTTTAACAGCTGATCACCAAACCTAAGCCAAACAATCCCAAAGAGTTTAAGAAACAGCTTCGTACTGAGATGAACTTATTTGTCTCTTTTGAGAGCAGGTCCTTCCCTCCACATGCTTTGCTTCTTCTCACTCATCTGAATTTTCTTTGGGTTATTGGGTGGGGAATTGCTTTGGCCAGGTTGATAAATCAAAGTATTTCAAATAAGCAGCAGGAACACATGGCAGAAGTACCAGCAGAGGGACAGAGCAGGATCATCTTCTTCTGGGATGAATTTGTAGATCTGTTTATTAAGTCCACTGGAACCTAACCACCTGGCCAGAATAAAAGTATGATATGCCATGAAACCGGAACAGGAGAGGCCAGTTACCAATGGTATTATCCCAGTGGCCTTACAAACTGAATCACTATAATGAGTAAGTTTCCAAGCAAACACAAGAATGATGTCTACATAATTGACAGCAACTGATATGCTCCCTCCTGACACACCCCTTGTGCTAGGAGGAACTGACTAGCACAACTTTTTCCTAGCAGAAAAAATGTACCAGGAAATGTAAGTGGTGTTCCAAGTGGCAGGATTATGTCAGTGTCTGAACTGACCAGTGATGAAGGTCACCTGAACAGGTAATACCAGCACAACTGAGGCATAGCATTTACTGACAGAGATAATAAGAATTAAAAAGCAAAAATAATCAGAAAAAAAATTTCAAGTTGGAAAATTGTGTCTATTGTAAATGTGATACCTCAAACATTCATGTATATTTTGGTTTTGTTAGACTGTCCTTTAAACATTGCTTATATTTTAATTGGCCAGCAAAAGTAAGATATGCTGCTTTCTGAAGGAGTAAGAAAAGGAATTGATCTTTGTCTGTGAGACAGAAAATTTTTTTGTCTGACCAATAACAGTTACATTATATTCTCGTGTTCTTCTGTGAGTCTGCTTTCTGGGTCCCATACCCAGACTATAAGGGATCTTTATGTTTAAACCATTAGGGGTCTGCTGGTGCCTTGGACTTCTACATGTTACTTCAACACTAACAGTTGTTTGGCCCCTGCATATGAGAAATGCTTAATGACTTGGGAAGGTCAAACATGAAATTAAATCAACAATTTTACCTGAAGTTTTAGCCAGGTTACTTTACCTTTCAATTTCTTTTTTTATTTCTTAAATATACAATTATATACTAACAACACATCTTGTTTTTAATAAAAATATCCTGCAAAGTTCAAGGTAATTTTTAAATCATATTTTGAGTTTACTGACATCTGTTTTTGAAAATCCCTCCTATGAAAAGATCTTTTGAAAATCAAAATAATTTACAATAATGAACAAAATAGTCTATAATCTGAAAGATAAATACATACTCTGTGTTGTGAACCTGCAAGATTGAAACAACTAAGAAAATTCAAAATGTTACACACAATCATCTTCATGTTCTTTTCAACCAGCTCTAGCTATACACTTATTACAGTAAAGCAGCTTTTAAAAAGCAGCTGTCTTTTCCACCAAGGGGTGACAGCATTTGATTGTGGGGATAATGTGTGTAAATGATCCCTTCTGACCTTGTATTCTTTGTGCATTCTAAGTTCACACTGAAACCAACTATGTGTTAACAATAGTATTCTAGCCAAATTCTAATGGCATAATTGTGTCATTATGACTACCTAAATTTCCCTGCTTTCATTTGGATACAGCATTTTATATTCTGCTATTGAGCCAAAGTCTTCAGAAGGAGTTTTGCCACAGATTGGCTTACTAAGATTTCGGGCACCTTGGTATATTTCCCTGATGAGGCAAAGGCACTTAAACAGCAGAGCTTTCTCCCTTCCATATTGCAGGATCTGGCAACTGTTCAAAAGCAAACTAACACTATCCAAAATAGATCAGCAAATAAACATATCTACTCAAATGGAAACACAAGAAGCCATTCTGGTTCTGACTATTATCACCTGACCTGGAATTTAGCTTGGATACTTCATCAACATAATTACTCTCACAGAGACTGCTTGTCAAAGGTTCTTCTTCTGCCTCACTGGTCAATGGACACTTTGCACAAACAGAGAAGCATAAACAATATTATAAAGGACAAAGTAACTTCTGCAAACATTTCATCAAAAGTTTCCAAAAAATTACTATCTTCCTACCTCAACTGTAATCATAAAACCTTTAAGTCTAAGATAAAACATCCAGACACCATAAGGGCCTGCACACTCTGATTTTGAGGATGTGTTGCAATGAAAAGATGAAATGATTTAAAATTAATAACCAAAAAAGTGAGAACTTCATGAGGGAAGTCAGATACAAATGCAAATTTTGAAGACTAGAATTTCCATACTTGGTGGTGAAAAGTCAAACACATGGCAAGAAAAAAATAATAATAAAAAAAAGAAAGCCACCCTAACACCCACCACCCAAATTACTGCTCGCAGAATCGATAATATAAAACATATCTCCATTACACTCTGATTTAATTGAAACTACATTTCTCTAATCCTTGCCAGGAAAAAACAAATAATATGGCTACAGAATTCATGTGCCTACATTTTATCTGCACAACCTGCTTCAAGAGTTAAGCCAAGTTTCATTAAAAATTATGGGCCTCATAACTTTTGGGGGGTTTTTCCCTCTTCTTTTTTTTTCTTCCCCCTCCTCCCCCCCCCCCCCTTAAAGATTCCCATATGGCACCAACACCAGGAAAAAAAGTGTGGCAGTGCAAAGTTTTTCCCACTCTTAATTTTTAAAGAATATTACAAAGTGAGTTTGTGGCAAAGTTCAAAACTGTCAACAAAGAGAAGTTTTCACTTGCGGGAAGTCTCATGGGTTGTTGTACAAGTCTTGAAATAGGATCTTTCATCTGAAAGATGGCATACAAGATGTTCTCATGGCTTATGTACTGAACTACACCAGCTCAGAGGAATACAGCCCAGTTCTTGCTGGGTGCTCTGATAACTCACATTTTGGTATTAAGGAATTCTGTTGTATTACTGTGGCATCTGCTAAAAAGGCTGGACATGATCACAGCCCTTGCAAAACAAGTTTTTTAACAACCAAAACCTTATGACAGGTTATATTTCAGTGACTTGGAAACAACACTGCATTATCTGAGAAAACAGCACAGATGTTGCCTAATAAACCGCTCAGTTTATGCATTGTATTAACCTCATGAAACATTTATGCAAATCTTGCATTAACAAAAGGTAAAAGAATCATTATAGGTTATGAAGAAAACAATGTGACAACCTTTGTTTTTACCTCCATGTTTTATGGGGGCATTTTAACTCTTAGGGGTTTCTGTTTAGGAAGACACAGGGGCATTATAGATTTTCATCTATTTTGTTTTCAGTTCTGCTATCATTCCTTCCAGCTGATTTCACATTTTATAATGCTAATAGTGGGTGTATGGTTTTGAGTTTCTCTACTGTCAGCTGGTCAGTAGGTCTGAGGGATATATTTAATGGAATCTGACAGCTGATGGAACTGATCTCATTGAAAGGGGATTTGATATGTGGGATGAATGTGGTGACCCTCAATTCGCCATATTAATGACCATTATTATTCAAACTCTTGCAGCCAATATAACTCTTTTTTGGACACAGCAGTACATGTGTATAAAAGAAATGACTTATGGATGAGTTGGTCTGTATACTACTTTGAGTGTCATTTAGATAGCATGTCAAAACAGATTAGCTATTTTACCCTGAGATAAAATTAAAGGAAACACTTTTGTACTCTGTACACTTGTAAATAAAGTAATCATAAAAACAGATAGTTTCACTGGCCTGAGTCAGAAATCCAGCAAATACACACACCTTCAACTGTGTGGGAAAACATACTTTGCTCTGGGCAATATAAAATAAAACTTAGCACTCAGATACCATAGCTACAACCAACAGGTCTCCCTCACTGAAATTATGAGGCACCCTGCGTGCACAAATAATATTTTGAGAAAAAGAACTGTATTAGCCTTACTTTACACAAAGCAGAATTTAGGTAACGACAACAGAACTGGAGCAGAAAACAATATATTGTGTTGATTTCTGAGGATGTATTTACTGTTTTATTTAGTCTCTGTTTGCAGAAGGAGAAATTTGGCCCAAAGATATGCATGACAGAGAAATGATACTGTATTAAAAAAATAATCTTAGATTTCTGTCATCTTTTAGCAGAAAGGGAGTTGGTCACAGATGATTTAACAGATGTATAAAGGATACAAAAGAAAAATCATAATATGTGACAAAGAATGACAAGGAATCATTTGTTTTTAAATTACACAGTGCTGCTACTTTTGACAGTCACAAATATAAAATCTATTATTGATCTTGAGCATTGCTTCCTATTTTGAATGTCTTTTAAAGCCAAGGACACTCTAATGCCATTTAATCAATAACTGCTTTCACATTTTTAAAGCAAATATACAATTTGTTTACAGATTTTAAAGGCTACTAATGTCCATTGCCTTTCTTTTCTATCATGTCTGAGAGGAAGTGCTGTTCTACACTATTCAGCTAGGGTGCCTGCCATGCTAGGCAGGTCAGTCAAACCTTTGCAGCCTGTTTTATGGCTTGCACATGAACAATATAAGCACACTGCATTTCTCTCTTTTCCTGCCTTAGCAAGTTCCCCAAAGGGAGTGGATGCTTTGAAAGGAACCAGATAAAGTGAAGCCACCACCAAAATAATGCACCAAGACACTCAACCTACATAAATAAGTATTGCAGCATGAGGAATGCATCAATAACTTTTAAGTTATTAAGGGAACCATCTGAGAAAGAGGATGTAATTAGATCATGGCAGTGAGGGTCACATTTGGTTTCCATATTTTTGAGGATTCAGTCAACATTAGAATATCTCAACTACTGTATGGTTTGAAAGGCTTAAACCATATGATGACACTCGATTGCTCACCCATCTAGCCAAAAATGCAAATGCACTTGAAAAGTCAGTTCTTTAATCTTTTATTAACTGCCTATATATATATATATATATATATAAAAACATTGTTAACACATGGGCAAGGGCACTGTCTATTATCATCAGCTTATGTTTACTTCCTGGTTCATCCTCTATTGATGGGATTGTTTATCAAATTTACTATCTACACTTTCAGGTTAACATTGAAATTGAAATGAAGGCAGGCTTTGACATTCACAAAGAACACAACCCCATGAGACGACTGAGAGGGTATCGCATCAATGTGTATAAACATCTGATGGGTGGGTGCCAAGTGGAGGGGGCCAAGCTCTTTTCAATGGTGCACAGTAATAAGACAAGGAACAACAGGTTCGAACTTGAACACAGAAGATTTCACCTCAACATGAGAAGAAACTTCTCTACAGTGAGGGTGACAGAGCACTGGAACAGGCTGCCCAGGGAGGTTGTGGAGTCCCCTTCTCCGGAGACTTTCAAAACGCACCTGGATGCATTCCTGTGCAGACTACCCTAAGCAATCCTGCTTTAGCAGGGGGGTTGGACCCATTGATCTCTTGAGGTCCCTTCCAACCCCTGACATACTGTGATAAAGATAAAAGTAAGTAAGAGGAAAAGCTTATCACACATGCTAATTTTGTTTGAAAATTCAGACCCTTAACACTCTAACCCACATTCACTTTTCACATACCTCCTGACAAGAATCCTCTCACCATCCACAACCTAAGACAACATTATGGTTATTCTTTTCTTACGCTGGAAACAACATCTCACTTGCAAGACATATGCATCTGCAATAGGTCTCTGCAGGAAAATAAAAAGGATGATACCCTCTCTTTGGATCTTCAAAACTGTTTACAGTCCTGTTTCAAATACTGATTATTAGTTCTAGCCAGTGATAATCAATGTCCTAGTGTCAGGACTTCATTTCTGATCTTTCCATTGTTCCTATGCAAGAATACTTGATCACCTGATCATTGGCAGCCACCTATACCTGTGCATATTTACATAAGTGCTTCTCTACATTACATACACAAACAGAAAAAGAATACATATGGCACTAAATTCTTTCTTGTAATTTTAATTTGATTGCACAAAGAAATGTGAAACAGGTATCAGTGACCATCCCACTTTATTTTAAGGGAAATCAATCTAAAATAAAACAGAGAAAAACTGAAAGAATCAAATTTTAGCTGCTTTTGTTCTACTTTGTGTAGAATGAATACAACACTCTGAAGACTTTAGGACCCTGAATGCTACATAATCCCACACATTGGTTTGCTGAAGCTGAGCCACAGCTGTTCTGATAACAGACCCTTTGAAATTGCTACAACTTTGAATAAAGGCAGTGTTTGCAGTAATGATGTTGCACGGGTGGTAGATTAATCATTGCTGCACATATTTCCCAAGGTTTTTTGTGCTGCTCTTAAATGAGTGCACAGCAGCCCTTACATCCAAAACTAAGCTCTTTTGCCCATGTTGTCAGACTGGTCAGTCAGACTACAAATGAAGCGGGTGAATCTGATCACCTATTAAAAAGGGCATGATTTTACATGCCTTAAACACAGTAACATTTATCACCTAATCATGGGAGAAAAGCTGGTTCCAAGTCCCTAGTACCAGTATTACATGCAAGAAGAAAAACTCTAGAAGTCAAGATGGTAACTGACAGAACAGGGTTCCCACTATATAATTTATTAATTTGGATTTGTACATTATCTTTTTTTTTTTTTTTTTTGGGGGGGGAGGAAATCAATGAGTATACATAAATCCAACCCTGTGACTTGTATCAAAAATGTAGATATCCTGAATGTCTTGGTTTAAGACAGCTAAAATTCACCTAAGAGAAAAATAAGTTTTCTTTTAATAAAAAATCACATTCCCTTAATTCAAACCTGAAAATATTAGAGGTCATGTATGTGCAGTTTGAGGTGAAATTCATTTATACTACAAATTAAATTTTCCCATTGCTGTACTTGGTTATCACAGTATTAATTTTACAGCAGACAACCAAGTCATTCCATCTCTCAATGAGGGCTGTAGGTCTCTGCTAATGCTACTTTCCCGAAAGAAAGAAAGGTAACAGTGACTTTTTCTTTTTAACATTAATTAAACAAGTTTGCCCAGCTCCTACCTGGTAACTGCATTTTTATGTGAGAAGGTGACAGAACAGTTGGAATGGCTAGGCTTGGTGAGCATAGCAATGCTGCTGTACTAATTCCCCTCTATAGCACTCTTAAACTAGTTCCTTCTTCATTGTTCAGTCTACAATATTTGCAGGTAACTTTTCTAGCAAACTAGAAGTTCAAATAAATTCAGCAAAACTGGGAAAAACAAAATTCCCCCAAAAATGTGAGAAAAACAAAATTCCACCTACTTTGTGTCAAGTGCTTCCTACTGTTTAATTCTAGACCTTCAAAGGCAGCAAGCCAATAAAATATTAACACTACATACGCCATAACTTAGATTTAAAGACATCTGAACACCTATGCTATGATTTATTGATGTTTTGTTCCTTATTAGTTAATTTGGATCCCTTAAACAAGTGTTCATAAATACAATAAAATTAAAGCCAGCAATAGTCACTTCTGTCTATCATAAAATTGCCAAAGCAAAACTATCTGGAATTGAAACAATTTATTAATATTCCTGCTGGCTCTCTGATGTATCCGAGGTGACATATTGTGATTGAATTCTAAGTTATGAAGAAAAATATATTCTTATTTAAATCAAAGTGGCAGGGCTATATCCAGTAGGGGCAGACACTAAGCAGGACATTGCTCAAACTGCCTGGTTAAGTCAAGATTTTTATTATGTGACAGTATTGACTGAAGAAAACAGCAAACCAGCTCTGCTGTAAATCAATGAGCTTTTGCTAGGCTTTCACAAAATAAGAGACCTGCTGGATTAGAAAGTAAAAGAATTGATTTAGTTGCATGGAACAGGTTGAAGATTGCAAGGAACAATTCCATAACCATTCACAGTAAAACTACTTTAAAGGTACTGAAAATGAGCCAGGTTTTATCAGCAAACTTGAAATGTTTAGTTTGAGGATACAAACACAGACAAGATGCAATAAATGCAAGGTCCTGACATGTGATCTAGCTCAGCACCAGATAAAGTTCTTCTGGAAGGAAATTTCAACAGAAAAATCATCACATGAACAGCCTAAAAGAGTAAGCAGAAAGAAATAATTTATATATGTGTATGGTTTTAGATAATTTGTGGATTTTATATTTTTTTTGTGCTAGTATGTTTGGTTTATAAAAAGGGAAGATAATCGGAGAGAAAAGTACCAGTTAATAGTGGAAGGAACAAATAATGATTCCAGCCCCATAATAAAGATATATATGCTTTTCCACCTTATCTATGTCATCTGATGACAAAGTTAAATCTTTTACCAGCATTTATAAAACATTTCTTTGTCTTTCTTCCCATCATAATCAAGTAGTTGTAGAAATTATATCTACAAAAGTATAATTTAAAACAGTTCTCCTCTTTGAGGTTTGGCAATTACACTGAGAACAATTGTGGTGGGTTGAAATTTCCCCCCAGCATTAACCACCTAAAACCACCACAGCAATTTCTTCCCTTTTTTTGAATTGTAGAATTTCAAGAACTCTTTGCAGCACACTATTGGGAGTAGTCTCAGGGACACCAGCTACAAATTATTCTATACCTGATTGGCTTTTCCTGTTGTTAAAACATCTGGAATTATATGTCTGGTCCTGGTAAGAACCTGTACATACAGTATGATGGAAAATTAAGGATTCACAGATCCTCAGTCCAGCAATCAACTGGATGAGAAAGAGGATTAGCCAAAGTTATGTTTGGGGTTTTTTTTAATTATTTTTTTCCAAAAATTTTAACTAGTTTTTAGTAAATGTCACCTTAAATCAAAGCTAAAATGAGGTGAACTTCACTTAAATGAGGCTTAGTAAGTCTGTAAAATCCCTTTCACCATATCAAAAATAATTGGAACCTCTTCCCTTAACAAATAGCTTCTGAAAAGCACCGAAACACGGAGTTACAGGTTAAAAAACACTAAAAATACACTCTGTACCACACACATGCAGCACAACAGCTTGATTTCATCATAACACTTAAATGCAATATTTTCCTGCACAGTAGTATATTAATATGATAAAGAGCAGCCAGCCAAAAAAATAGCTGAAGAGCTGCAAAGTGATTTCAGAAACTAAATAGTAATTTCAAATGTTTGGTAAGCATTAACTTGCTCACTGCATCCTATCAAAACCATCTGCCCATAATTCTAACCTTTTTCCCTTTCAAAAATACAAGGCCTTGAAACCCTGTATTAATGAGAAACAAGTATGGTAAGCGAAAGAGTAAATGTAATTACAGAAGAAACCTCCCACCACCTTCTCTATTACAACAGCCTGCTGCACTACAGGAGCAATTAGAAAATGTGTTCTTATGCAGGATACTTGTGTATCTGTGCTGATAAATAATAGGTTTCTTGAAATTTTAAAACATTCTTCTGCAGGACTCAGTGACTAATCTCACTGCACATTTACTTGACACAGCACCAATCAATGAATGTAGGAGTGCCAAGAGATAGAGGCATATTCAGAAAACACAGCACCTGAGAAAGGGTTTTACAGCAGCAGACAAACTGAATGGAAGGGCGATGTTGTTATCAGACATTACAGACTAAGCTATCTCACATCTAGTGTCTCCCCTACATGATGATACCTCCCTATAGGTATGCATTAGGCATCAATGGGAAAGTGGGATTTGTTCTCAAAAGCTCTTCCACATCTCAGGTCATTCCCTTCGGTTCAGACAAATGGCTCAGAGCATTAAAGAGGAGACTGATGCTCACCATTTATACCAACGACCTACACCACTCAGAGTGGACTCAAAACGTGGACTGCATGTACTCAACCTGAGGCATTTTGAAAGTGTGTCTTACGCTTCTCCAGCAAGCTCTTTTACCACCAGCTGCAGTGCTAGACTAGAACTGGATACTGTTGAAGGTACATCCCTATAAAGGAAAGATTCCACATTGCCTGGAATATATCTCAGCATCTATTTTACATACATTCTGTAAAACAACACCCAGATTATGCAATTAAATGAAGAAATATCCATACTGCATTCAGAAACTGCACTCACACGTTCTTATGGCTGTTTCTTCCCTTCCCCCCCCCCCCCCAACAGGAACAGATTAAATCATAGCCTAAATTTCCAGAAAAGTTTTTTTCAGCAATAAATCAGATATTTAGGGATTGTTAAAAATATTCTCCATGTCAATGCACTCTTAATATGCAATGACAATATTGCTCCATCATAAGCCTGTATCCCCTTGCTGACACTCCTGGGCCTATAGAATCTCTTTTGCAAATTGAGCTCTTCAGAAAGAAGACAACTTTTGTTGATTTGTCTTCCATTGCCCATTGATGCAGTATAATAATACTGGTGGGAAAATACCTTCCAACAGTGTAAGTTGCCCCCACAGTAAAGGGTGCTTTGCCAACATTGCAGCAAGGAACTAGTACAGCTGGGATCAGAGTATGGATGAGTAACTTTCTTTGAAAGGCTTTACGTTTCCACATGACAGTTCTTCCAGTACCCATGGTCAAACACTTGAGTTGTTTGTTTGTACTGTGAAGACTCTCATACACCCATCAGGCAATAAATACACCCCCCCTAACCATTCATATACAGCAATCTGGAAGAAACCATCTGAGATACCTGAGGAATATGGCCACACAAGAGGACACAGTCTCAGGATGCACCAGGGCATGTTTAGGCTGGATGTTAGGAGGAAGTTCTATACCGAGAGAGTGGTTGCCCATTGGAATCAGCTGCCCGTGAAGGTGGTGGAGTCACCTTCATTGGAGGTGTTCAGGAGGGGACTTGACGGGGTGCTTGGATGCATGGTTTAGATGCTGGGTGGGTTGGATTGGTTGATGGGATTGGATTGGATTGGTTGATGGGTTGGATTGGTTGATGGGTTGGACGCAATGATCTTGAAGGTCTCTTCCAACCTGGTGTATTGGTGTATTGTATTGTATTGTATTGTATTGTAAGATCTCTGCCATTTTGCAAACATTCAGATAAATAATTTTGCTTTCAATCAAAAGCTTTGGTCTACACCTAAACACAAGTTGTCATGTCACACTCTCACCCAAGAAATAGCCTTCAGCATTTGCCCTTCTTAACTTTCACATCAGTATCATTCCTTGCAGAAGGTGGGATATGGCTGAAAGCAGAGTGGCTGCCAGTTAGCCTGTATAAACTCACTTTGGTACTCGCACATAATTATATGCTCTGTAAAGCACTTCAAGATGTCTGACTACTAGAAATGTACTGCAAGAAAATGAAGCTGTCATTGTTTGTAAATTTGCAAGCTTCAGCACCAAAGATCTCAGCAATTAACAGCTTCATGCACTGCAACCTTAAAGAATAATTGATTCTGCAGATAAATAAAAAGAACAGAACGGCCCAAAATTATGAAGGCTTGAAGTGAAAAATGAGATATCAGATATTATGCAAAGTCAGCATTGTGTTAAAAGAGATGACCAGAACTACACTTACACATACACTCCACTTGTCACTATGAGGAAACTTAATTCACCTGGTTTTGGTTTTTTCAGCTGACACCACTGAAGAAGGCAGGTCAGTATTCATAGCACGGAGAACATTTACACAGAGGCTGCATGCAACCACTGCAAGCCAGCTGTGGGGCTGATGGAGCAGTTTATGCAAAAGAAGTGAAGCTGCAAAGAACCGAGAGTGTTTGAAAAAGAAATGCATCAAAGTAAAAAGTTACTCTTTAATATTCCCTGCAAAACTCGTAACAGAAATGGGTTGCAATGTATGATTATTCAGTAATGAACATCATCTTACTGTAACAACTGGCAGATGTCCTGATGCATTAAAAAAAGACCAGCCAAAGAGATGACTTGCCAGATGTGGCATAGCTCACAGTAATCTCCACAGGTAAAAAGGACAGGTAAATCATGCACTCTGAACAGTGCTGAAAGGGCTTTGAGCACTGAACTGTAGAGGATTACACAGATCTTGTAAAACATACATGAAAATATTTTTTGCTTCTATATTACACAACACTCCCTTAATCTGCTTTCTTACAGCACTTCCATTTTGTTTCAAACTCACCTCTTAAAAGAATGATGTAAAAGCACAAGTTTCCTAAAGGGCAAACTGCTTCCTAGTTGTAGTTAAACAAGCCCAGAACATGAAAGTATGGTCAGAGGAAAATACTCCAACCTCTACTTTATTCCTCCTTTTCTCCACCTCTTCCCAATAAGCTTTGAAGGACAGTTCTGTACAGGACACTTTCTATCAAGATCTGGAGGAAAAGGGAAAGAGGAGGAAAGAGAAGAAAGGGGGAAAGGGAAGAAAAGAGGCCGAGAGAAAACAGCATTTTAACACCTCAGAACAGTACTGGGAAGTGGAAAGTATATGAGGTCATCTCTCTGCCAACACATGGAGCAGAGGCTGGATTGATTTTATTCCTTCTTACCACCTCCACTTCTCTTTCGCTCAGCCAAACACGTATTGATACTGACTTCCACTTTATCTAGCCTCTTTCCAAGAACTGATGAAGCTCTCTGTATTACAGTCATACAAACTCCAAATAAATTTAATGTAATAAAGATCAGGAGGATCTGCTCCACAATACCATTCCTCTTGGATCACACCTTTTATACATATCGACAACGCACAGGAACGACGCACACCAATTCTCTTTCTCCAAGTGCCTTTGTCAAGACACCTGCCACCAACATTCTTTTCTTTTGTGGAAGATGTTCTAAACATGAACAAAGGAAGGTGTAAATAACCAATATTTATTGTCATCAAGGTAATATTTTGCTGAAAAAAATTGCTCAAAATTACTAAGATGTATAAATCTGTGTGACAAGTTAATATATTACAATTGCATTTCATAGGTAAGAACAAAAGAAAATTCATTATTGCATTTAATTTGTCAAACATTTAATAAGAATGTCACTACTTAATTGTCCCTACCTTATAATTAAAAATAATAGCCTGCTTCCTTGAGCTTTATGTTGCTGTAAGACCAAAACCAAATGCATAGTTTCAAGAAAAAAAAATTAATTAATTCTTTTCCATGATTGCCTAATGGAGTGTAAAAACGCTGTTCAAAGTCCTCAAACATTAAAAACCGGAGTGACCGCGAGATATGCAACAAGTTTCAGCAAGCTTCAGGTTTTGTTCTTAAGACATATTAAAATCTCTACTCTAATTCAAAAGTAGCATCTCCAGGCAGGTTACTCTCGAAATTGAGTAACAGAGTCAGTAAACAAAAATAACTTCTCAGATGCATAATGGCTTCAGAGGTGACAACACAAACATTTGCAATGGAGGAAATGAAGTGAGAAGACGTCGGAAGTTGTGAAGTTTTATGGTTTTGTTGCTTATAATGAAAAGGAGAATCACAAAAGTTTAAGAAGCATCTGTATTAGCATCTTAAAATCTAAAACCTTTCTATTACTCACTTTGAGTTGACTAGAACAATTTTCATGTAAAACGTGAAAACAGGTATTTCAGAAAATCTTGCTAAAGAGCAAGCATCAGTAGCAGACACTTCTACATGTAGCTAGTCAAGATCAGTCTCAAAACTATCTATTGCTTCATTTTTAAGGAAAATTACCTTTTATCAACACTAGAATTTTTAAACTACTTTGAGCCACCTGTGCCAAGGAAAAAACCCTCTTCTTACAGAATAAAGACTAGTGTTATCCTGTTTTTCGTTCACCTCAGCATCTTCACCACATCCATTTCTTCAATACATGACTGCCCACCTTTTGACCCCTTGTTTCCTTTTAAAGATGTCCACCTCATCACTAACATTCATACCACCTAGTGATTTTGATTTCATACACAAATAGTACCTGTCCATTCCCATAACCAAAGCCTATAAGCTCATGAGGTTCAAGCAAGAGAAATAAACCACATTAGCAGATGACTTCAAAAATACTGTGCAGTTAAGTGTTTTAATCCCATAAAAACGGCCGATCAAATAATATGGCATATGGCTAAGTTATGTACAGCAAGAAGCACAGATATTTTTATATCCACTTAAAAGAAACTACACTCACATGCTCATTCATAGAACATGCACATAAATCTCATATTTTCTTCTGAAGACTAGATTGCATCAAATAAAGGAAACAGTCCTTGGAACAAGCGGATTCTTCTTATCTGAAGTGAGTGCCAGCACTTATCAGCTTCAACTAAGATTAAATAAGCAATTAATTAGCATACAAGATTTAACTACCTCTCTCCATCTTCCTATTAGCTGCAGTACCTCCATCACCCAGATACTCATGCCAAATAAACAGCAGGCTGAACAGCTCTCTGAATTGAGTGCTCCACAAACTTGGCCTTAACCCATGGCTTTCCCCTAAAAGTTGTAACTTGAAAAGCCCCTAACGGTATGAAGCAATGTAGGTACAGTGGCATACTCTGCTTGTATCTAACAGAAGATGAACAGCTCTTCACCATCAGCAAAAACAGCATCAAAGTGAATGCTGTGTGGCTTTTCTCTTATGCTGAGAGAAAAACACTTTGTGATCCGTACAATACCTTTTAACCTTCTAAATATGTGAGAGCACCCAGTCCCACACCTGAGGGTTTCAAAAGGAATTCAATTAATGTGAAAGTCAGTCCTTGGTCACAGGGGTTGCTCACACACCCAAAGTGTGAGCAATTCATTTCATATTGTCACACTTTTAAATTTTAATATCAATCCTGGAGGCGTTCAAGAGGGGACTGGATGTGGCACTTGGTGCCATGGTCTAGTCGTGAGGTTTGTGGTTACAGGTTGGACTCGATGATCTTCGAGGTCTCTTCCAACCTTGGTAATACTGTAATACTGTGTTCCTGCAAATGAATATGGCTTTTTCTTGACAATTAACAGATTTTTTTTAAATGGATAAATGCAAATCTCCTGAGAGAGATGTGATAGCTTTATACATAATATAATAAAATGTAACATAGATCTTCATCTAAGTTAAGAGTGGGGGCTGTTTGTTCCTTTGTGCTAACCACACATCTGACATTCTAAGGTACCCTAAATACAGGAAATGAGAAAGTGTTTGAAAATTCAGTTATCCACAGTCCTCATCCTTTAGAGCATTCCTACACTGATATTACCATAAGAGGAACTCTACTTCAGGATATTTACATAGAATACTTTTTCCTTCAAGAAACAGATTTGATAATATTTGTTCATATAGTATGGCAAAAGCAACAATTTTACATACACTAAAAATTGAAAATTGTATTTAAATTGATATGCATCAACTATTCAAATTTCTCCAAGAAACTGTTAAAGTTACTTTCTTAAATTAACATTAGACCCACACCTTCTTTATGGCTTTCACATGACTTTTTCTTAAATGTATTTTACACTTACTGGTCTATTTTTGTAAACATATTGCAACCTCATTTCAAAACACCTTGGGTTTACTTTACAAACATACACACAGATTACCACAGCTGAAGCAGCATAGAAGCAAAACAGAAACTCTGCTGGTAATAAAGCTTTGGACTCTTGTTACGTGATTTGATTCTCCATCAAATCAAAGAAGTTTAAATGAGTTCCATTTCTCTTGATGATTCTGTGCAAATCCCTGTAACATTCGCTGCTACTAAATACACATAGAAATAAGAAGCAAAGACTTACTATATTAAAAAGCAGACATAGATAATAGACAGAAATAAACATTATTCTGGCTATGTTTGGTGAGTGGAAGTTATAAAAACTAAACACTTGGCAAAGAATCACTTTTATTCCAGTTCTTAGCTCTGTTTCCATATATATCCCAACAGAGTGCACTTGCTGTGGAACCCAGGGAAAGCTGTTCTCTGTGCATAAACTTCTCCAGTTTCTAGTACAGGGATTCCCTTTCCAAACTCAAGATTTGAGCTTATTCACATATATACTTCAGTTATCTAGAGCTATCAATCCAACAAACACTTCCACTAACATCCACTAAAGAAATGAAGTGAAACAACTGTAAGCATTTGTGCTGTCCTTGCTGAAAATACCAGGTAACAACAACAGGAAGTCCAGCAGCTGCCAGTCTCTATTTATTTTCACCTCAGCAAGTATTAACCAGCATCTCAGAGTATTAATCAGTATTAATTAAAACAGACTTTACATCGATTTTAAATTTGTAAAAGTCAACATGTAATTGATCAAAAATTATCTTTTGACATAGTACCTAACACTATATTTTTATCAGTTTCTACAAGAAGAAGAAAATGAGGTCAAAGCCTTCTAAATACCTATGTTTTACACTTAGCAAAACTTACAAACAGGAAACAATTCCATGGTAGCAAGTACCTGAGCTTCGCACTGAATGAACTAAGGAGTGAATGAATTAATTTTCATGCCTCAGTAATAGAGTTATCATTGATTAAAACAGAGGAAATTCTGAGCACTCCCTATTATTCTCGCTGAGGTAGAATCTTCCCCTTTTTATCTCCATGTTGATGATTAGTTCATTTTGTTTTTTCTCAGCTTAGGTTACATACTTTTTCTCTAGTTAAGTTCAGAACAAGTAGCATCCTGCAAAAATTTCCTTTTGTGACCAGGCCTAAACAATACTCTCCATTATACCAACTTGCTCTTGGTGAAAACACCAGAAAGCAGCATTTCTTACATATGGATTCCTGCCCTCAGCTCAGGGCAGGCACAAGTTATGGTCAGAAAGGTAAGAAAAAAAGATCACTCACCAAAATCTTAACACCAGGAATGATGTTGTTCACCAAGCAGGTAATTTCTTTACCCAAGAAGTAAAGAATCTTATGTTTTCCAGATTTTAGTGAAGGAAAAAAGATTCTCAGGATAAAGAACACAGAGCCGAAAACTTGACATGACGAAGTTGGTTCACACAAGACTTTTCTTGTTAGAAATTAAAATCTGTGATATGTAGCAGACAACTGTTCTAAAGACCCTCCCCATCAGTTCTGTTTCCTAAATTACTATCCATGAAATTTAGTGGCTGATTAACTAATGTTTTGAACATTGAGAAGCTCTTTGGCCAAGGAAATTTAAGTGTGTGTGTGTAATACCCATATTACCAGAAGCAGCAGGAGGAAGCCATTATCGTTACTTACACAATCTATTCTCACTGAGAATGTTGCCCAGTATAATTTACAAAATTTCTGTTGGAAATGCATTAGCAGCTGAACAGGAAGCAGTTTCTAAGGGGTAAACAGAAAAAAATAAATTAGAAACCTAGATTCCAAGCCCCAAATGCTATTGAACATCAGCTGCAATCCCTGCAGTCAGCAGTCTATAACCTTTTAAAGTCCAAAGAACACTTTTTTAATGTGCAGATTTCATCTGATTTTGGTTTCAGAAACTTTTTATGGATTCACTTCAAATGAAGTGAAGGTTCCAATGCAAAAATATCCTTCCATACAAATTAACACGAAGTGCATGAACTTTTCACACCAGTTTATAAAGTGTGCATGCAGACACGTGTACACAAACATATATACTTATACACACACACACAAAGTGCAATTTCAAAGCTGCATTTTATTTGGTAGTGAAACAGATTCCCTGCTAGCTGCACAGTAATCTCAAGTGCTTAAACTTCTCATTGTTTCAGAATCTTCAATAGCCATTTGTGTTCTTTACATTTTACAACAATAAAAAGGATAGAAAGCATTTTCTCAGTATAAACACAATGATTCCCTGATCCTTTTGTAACTGGATCTCTCTTCTCCTTTACTCCTATTTTAATTTTTTATTGAAAGTTCATTTGACACAAAAGGTCTGGCCTCTGAGAGAATAAAGGCTTCACTCTGCCTTCTCACACAAAACCTTCAAGTGGGTACTAGAATTAAGAAACTCTTCAAGGTGGATCTCATGAGGTTTTCTACTAATCTCACCCTCAAGGGAAAATGGTGCAAAAAGTAGTTAGAGGCTGTTGCTTGCCAGCTAAACCTTTCTGGGAAACCCAGAGGAGCTGGATGTCGTCTCTGACTCCAAAAGTTAGTCAAGCTTCTTTAACCAGAAGCACCCTAGTACACAACAACTGCTCTAACATGCTAGATAAAACCGCTGTCAGAATAGAGGGGTCAATGCTTTCTTAGAGATCATGTCATTTTGCTCTTCAAAAGTTCTCGTTTATGTTGCCCCTTATTTTGCAGGTTTCCATTTCTCCTCTTGAAAAAGGAGCTCCTTCATTATGTCATACATACTTATTTAATCTATTGGGTGGTAGCATTACATACTGCTGTGAGTGCCTCCTCTTGGTGATACATACAACAATCCATTTCTTCTCCTGATGAGTTTAAGCAATCATATGCATATGAAATGCAACAAGCTAACAAGTTTGGAGATTTGGTTAGTGAGAAAAATGGCATGCTGACTGCATCTGTTAAATACCCTGATTTTTTTTCAAAGGAGCTTTTAGGATTTAGTTAGAATTCTATTTGGATAAATATTAATAGGAGAATGGAACATGATTCTGACTTTTTCCCCTTTCACATTAGTGATGTTTTTGGTAGGTTTTTATCTTACTTAAGACCAAATACTGTCAATGACTGCACTATAAACTGCTCATGTGGGGTCAAATTCACCCCATGTGCTGAAAGCCAGACAGCTGACAGTAACTGTGGACTAAAAGAGTGGCAAAGTCAGCATTCCCATAGTTACAGGCATCTAACAGCCTTTCCCATGAACCTTCCAATCCTACCCTATTCTATTACATAAACACACATGCACGCTCTGTAACAGTTGTATTTTCTTCACACAGGAAGTTGTAGATTTGTCAACAACTCCAGGGATTTGCTCCCCCTACCCCAATATACCTTCAGGCAACCCAAAAGAGGGATCATCATGTGAGTAATTTCCCTAATTTTTATGAGCAAGCAGGTACTGCTCTACTTAGGACACCCCATCCCCCATGCAGCTAAGTTTTGTGTGGCCTTCAATGACTGCTGTGAATTTCTACAGACTAGCATCTATTTTAAGCACAGGATTCCTTTGTGTGAGATTTTCACTTGAGAAAGACTGATCTTGTATGTACATATTATGCCAAATATTTAGACATCCTTTGGAAGAATTTTTTGGGGAGAGAGTACACAAATCACAATATAAGAGATCACAATACAATGGTACAATGAATAATTAGAGGACTAGGGGTCAAAACAATCTCAGTCTGTGATTCTGTAACATGCATAAAATAAAATAGGGCATCAAAAATAGGAATTTGTTACCAGAAACAAGTGAAAACTGCTACAGAACTAAAGCCGTCTATCTAGATGGTGAGAAGCAGGATAAAGAAGTCCTGTCTTCTTCCATGTCAACAGAACACAGTTTTGCACCACACCAAATGTGTTGCCCAGGCTGCATAAACACCAGCCCTGCATCCTAATGCTAGTTTTCTGTGATGACCACCCAATGATTACCACAACTCAAAACACAATTCACATTTCTACCCCAACTCATTCGGTGAAAGCAATACCCAATACTGAGTAAGTAAGACCACACCATCAACAACTGAGTCGGTATCTGATATATTATAGGGGTTTACAACAGAAATTTATCAGCTAAATGTACATAATGGAGGGCTATTCCACATGCACTACAGTATCTACTGTCAAAATGCAAAAGATGCTAAAGGTAGGACTGATCAGTCAATGGGCACTTATCTATCAGTCACTTGCTAAGTAAAAAGCAAAAAATTTTGTATCCTCTAGGATTTTTGGAGGTCTTTAGGCTTACAAAAATTGATTGCTTCTTCAGCAGATCATACTAGTTCATCTATAGGGCTTATGTTAGGCAGCTCAGTACATACGTAGAGCCATCACTGGTAAATCATTGTTAATCCCTGGCATTGTATTTCCATACAGGGTAATAGAAAGCATCTCATTTTAGCTCCATTCCTTTCACAGCTTTTACACAACTCTGTCATTATGCTAGAAGATGTCATGAGCTTAGGCAGACATGCAAGTAATTATAAACAAAGTCAGTGCTACACAGGATGGAAGGAAACAGGAACAGAAGAACAAGGGCTCTCATCCTTCTGAAACTCCAATACTTTTCCTAGCAGGATGTTAAGTGGCTTTGCTTTTCTTTACAGCCAGTCCCCTTCACCTAAAAGCTTCTAACTGTTTGAAAACTATCCCATTCACCCTTACCAGCTATCAGTATAAATCTACATTGTTTACAAGGGTCTGGCTTAAGCAGCTCTGTAGAAACAAGAACTCAATTCAGTGAGTGAAAACCCCTCATCCAGCATTGATTCAAGGAGAGATGAGGGCATCTTTATTGCGGAACAGGCATTTAGCAGTGCCTGAATCCCACATGCAGACTCCATCCAGAACTGTAGCTCTTACTTCAGCAGGTAATAATTAACCTGTGTTGCTGATCTTCAGTTGTATGAACCAGGGTCTCAGGATCTGGCCTTACACCTGTTAAGAACAATCTACCTAGTATTTTATACACTACAGCTAATGAGAAGGCCTGACTTACAGCTTATTTATACTGTAAGCAGCTTAAGTATGTGCTGATTCTACAGCTGAAGTGTTTAAAGTGAACTCTTGGTAAACCTGAGAGAACACCACCAAGAATACGTGAAATTTGGATGACATTTTTATGAGTCATAGGTAAGTATTACATTTGCCTGTGTAGCCTTGTACTTTTAACAAGAAGAGAAGCCAGCATCAGCAGGAGAAGTGTTCCTAGGCAGCCTTGTAACTAAACCTTTCTGAAGATCTTGAGCTTTCAACAGTAAAATACAATCAAGAGTGCAGAAAACCCAAGGACTTTGCATTAATTTATATGTTCAAATCAGATCCTTGAAGTTGTTCCCAATATTTCAGAGCCAATTTATTAGGACTATAATAATTTTGTGAATCCCTGTTTCACAGTCTAAGGATCAAACCCAGCCATTTACTTCTGAACAAATGACTTACCAGCTGTACAACTAAATGCAGACATAAATAAGGCAAAGAATTTATGCAGTAAGGTGTGGCAGAACCTATACATAGAAGATTATTCATTTAATGGATTGGAAAACAGAGCAGAAAATAGGCTATTCTACATTAACAGTCATTACAAACTTGGAACCATATGCACTAAATACGTTGTTCTTTACACTCCAGTTAGCTGCAGTCATTTAGGTAAAGACCAGAAGATATTCAGTTCTCAACTCAGTGATCTCACTGCCAAAATATAAGCCTTTGCTTACTATATTTACAATTTTATACCTCCCAGACGTTTTATGCAAAATATATCCTTGCCAACTTCACTGGCCCAAATCTCATTTGAAACTAACCAGCTTTGGTAGTATTATGATATGTTCACATTCTACTGCAGTAAAAAGCAAACAAACAAAACAAACAAACAAAACCACATGAATCCTTTAGGGTACTGCTCACCAATTAAAAAGTAGCATATTAAATTTCTTAAAACCTCTGTAATCTGCAGTATAAAAGCACATTTTATGTTAGTAGATAATTTAGCATCCATAAACTAATTAAATGAAGTGAGTGACAACTGTATTCTCTGCATAAATGATACATCAGTAACAGATAATGTACGTGCTTAAGAGACTGGAACCCCATCAAAAATGTTGTTACAAACACTTGCCCTCATCATAAATCCAGCTAAAATTATGGGCTATATTCTACTGCCTTACTGACATCTCACCAACAGGGGACTATCTACCAGAGGAAGAATTAAATGAGTGAATTTTTGTGAGATTAAACTGCTAGAATGTTTTTTTTTGCTTAAGTAACATGAACAAATATATTTCTGATGTTACATAGAAAACTACATCACCCTATAAACGTCGATTAATGCCATCCTCAACTCCACAGTGAAACTTATTGCAAAAATGCACACAAAGCAGCTATGGAAGTACTTCATGCTGGCTGCAGATATTCTCAGTGAAAAAAAATAAATTGTAGATTGGAGGAAAAAAAAAACAAACCACACCACACCCCAAAACTGCTACAACAACCTAAACAAAAAAACCCTGTTTCTATCACCTGCCATCAACACAGAACATCGTTGCTCTAAACATTTATCTGGAACATCACAAGACAGAAAAAAAAAAAGCTAAGTAAAAGACAACCCAGACTTTGCTAGGTTCAGTATCATGAGCATTCTGCTCCAAGTATAACCATTTTTGGAAAATGGAAAAATAAAAATATCTCATGTTAATTTTGGATGTTTCCATGAGGCATGGGAATTCAACAGGTCACAACACAGCACTCTGCCCTCAGAGGGCACTCTGCAGGTTTATGCTCATAGCAACTGTTCTGTTGGTCCTTGGGAGTCCTTTCCATCTTTTGAAGCAATAGCTTTGAAAACGTCATCTTTCCTAACTGCCCTCTTTCAGTATTGCCTGGGCAATGGGCAAGCCAGTCATGCTGACAGTATTATTGGTGCCATGTCTGCAGTCACAGCTTGTGATTACGGTACCTTGCTGAAGTGTGGGACACCTGTGCACAGTGAACTTTTCTAATGCTCTACTGCCGCTTCTTTTGAGTCATATTACTGATGAGAAACCAGCTTACAAAAATCAATGGGTTTAAATTATAACTTTATTGTACTGCATACAGAAATCTACTGCCAACACAGGGATACTTTTTTCATGACTAAAAATCAATCTTTCAGGTGCTTCTACTCCTTTAGCATTAGGAGGAAAAAAAGAAAAAGAAAAAAAAAAAAAAAAAAGCTTTTCCCCAGCTGCATCTGGTTGCTTTGTTCAGGCTTTCTTCAGGTTTCCTGCTCAAGAGACTAGTTTTATCTAAAAGGTCAATTCATTCAGCGGGGCACCAAGCAGAATTGAATATAATTATCCCAATCTTTACTGTGTAGAATTCATGCTTGAATTCATTCAAAAAATAGCAAGCAGTATAATTAACTCAGAGCCCAACCAAATCTATTGAGAATGCCTCAGGTATCATACAGTCCCACTTACAATAGAACATTTTCATTTAAGAACATTGTACATATTAACCCTAGTCAGCATCCAATTACTTGGAATAAGTGAATTCTCTGTTTCAGGAATGCAATTTGAAAATGTTGTCATGCAATCTGAGGTAAAAGGTCTTTTTTCATTAATCTAGTGCTCATTAAACTGGAAGCCTGTAGGTTATTTCAAATCCATTAGATTTAAATACAGGTGATTACAATACACAATTACACATAAGACAACAGAAACATCTTTTAGAAAATATTGTGATTAGTCTGTGAATTGCCTCATAGTTAAAAAATTATTATCTGCCCACCATAAGTATGATCTATTAGTAGTTAAACTTACAATGAAAGAAACTATATGGGAAAATCAGATTAATTTTTGTATGCAGATGACTTAAAGACAGCAGGAACAATTCAGATAGTTCAAAGGTCAAGGTAAACTCCAATATTTTCATGCATAGCCCTCAAAGATATAACACTGTGATGTAAGTATCATATATTTGACATTTTACACATGGTCATAACTGTAAATATCTTAATTTTTCATTTAGTAGTCTGCCAATTCAGTCTGTTGGTTTAGCTAAACACAAAAAAGTTGAACCCTGAAGGATCACAGCTTTGCATGAGATAAAAGTCTCATGATGAAAGTCTGAAAAGAGGTTATCTTTTCAGATCAGAACATGAAAAATTCATCCATCATGAAAACTTTCCAACTAACATCTCCAGAACTGCCCAAAACTCATTGCTTAGAGACTGTCCAATTTCTTGATCCATGCTGACCGAAGGACAACAAATCCCTAAGACAATAACCATGTTTTTACAGTTACAGTTCCAATTCCTCTTTGTCTTGTTCTACCAGACTTTGTACATACAAGTAAAATATCATGAGCATTTCAAGTTTTGGGACATTCTTAATATGCATGTTCAAGAAAAATAGTTGCTAATACTTGCTTTTGTCACTGTCCTTTGAGTAATCCCTTGGGACCATAGAGAAAATTGAATGTATGTAGCAATTCTGTTTCACTGCTTACATGCAAGATGGCCCAGTGTAGTGTACCACCTCAGACAGTATATTGCATAATTTCTCCAAAGTCTCAATCATTCAGCTCTTAACCAGTGTTGCTCTTTTTTTGTTTGTTTGTTTTGTTTCTGCCTCTGTTTCTCTCCCATTAATATGAAAATATATGAAAAGAACATTTAGCAAGTCGCCTGTCTCTAGAAAGGCCAGGTTCTCCAGGTACCTGTCAGTCCCGTAATTTCTCCATTTGTGCATCTGAGTGGACAGCCTCCTTTGGGTATGAAGTGTGTCCCAGCAGCACAAGCTCAGAAGCTGCTACCGTAGGCATTGTCATCTTGTATTTTCCTTCAGGTGTGCAAACATGTTATTTCCAGTAATATGTTACACTACAGTATTGGAAAGCATACCATACTGCTGGTAAAATACTGCCGTCCATAACTCACTGAAGCATCCAGAATACACACACACACACACAAAGATTTATTAAGGTTAGAGTGCCCACTGAAAAATCTGGGATAAACGTCCTATTAATTCATTCAAGGGCCACTGAAAGCCCTGGTAAGGCTGAGGAATAAATATCTCATAATGACTAAACATTGGCCAATTAACAGATACTCTTGAGGATATAAATCTTGAGTACAGTGTTCACCAAGGTTCTTAAAATGTAGAATGTTAAACATTTTATTTTTCTTTTCAAAAGAGATCTGTTTCCCCCTATTCATTAAAGTTGCCTGACCATCAATCTGGAATCTGAACCAGCTGTAATTTTAATGGAATATTTGGAAAAAAAAATTCCCTGAACCAATGTTTTGGTTACTTGGTTCAACCAGAAAACAAACAAACAAAAACTCCTCATTTGAATTCTCCCAAGATTTTGCAGTCTGTACCATTACTTCAAATCGCTAAAAGAAAAACAATCTACACCTTAGAAGCTCTTCCTCCTTTGTTCACTCCTCGGCACACTTGGTTTGTAGGCCTCCTCCATAGTCTGTCTTGCATAAAACAATGATATAACTCTTCTCTCCTGAATCCACCCACAACTGTGCTTACAGTCGTCTTTATTTATAATCTATTGCCTAGAACCTAGTCATGTAGTAAATCACAATGGCTGTCACCTTCTGATGTGGCACTACAACTTTTTTGCTATATAGGCCATCAGAAGTATGTCTGAAACTTGGAGCCAGAGTAAGTTACACAGACAACAGGGAGCAGTATTTTAGAGAAGCATGTTTTACTTTTTTTTTAAACGAAGATGACAGATGTGTTCCCACTGAGATCCACACAGTCCTTGAAAGTATTTGTTATGTTTTGTTTCATGAGTGAAACAGGCGGGTGCTGCTCTTTGACCACAACAACCCCATGCAGAGCTACAGGCTGGGGATGGAGTGGCTGGAGAGCAGCCAAACAGAAAGGGACCTGGGGGTACTGATTGACAGCTGGCTGAACATCAGCCAGCAGTGTGCCCAGGTGGCCAAGAAGGCCAATGGCATCCTGGCCTGCATCAGAAATAGTGTGGCCAGCAGGAGCAGGGAAATCATTGTGCCCCTGTACTCTGCACTGGTTAGGCCACACCTGGAGTACTGTGTCCAATTCTGGGCCCCTCAATTTAAGAAGGACATTGAGTCTCTTGAACGTGTCCAGAGAAGGACAATGAGGCTGGGGAGAGGCCTCAAGCACAAGCCCTATGAGGAGAGGCTAAGGGAGCTGGGATTGTTTAGCCTGGAGAAGAGGAGGCTCAAGGGAGGGAGACCTTATTGCTGTCTACAACTACCTGAAGGGCAGTCGTAGCCAGGAGGGGGTTGGTCTCTTCTCCCAGGCAACCAGCACCAGAAGAAGATGACACAGTCTCAAGCTGCACAAGGGGATGTTTAGGCTGGAGGTGAGGAAAAAGTTCTTCACAGAGAGAGCTGCTGGCTGTTGGAATGGGCTGCCCAGGGAGGTTGTGGAGTCACCATCCCTGGAGGTGTTCAAGAGGGGATTGGATTTGGCACTTGGTGCCATGGTTTAGTAGTCATAAGGTCTTGGGTGACAGGTTGGACTTGATGATCTTTGAGGCCTCTTCCAACCTTATTGGTTCTATGAGTCTGCCCATGGGGAGGATTTATGAGTGCAGGCTAGCCCTTTTACTGCATGTGATCATAAATCATATGTACATGCATGCAGAAATACATATGCACACATATGACATGTTATGCATACAACTGATCCAAGCTACCACCTTCAGTGGTTTGCAGCTCTGCATATATGTTATCTCACTATTCATTTATGTGCATAAACAATTATACAATTGACATGTGGAAAGCTATTTAAAGAAGATCCTTGTTCCTAATTCTTAGAAAGGACAAAAATTGAGCAATATTTCAAAATATGCTCAAGAAACATAGACTAATTCATAGATTCATAGAATGGTTTGGGTTGAAAGGGACCGTAAAGATCACCTAGTTCCAAGCCCCTTCCCAGGGGCAGGGTCACCTTCCATTGGACCAGATTGCTCAAGGCCATATCCAACCCCGCCTTGAACACCTCCAGGGAAGGGGCATCCGTGACCTCGCTGGGCAACCTGTTCCAGGGTCTCACCACCCCTTACTGTAAAGAATTTCTTCCCAATATCTAGCCTAAATCTACCCTCCTCAAGCTTCAATCCATCCCCTCTTGTCCTATCAAAACAAGCCCTTGTAAAAAGTCCCTTGCCCGCTTTCTTTTAATTTGTTAATGCGCAAGGGATTGTTGTTATTAAAAAGATACTTTAAATCTCATGATGAAAAGTGTCTTAAAAGAGAATTCAGTGAGTCAGAAGTGTGATTTAGCAACAGGGAGTTAAAAACATGGAAAAGTAAATCTTGTGTAATAAAAACATTTTTAAAAAAGTAAAACCCACCAGCTGCTCTTCAGTCTCATCCATGTTTGAGCCTGTCGAGAACCTACATTGCTTCTTTAAGAAGACTGCAATACTGATTGCTGCTGATTGTAAAACTTTAAAACATCAGTATCCTGGTGTATTTCCATACTTTATCAAACTGTCCAAGAAACAAAATGTACAATCCAGTTACAGAGCTCTGCATCAGAATTTTTCCCAGGTGAAAGCAGCAGGACAGGTAGTTGACAGAACTAGCTTGCGCGAGCTAGCTTTCTTCTGCAACAGGGAATCCCTACAAGCCAAAAGCTTGGGAAATAGGCTGAGACAAGTTTCAGTGGACGGATGATTAATGCCGATTTTGTTTGCTCAAAACAAGGCCACAAAATTACTCAGCATTCCTTTAAAAAGTGGTAACAGACTACTTGGCTTAGCTCTTAGGTGTCCACCTGACATCTCTAAGAGTTTTTACACATGCACAAACACAATTCCACCAGAATCTCTTTTATTCCAACAGAATAGCTATGGTTGTAATTCACTACAATTTTAGCAGAAAACAGGCAACTTAATCAAACCTTGTTTCTATAAATTACTGTTCAATCTCACAGACACTACCTACACTGGTGGACAGCTACTATTTGAATCTTTAAACTCAGTGATTACTTGGAAAAGTTTGTTGAAAACATTTACTGCACTTTAGGAGAAACAATACTACATGGTGAATGTGGCTGTTTTGCAAATAAAGTGCACAAGCAGAGAAATCTAACTAATAAAATTTGTGATTGACATTATTCTTTTGCAGCTGACAGGAAAAAGAGGCTTTGGTGGTTCAGAGATAATAGCATTTTAATGAAGAATTTGAAGACCTTTGTGGGGAAAAAAAAAGGGAGAGTGTAAGCATGAGCTGCTCTGTATAGTATTTTTTAGAGTGATTCCTCCCCACACAAAAAGAACAATTCCTTTTAAGGAAAAAGGACCATTTGTCTAATTTTTCAGGTGTGAGTGAGTTTAAAAGAAAACAAAGAAAAGTTTTGTTTTCTTTTATATTTCAAAAAACCTCTGGAGACCAAAATATACAAACTCAAACATATCTAACCCAGACAGTGAAAGCCTGAGGTCTGATTACAGTGTATTAGCCTCACACCGGTTTAAGTTAACTGAAGAAGACAAATAAGGAAGAAGAGTTCTTACCACTGATGTGTGGCCTTTTGGAATGAAGGGGCTTTTCTTTAACAAAGTAACAGGAGATATCATCTTTCCCAGAGAAGGAATCATTCACTATAAGCACAATGTGTTATTATGGGGATTTTTAATTGAAATGTAAATTCTGGGAACACTCTGACCTAATTTACTCCCAGAAAAAGAGGGCAAAATTCTCATTTTCAAAGCACTATATAGACACTTCACCATTATTAATGAGTCTTGCTCAATGGTGTGGGCCTCTACCATTCTGCAAAGCTGACAGTATTCTACAACATTCAGCTACAGTATATTTACACAGCACTGCCGATACATCAAGTAACTCCCCCAACTTGTTTCTTTGACAAAACACTTTTAAGAATACTTTAAAAATAATTCTAACATGACAAGCCTCTGCGGACAGGATCCCAAATGCACCAACAGCAGCAGCAGACTGCAGCAAAGCCTACCTAACCCAGAGCGTGGGATTGCACTTTCAAGAGCTGTAATCAAATCAGAGCTGGTGGGTTGTCTTGGTTTGGTTTGTGTGGTTTTTTTTTCCTTCATTTTAAACAAGTTAACTGTAATCTTGAGATCCTGAAGTCTAAATAACAAAAAGGAACCAAAACATTTCCGTGATATATCCACAGCTGAAAGAGGAATGAAATACATAATGTTCTGGATTACCCTTATTTAAGATTTAGTCTCAGAAGAGTCTTCTTTCTAAGCATTCTCATGCACCAGAGTTCTAACACAAGGCCTATGCATATCCCTTGCTTTTAGATGACACACAGCCAAAACTAAAGTCTATTTCTCCAGTGAAGTTGGCATTCCTACACATTTAGGCACAGGCTTAAACCAGCCAATAACCACCACATGAAAGCCAGGCACTTTGATAAAATCAATGTCTCATTCTCAACACCCATGCATTATATGAGATCAAATTTTCTAGCTGATATATGAAAAAAGCCTGAACTAGCTTAATTTAATCTTTCTCTGTGCAAAGACCATAATGTTAACTGTGAACAAGTCACATAATAATGTGTATACTAGTATCTTGACATGCATAGTTATTAAAGAAAAAGTCCAGCACTTTGCAGAAAGCTGAAATCAAACTGCAGTTTGGCAAAAAGGCATAAAATAATTCTCTTAGCAGAAATATCAGTTAGAAAGGTAATAATAACAACAACCAGAGAGGGGATCACTTGTCTTGGAAATCCATAGAGCAGGAATTAAACACCATAATCAAATTGTTTGTGCAACCATTTAGCATCTCATTTTCTTGCTGTGCAAGCTGAAGAACCTCTTGAGACAGGCCATCTTGCAGAGTAACAAAGTGCACCAATAACTAACATGGGATTAAAAGAATATTGATAGCCTGTGACAAGCAGCTTCCTGAGAAATGTTTCTTAGTCAAATAGCAGCAATCATTAAATATATGAGGGTCAGTCAATGTAATGTGCTCTTTCTATATGGATTAGTTTAGCAAAGTAACAGAAGAGACAATTAATGCCTCTATAGCTTTTCATGCCTTGACACTAGCCCATCATTTTTAAAACAAATACTTGAAAGATGATTTTCTACACCACTGCATATGGCCATTACTCCTTTCAGCCACACTACTAACAGCACTGATAAGGACTGACTTTATTATGAGGCACAACTGCACATTCCAGAAAAATCATGACAGTAAAAGTATGTACTATGTTTTAGACAAATAGATTCCTAAATATTTTACATTAAATATTTAAACTCCTATACTTTCCAGATTGATGTCATCATTCCACCCCCCTGTACCACTACTTGGAGCTCATCATACAATCAGACTTATGTCTAAGGACACAACACTGGCATCAATGAAACACGTACAATACTTTAAATGTGGTTCTTGCTCAAGAGTGGAGAAAGTCACATACACACAAAAAACATCAGGGCAGGAGGCAAAGAAAAATCCTCATCACACTCTATAGAAAATTTCTATAGAAATTTTCTCATTTTCTATATAAAATTTCTATAGAGTGAGAAAACAGGTGTGATCTGCATGGGGAAAAAAAAAATAGTCCTACATTTACATGCTACAGGAAAGAACTACACACAGCTAAAAGAATACTAATTTAAAACTTCTATTTAGAAAGACATAGCACTGTTCTACATAGAATAATTAAATGAAACCCTAGAAGAATTTCTAATAGATAAACTGTAATTAGAATTTGGCCAAGATGCCAAGGTAATACTACAGCGCCTGTCAGGAAGTGCTATGAGCCATTTTAAGGCTGGCCATAAAGCTCCTATAAGCATTAGCCATCTGTCCAAGACCACCAAAGAACATCCAGCAGCCAGAGACCTGATCCCGAATTGCGTTCCCAACCTGCCCAGACACAGAAAAATTTGACAACATCAGTGGATTTTTCCAGGATCTCCTCGAGCAGCTGTTCATACAGCATGCAGCACTTCCATGCACCATCTTTTAGCACTACGCTTTTCTCAGGTGTTTCCCTCTTGGCCCTTTCTGACAGTTGTTTGACAGATGATACAAATTGCCTGACACAGATTTTAAAGTCAGATATTTAAGAAAACGAATTATAGCTGATGTCTTCGGTGTAATGCTTTGTGACACAGATACTTAGAGTGACACGGTTGGAAAATAATGTAAGTTGAAATCATTTGGAACAGCTCAGGATCCAAGGTGACTTTGTGCTGTAGTTCACTACTTGTATAATTTTTTTTTTTTCCATGTACTTTCTGGGTGAGATACAAAGCCCAAGAGAGTCAACAGGTCTGTTTCCATTGACTCCTCCATTCTTTTTATCAAGTCCTAGTGAGACAGTAATTCCAAGTCAAAGCATACTCAGCAAAGCTTGTACAAAATTAGATCTTATAATTAGGCTTTCAAACTCCACTCTTGACAACTAATGCTAAGTGCGTATTTCAACTTTTGTAGGCTTTTTTTTTTTTTTCCTCTGAAGAGGAAAAAACTTTTCTTTGAGATAGAGGGGAAGACACATCACAAACATTTCTGCCTCTCTCAAAGAATTCTTAGCATGCTGAGCCAAAGAGAATTCCTGATTTTTTTCCTAGTTTGTTCAATAGTGAATTAGGAGAAGAGAGGAAAACAAGTGTGTGCCCCTGATGTTATTCAGGTTGGCAGCAACTGACCTGATGCTATTATTCTGGAAGCATTCTTTTGATAGCTGTACACTGCCCCAAAGACATTCATCAACTAAACAGCAGAGCTAAAAGCATGGTCCTCTAACTTCAGTTCTGTTGGTGAAACAAAACAACAAATCCACAAACCCCTAACATACATCCCTCAAAACAAATCAACCTGAAGACTGGGTGGATACAAGCCTAGTTATAGAAATAAACTATCACTGCGAGTTCAGTTCTCAAAATTATTTGAGACTGTGAGTCCTTTAATGAGTGTAGTGCCTCTAAAAAAGAGACCATGACATTTTTAGTTGTTTGACAGGCAGACAATTTTATCATTCAAAGTTTTCAACAAACAGTTAAAAGCGAGAACTATCAGATTTGTTCTACAATACTTCCACAACACACTAATGCACAGACACCACTGATACGCAGGGTGTAGCTTTTTGCTAGTTAAAATTAATTTTAAAACATGGTTTATGAATGTTGAAAGATTACACAACTCACTCCTATAAAAGCAGAAAGGACAAGGCACCAAGAGCTCATTTAGACAAACAATGCATTGTATCTGTTTTATGTAGTGAGGGAACGGGGGTCCAAAATATGGATCCTGGTGTGCATGTGAACATTCTTAACTTCAGAATGAGGATTTGAATTTACTATTCCAGCTCTGGAATGTCATTAGCTTAAAATAAGCACCAAACACTATCATATACAGGAAAAAAGGAGCAAAATCTGGCTCTGTGTTGTTGTGCAACAACTCAGTAAATCTAACCCTACTTAAATTTCAGTGGCCACCAACACTGTGAAGCGTTGCTCAGTAGGAGAAAATAAGGCAAATCCAGTCCAAAGTAACCCACCCATTTTAATTAAAAAACAAGAATGGAATTAAAGGTTGCTTTAGGCAATATGGGTAAAGTTGAATTAACATCAATATGGGAAACCTCCCATCACCCTGGAATGATCAAATTTTAACATATTTTTTGCATTTATTATTTCTAAGCATTTCTAAATTCTAACAGTCTATAATAAACACTACAACCAGAAAGTTTCATCTTAGATCACTAAAATGGCCTTGGGATTCTTGTATTCAGTTGCACAAGAAGCTATTCATTGTCTTGGCACAGAGACTTAACCCAGAACTGTAGACTGCCTCAAACACCATCCAGTGGTAAACGGGAGTTATTACATTACAGCAGCTAGCTCTGTCTACATTATCTCCGCTTTACAATAAAAAGTAAAGTATTTCAGAGAAGTGAATAAACAGGAGGGCATCTCTGCCTCAGCTGGAGGCAAAACAGGTGAATAAGAAACCTCAGAATATTGGGACATAAAAGCAGGTATGAGAAAAAAACAAACCCCAGCAATGTCAGCTGCCATTTTATAGAAGACTTCCTATAAATGACCTTCAACAGCTTGAGGTAATGAATCAGTCTCTACCATGACACAATGAAACTGCCTTCTGTGATCAACTATGATCTCTGTGCTGATTCAAATATGATGGAAAGAAGGAAGGAGAGAATGGAGGAAGGAGGGAAGGGAGTGAGGGAAGAAGGGACAGAGAAAGGAAGGAAGGAAACAAACAAACAGAAAAGCTTTTGATTTCTTCCCAGGCAGCCACTGTTCTTTGCATCATCTGGAGAAAAGAATCCTAGGAATGACAATGTCATTGACTGTCCTATTGTAATGTAACCAGACAAGAGACATTGTTCTTTTCCTCCTGCCTCTGCCATCTGTAAGAGCCTTGTACTGCTGTCAGGCTTGCATAAGGCACTTCACATATTACTTGACTATGTCGCCAGACTTCACACAAAATACAAGAGGAAAACAAAGCAATTTGTAAGATAACTGCTTAGATCCTTCCTTTTCCCTGACTTCAGCTTAATTTCCAAAACATCTATATAATTGCCTTTCATATGTTTTTTATGCTTTTAACCATACACATGAAATCACAGAAAGAATTCAGTTAGAAGAGATCTCTGGAGATCACAAGTCAAACCACTTGCTCAAATCGAGGCACATAAAGCACCCTATTTATTTATACATAAATAAAAATATTTTACTCCAGGTTCTCGGTTTTGTTTGACTTCAGTGAAGAGATCCTAACTTCCATTTTACCATACATTTGGTCTTCTGTACAAATAATTACAATTTTGGTTTTATTTAAATGTGTGGAAAACTGAGTCAGAGAATCTCAATGCATCTCTGTTCATCCATCTCGGAATCATAATGAAGATCTGAAGTTTGTAGGTGGGGTGACCTCATGAGTATACAAATCATTACATCATATTTCCACTTTATATACCGGGCAGAGTATTAACTGAGGAAATTTATTCACTTTTGTGAATAAATTTTGTATCTTAGAACTTAAATTTTTAGCTCATTTCAGAATCTGAGATATGCATTTCCAAACACAAAACTCAGGTGTTCTCCTACTGTATTTTTATTTTAATATGTTGGTCTTGCAATATTCTGACAGTTATAAAGCAAATAATCTAAATAATTATTAAAAGAAAGACAAGTATATTATTTTTAGTACTTAAATCATCAGAATTGCTGACAAAGAAGAGAAAAAAAGGATATACAAGAAACCAAAAACATCTCAAAGAAATTCTTTTAAAAAAGAATTCATACTTATAATGCTGTGATTTGCCAGAAGTTCCCACATTCATCCAAGCATGCCTACTCACAGGAAGCATGCCAGAGACCGTCATGGGAATTCTTATCGTAACCAAATGACCTTGTGAATACTTAGAAATGGCCAACATAGCTGATACCCAAGTAGCTTGACAGAATAACGCAAAGTCACAGAACGGCAGTGGCTGGAAGGGATACCTAGGGATTATCTAGTCCAGTCCCCCTGATAATGCAAATTTGCCTAGATTGGGTTGCACAGGAACACATCCAAGTAGGCTTTGAAAGTCTCCAGGAAACACTTAACAACCTGTCCAGGCAGCCTCTTCAGTGCTCCATCACCCTCAAAGTGAAGATTTTTCTCCTTAAGTTCAAGTGAAACCTCCTGTGTTCCAACTTGTACCCACTTCCCCTTGTCCTATCACTGGTAACCACTGAGAAGAGCTCAGCCCCATCCTCATGACCTATACCCTTTAGATATTTACAAGCATTGATAAGGTACTCTCTCAGTTTTCTCTTTTCCAGGCTAAAGAGTCCCAGGTGTCTCAGCCTCTTCTCATATGAGAGATGCTCCAAACCCCTAATCATCCCCATGGCCCTCCACTGAACTCTCCAGAGTAGTTCCCTATCAAACTGCAGAACCTGAACTGGACACGATACTTCAGGTGTGGCCTCACCATGGAGATTGTGCCAGAGCTGCCAGAAAGGTAACACCCTTTGCTTGCCTAAACATGGTGCTTAAGGATGCCCCTATCTCCAGATCAAGAGGCATAACAGTAGACTTATGTACACATACAGTCATTAAGTTCAGAAAACGTTAATTACAGTAAGTAGCATGACAGTTATAGATTAAAGTCGAAATCAAATGTATGCTTACTTCCCCCTTGAAGACAAAAACTCAATGCTGATGAAACCCCTCTACCCTCCAGCAGAGAGACAGAAATTTACTGCAGGTCTGAATCTGATTGATCCCATGAATGTCCTCCATCCAAAAAAAAAAAAACACAACATAATATTGCCTACACTATATATATAAATTGACCTCAGTTTGCTCTTTGGTAAAAGAAACTCTAGCAAGAAAGAAACAGAAGTTAAAAGCTTTGAAGAATAGAGAAGGTTGGTATTTAAGGCAGCACACAATACAGAAAACTGTTTTGATTTAAACCAGGTGATAGCAGAGCCTTTGGAAAGAGGAGAGAGAACAAGAAGTGACTAATTTGGTAAGTATGAAGAGTTATGGGGTTTACATCTCTCGTCTTAACTGTTGACAGCAGGTAACTTCTGTGTTTCCCAAGCCTCACAGTGGGTAAGAGTAGTAGGTAAGCACCTGGCTTATTCATATTTTGAATAGCAACAAAGTAATCAGTTACACCATCAACAAAATAAACCAGTCAGCTACACTGAAGTTAAATATTCCATTGGAGCAAATACATACATCTAACAGCTGGTGAGTCACACTGCTAGCAGCTTCAGGAAAAATCACTGCATTTTTTGTTTATGTTTTAGCTGATGTTTAAGTCTTCAGGTTTTATTCCATTTCTAATGGAAAACGAAGGGATTACATGAAGCTTACTTGGTTTCAAAATACTATTCTGCATCTACATGCATATGCAGTTACAGTGTAGTTTTCTCTGCTGCTACAAGTTATCTATAAGCATTTACGCAGTACTCCACTTTATCACCCACTTCTCTGCTTCCAAAATCGAATGGGTACACTTTTAAGTTAGACATATGAAAATCTTACTCAGTATGGTTGAAAACATGAATCTTAATGGATGAATCTCCACTTGCACAAAGACCTTTTTCTAATTCAACAGGACTGCACAGTGTGTTTCACAGATTAGCAATATTTTTCCTCACACAAACAAAACTGTAAGCCATAAATATCATGGTGTTTAGTATGGTAGACTAAACAATTGCTTCCCCCAGTGAAAAATTTTGCATGAACTCAGTGACAAAGCTGAACTGAATATACAATCCTATGAAATACCGATGACTAATTAGTTACATACTTCAGTGAATGCACAAGAGCAGAGAAAAAGCTGAAAGCTGCTGTATTCTAAAGAGCAAAGTAGCAAAAAGATTTGCCCTGATATCTACCCAAGGTCCTCTGTAGATGAGGGTTCACATTTGTAATAACTGTGTACTCTTTACTGTCTGATGTGATAGTGTCTTCTAAAGTCCATTTTTCAGGCAATTTTGTGTCCATGTTCAACTCAGAGTGAGCTTTATTCTTGATAGAGCATAAAACTAAACCAGCTGCTTCAGTCAGAAGTATTGGGTGCAAATTTATTTGCTTTTTTGAAAGAAACAAAGTCAGGACAGTGATGTAGAGAATAAAATATTAAGTTTCATGTACAGAACAAATGTGAGATGCTTGTGAACTGGCTTCTTAAATCTGAACTTTTAGGCTGTAATTTTTTTCATATGAGTCTTACAAAGAGTGTGTGACATTTTATAAATATTCCAGACATCTCAAACAGAGCTTTAATGTACACCAAATCTTCTGATAGTGGTAACTTGTATTAAAGAATGAAAAAGCTTCGTAACCGGCAATCATCTATGTTGGATATTTTTTAATTATATGTACAATGGGACTCAGGAGATGCAAGTCCATTTCTGCAAGATGATTCTAGGCAAGATGCATCATCACCCAGGAATTTGCCCCTCTCAACTGTAATTGCTAGAAATCTAGATAATTCTATTAACTAACACATTTCAAAGCTATTTCTAAGCTATAGGTAAGTACGTGATCAACCGAGTGGCAACTAGATGCTCCCAGCATACTCCTTATGTCCCTTACCGATGTTGAAGATCATGAGCTAAGGCTTACACTCTCGTTGTTTTCTATAAAGCTTTAAAAATATTGCAGTACAGTACAAACAATGCTATGTTCTAGATTTCATACAAGCATATAGCATATACTGACCAACACTGTGAGACAGCGTATCATGAACAAGGCATCTAGCATCAGGACTTCTGTATTTCACTGCACTCCAGGAGTCTGATTACATCCATAATTATACCAAGAGAACAAGTGTTATAGGCACTGAGACACAATTTTTCTCTTGCTTACCTCTGATTTACACCAGTATAAATAAAAAGGGCATCAGGACCCTAGATTCCCTTGTCAGTTCTGTGACCAAGTCACTGCTGAATTTGAGCAAACTGCTCAACTAATCCTTAACTAGAAAAGTGCCTGACTTTGGTAAGGAGGTAAAATGGTGCCTGTGTACTTTAAGAGAACTGGTGTCCAATACCTACATTTATAAAATATTTTGGGAGCCCTAAATAAATGGTACTATTGAAATAAAAAGCAGTATCACCCTCTTTTGACTTTAGCAGCCAGCCCAAGTATAGGGCACTCTCTGTGCATTAGGAGAAGTTGATGATAAAATCTGTTCCTTCTTCGACACAAACAAAATCCTGTTTCCCTGAACATAAGAGGAATTAAACAGCTGAAGATTGTTTCTTTTCTCTTAATTCTAAGCTTTCTTTTCTCAACATTTAACTTAAAAAGCTCTGACACTTTCTGAAGTAAATGCTACCAGTGTTCATGTGGTCTGGCTGATGCTGCTTCACTGCTTTTTCTTTCTCCTTGCAAGCTGTTTTTACTGCATCATTCCCTCGAATGGTTGCACTGAAGCAGCATTCTATGAAGCTTCTCTGCAGCAGCCTCCCGTGCATCTTTGTTTCGGGCAGTGTCATGTGCACGTGGTTTAGTGGAGGCTCCCACTGTTCGAGCTACTTGGTTCTGTCAAGGAGCTTCATGACTTCCTGCTAACTTTCTCAAATGAGGACACTACCAAAGGCCCCGGTTTCACCCTATAGCAGTATTGTCATCAATACAATCAATGACCAATAATAGCAAATATTTCCTGTCCTCAAGTCTAATCTTCAAGGTGGCACACAAAACAAACCTGGGCAAAGACAGCCACTTGTATGGTATTTCAGGAAGGAAATCATCCTGTTTGGTAATTGTTTTAATTTCCTTTTTCTCCTTTTTTGTAGACACTTCATATGCACTGATACTACACTGATGCTCCTGTACTTTGAAACAATTGTTTTATTTCTGTTTCATTTCAAAAGGGAGCCTACTACAAATCCAGCTCAGGGGAAAGAACCAGAAGTGTCACAGCATCTTGTTTTGCCTTCAGGGGGAAATCTGCTTCTATGCAATAATTAACAGCATAATTAGATTCCTAATAAGACCACAGTTTTACATGGCACTGTTGTTGGACATATGCCTTTCCCTGTAACTGAGATTTTATTAAGTACAGAAACAAATATGCAAACACCTTTGGGTTTTAGATCCCAAAGACACAAGACATCATTCTTTTAAGCAGGTGTGCCTTCCTGGGCAGCTGCTTAAGAATAGTAAATTACAAGCTCAGGATTTTATTCTTAAATATGGCTAAAGAATAAAATCTTTAGTCTAGCAAGTTCGAGTCAAACTGCCACAATGAGCACCTGTTGAGAAAGCCCATTATTTGAAGCTGGGGGTTCTGGGTGAAAAGATCACTGTGAATTAATTTTGATTGCTTCACAAATCTCTGCATAACAAATGGTCTCTGACAGGGGTATCAGGGGACTTCCATTTGAAGGGAAGAAAAAAAAAAGATTTTGTTTCTAGAAAGGTAACATAATCTCTGCAGTGACATTAAAACACACTAGTGGCTGCATTTGCTGAATCTCTCTTCTGAAACAGATCGTATGTACTTAGGTTACCAGGTATTATGTTTTGGGAGGGGGAGAGAGAAACAATTGATATCAAAATCTTATCTAAAAGATACGCTAAAAAGAATATGGTCAGAAATCCATTAATCCTGAACTGTTAAGGCAGTTATTTGCTCACAAGTTTATTCACAGGCACATTTCTGTGTGATCTGGAGTGCCAAAATGGATAGAGAGGTGAGAGCAGAATAAACCACAGTTTCTGAAGTTGACTAAATAAATCAGCAGCTTTCTTGTATGATTAAACTCTGCTACTAAGTTAAAGTAACATTAAGGATAATATAAACACCTGATTGAACATTTCTCTATCCTGGTATACAGCCCATTGAATATGAAGCACTTTCTGTCTCTCTGAAAAGAAATTTTCATCCAAAATACACAAAAGTGCTACCTGTCTGTCATCCTCTGATTAAATCTAAGGCCACAATTACCATCTGTTTGCACAAATGAAGAGTGTAATATTCCACCAACTACCCTGCATGATCACTTTACTTAAGTGTTTCCTGCAAAATGATTTTCAGTTCATCCAGAGCTTAATTTTAGAACAAAAAGAATCACCAGAAAGCACTATGATCCAGCTGACTTTATGCTTGATTTGTCAACTCTTAGCCATTAGTATTGCATGAATAAATTCTACAATTCTTTCAAAATTGACTATAAAAGCTACACACATATTAAAATAAAAAAAGGAAGTCAATATGAGCATTTTAGTGGGTGTGTGTTCTGGTTTTAAGGCAATCTGACTTATGTCATCATCAGGGTATTAACCACACCTACACAAAGATTTGGATGTGTTTAGATTCATATGGGTACCAGAGGCTTGTGACTACAAGTGAGAATCATTACAGCCATAATAGCCATTAAATAAAAAATAATGGAAAACACTCTAGATAAAACATATCCTGCATTTTGTTAATTTAAGGTATAGGTAGGAATCACTCTAGTATTAGACCAACGGGCATCTAATCTTTCCAACTCCTGCAATATCTCTGCATTACACTACAGGGGCTATCATGGCTGCCTGAACAAAAAAAACTACTGCTGCTGTTGTATTTCACTCTACAAACCAGCTCAATGTACTGTCACAATCCCACAACAAATATTAGAAGATGTCTTCAAGCAGTGATGCTTTGCTGTTGCAAATAAAACTGACAGACTGACCTGTTCAGATTTGAAAGTAAACTCTGTATTGTCCAAATGTATGCCAGCTCCATTTACCTCTGTGTGCCTCTGACAACATTACTTGCAGTCCTCATGTCCAGCCCCTGCCATACCAGAACCTTCCCAAAGCTGGATGCACAAGGGAGACGCTGACTGCACATAGTGCCTAGTATAAATAATTTATATTGTGATTTTTCCCCACAAGCTTCAGCTATTCTCAGTATCTCTTAAAATTACAAGTATCTCTCAAGCAATGTGTTACTAATTCCACTGCTCATTTAATACAAGGCATGAAGCAATAGGTAAAAGTTACTCTTTTTTTTTAAGACAAAAGTCCTTTTAATAATGCCCCTGTAATTCTGTTACAGCCCATTCAAAAGGCAAAGCACACTAGAAAAGTATGAGCAGTGGGAAATATGTAATATATCCTTCTGCTTTTTTGCCTTCGTGTCTCAAAAATAAACTACAAATTTCCCATGTTGAAAAGTTCTTCCTTAAGTTAATAAAATCTGTCACTTTCCATAATGGTTGATTTGAAGACAGTCCACAGGTGCAGTATGCTGTTGTTCACAGCTTGGGAAGTCAAGGCTTATAATAAAAAGCCCTCTGTGTTATGGTCCTCCTTCCCCATCAATTCACATCAAGTATTATTAGAATCATCTGCCACCTCAGTGGTGCTTCCTCTGTGCTCAAACTGCAGAAGCAACAATGACATTTTACTGCTCTGCAGGTGCTGCTGTGTGTGGTCACGAACACAGAAGTGTGGCCTGCTATTGTTCCCCAGTAGCACTTTGATCTCAAACACAAAAAGCCACATAGCTGGCTGCCCTATTCATTCTTATGCTGAGTTTATACGGGTGAGAGAAAGAAAGAGGTGACAAGAGATGGGCAATCCATAATATCTTCAAATCTTTTTAAACATCATAAGAACATGGCTCATTAAACTACAACAGCCTTGAAATTGTGTTATAAAACCACAAAACAAAAATCAATACTTCCGCTGGAAAGGAGGTAATGAAATCTATTGAGTTGTTTGAAAAGCGGTTTGTATGAATCATAATAATATTATGTGCACATCACTTCTACTCTCAATACTTAAAGTTAACAAACTAGTGAATGCTTGCTTTCCCATCTTTCAAACAGGTACTACAAGGTGGTATTTAACAAAGCTATTTTCCAGACTCAATCCTTCTGCCGTAAATAATGCTGGGATATAGGAAGCTTAGTAAGGGGAGATCAATTCAATGCATATTTGCTACCTGAGCTTCAGCGATTGTATTATTTCACAGTTTGATCAATGCCCTGCGCTTCCTAAGAGCAAAGGAAAAAGCCACAGCACCCTGATGAGTCACTGAAGGGTTATTACTGAATCAGAAGAATGTAACATTTCTGATTTCAGTAAATGCTAAATTGGGTAGCAGCGTTTGATCACTATTAAACAGTTTAACTTTCAAGTCTTTCGCAATGACTTGTCCAGGTTTTCAACAGCGATACCTAAACACTTCTGGAATCAACAGGCCTTCTGCTAAAAAAGAAATAAAACATTTCTGGAATGTTATTGCAAATTCTCTCATTTATTTTAAACTAGAGCCATGGCTCTTGAAGTAAATCCAGAGAAATCTGGTATTTTAAAATATGCTAATGTAGGCAAGCAATAATAGCCTGTAAACTGAAGAGTGAATGATGAAAGAAAAGGAAGGAAGCACTCATGAAGGAGGCCTAGATTATTTGGTTTTCCCAGGTGTAAATGTAGATTTCTCACTCAAACTATATGGTAAAGTTATATCAATAAAGAACAAAAGAAAACGACATTGAATAGTAACTACATGAGACCATCAAAAGTCTCAGCAGCTGCTAGCAGCTACTGTACTCCCACCTTCTCAGAAGTAAAAAATCAAAAATTTGCCAAAATTGCCCATCCCTGCCAACCTCCTTTTGCAACGTAACCAAAAGAGCGTGAAAACCTCTCGTACCAAAATGCGTCCGTGTAAAAGGACAGTGATATATCCACAGAGTTTCCTGTACTGGAAATGCATCTTTGTCCCATCATTTTGTATCTTTTTAGTGGTGCTGAAAAGACTCAGAATCTCCACTCACTGGAGACCAAAAGCTTTTACATTCAGGAGAGAAAGAAGGGAGGGAAGGGAGAGAGAAAATAGAGACAACTAATCCTGATGAGTTAGAGATACATGACATTACCACAGAACTCCCTGATACTTTAGACCCTTCCACACTAACTAACTGTATACTCATTATACATTATATATAGTCATTAAGGTCAAGTAACCCCCAAACCTATCTGGAAATGTAGTAGCCTGGATTTGGCCCTCTACAAAGGGCTAAGAGTATACTGCACACATCGTCTCACAATCACGTCCCATGCCAGCTGCAGGTGCCTGACTCCATCACGGCTCTATCAGCACACTTTCCCCTACTTGTACTCTAATTAAACAACAAACTAATTGATTTATTTTTATAAGAATTTTTTTAAAATAAATAAAATATTTTGAGGGAGAGGAAACTGCTAGCCAGACACAGCAGGTATTAGGATGATTGCTGTGGATTTGCCTAGGATAGCAGCATGTAACTGTCTACTGCCACGGGATTTGGGCCACAATTTTAAGTGACTTCCTGTAAACACAATTTAAAAGCCCAATTTTTCAAGAGTAGCACTTTCCAAAACTCATGATTCCTTGAAATGGTTTTAATTGAGCATTACATAAATTTAAGTGGAATAAATAATTGAGTAAGCCTGAAATCTAGGCCAAGCAACAAATAAGATCCAGGGCAAGAGGTGGAAATTGCTGGCCATGTTCCTCATTTGTCCTGTTCTTACTGTTGTCAATATCTAATTTTCAGACAAAAAGAAAGCTCTTCAAGATGAGCAGCATATAAATTCAAGACTATAGGTTTCAGTTGACAGTTACTTCAGAATTCTGATAAAACTCACTCTCTTCTGTTTCTCCACAGACTACCAGGGAAGCATCTGAACGTACGTAACTTGCTGACTTGTATCACGCATGGCCAGTGCTTCAAACCCCAGAGTAACCCTTTCAAAAGCAAAGGCTGTCACTGCCGTGTATAGGGCTATAAAGAGCAAACTGGTCAAACACAGAAAAGATCACAGTAGATGAAAAAATATTTCCTGTCTTTACTGTAATTCCTAGTGTTCAACAGTAGGGCAGACAATGTGCATACCTATAGCTGCATTTCAACACATGGCAGCAGTACTGTGCTTGTTGCTGGTGATTTCATATAGTATATATTTTTTGAGAGGAAAATAAAAAGCATCAAGAAATACTACAACAGCTGCAGAGGACTCCTATTTGCACACCATTTGGATGCACTGTCCACTACACCACACTGGAACTAGGTTTTTCACATCTTCCCTCCTACCTCACACACCACCTCCAAACCAACTAGGAAGTCACTAATGCAACAAGTCCGACCCTAAAACATAAAACTGTGCATCATCCAGGACTTGTCTTCTGATTAAACATGACCTTTACAATTCCTCACACTTTGGTTTGCCTTTTTTTTTTTTCCATATATGGGGAATACATCAAGAGAACTCATTATCTGCAGTTCAGGCTGACAGTTATCTGTCATCACCAAAACTGGAAATCAACTACAGGCACTTGTTGCAAGGCAGCAAACACAACCACAATTTCCTTGGACTGTGCCTCAGGACATTTTGTCTGCATGGAAAATTTTAAAACATTGTGGCTCCATGCAATAGTTCATAGATTCATAGAATGGTTTGGGTTGAAAGGGACCTTAAAAATCACGTAGTTCCAACCCCCTGCCATGGGCAGGAACACATTCCACTAGACCTGGTTGCTCAAGGCCTCATTCTACCTGGCCTTGAATACCTCCAAGGAGGGGCCATTCACAACCTTCCTGGGCAACACATTCCAGCATCTCACCACCTTTACTGTAAAGAATTTTTCCTAGTATCTAATCTAAATCTACCCTCCTCAAGCTTACAGCCATTCCCCCTCATCCCATTACTACAAGCCCTTGTAAAACGTCCCTTCCTGGCTTTCTTATAGGCGCCCTTCAGGTGCTGGAAGGCTGCTATAAGATCTCCCAGGAGTCTTCTTTCCTCCAGTCTGAACAGGTTCAACTCTCACAGCCTGTCCCCATAGAGGAGGTGCTTCAGCCCTCCGATCATGTTCTTGGCCATCCTCTGGACATCAGCTCTATGTTTCACTTATGCTGGGGGCACCAGAACTGGATGCAGTACTCCACATGGGTCTCATGAGAGCAGAGAGGGAGAACCACCTCTCCTGTCCTGCTGGTCACACTTTTGATACAGCCCAGAGCAGAGTTGGGCTTCTGGTCTGCAAGAGCACATTACTGGCTCATGTTGAGTTTTTCACATCCCCATGCCCTTCTCCTCAAGACCACTCTCAAGCCACTCCTCACCCAGCCTATATGTGTGCTTGAGATTGCCCTGATGAGGTGTAGGTCCTTGCACTTGGCCTTGTTGAACTTCATGAGGTTGGCTTGGGATCACCTCTCAAGCCTGTCCAAGCCCCTCCGGATGGTATCTCTTCCCTCCAGCATGTCAGTCAGCCCACAGAGCTTGGCATCACTCACAAACTTGCAGAGGGTGCACTCAATTCCACTGTCTGTATCGCTGACAGCACCGGTCCCAATACCTACCCAAGGATACCATTGCCACTGGTCTCCATTTGGACATTGAGCCATTGATCTCAACTCTCTGACTGCAGCCATCCAGGCAATTCCTTACCCAGCAAGTGGTCCACCCCTCAAGTCCATACTTGTCTTACTTGGTGACCACGATGTCATGCAGGCCAGTATCACTTTACACAAGTTCATCTAGATGACATGAGCTGTTCTTCCCTTACCCACTGATGCTGTAACTCCACCACAGAAAGCCATCAAGTTCCTCAGGCATGATCTGCCCTTGGTGAAGCCCTGCTGGTTAACTCAAATCACCTCTTCTTCTTTTTCCGTATGCCTTAGCAAAAACCTTCAGGAGGATCTGCCTCATGATTCTGCCAGGCACAGAGGTGACACTGACTATAGTTTCCAGGGTGTTCCTTTTTTCCCTTTTTGAAGATGGGGGTTATGATTCCCCTTTTTGAGCCAGCAGGGACTTCACCGGATTGCCATGACTTTTTGAGTATGGTGAACAGGGGTTTGGCAACCTCATCTTCCAGCTCCCTCAGAACCCTGGGGGCAGATCTTATGGGACCCTATAGACCTGTGCACCTTCAAGTTCTTTAGAAGGTTCAGCAAAAATCCAGTTCTTAAAAATACAGTAAAAATGTAAGCATACATAATTTGGCATTAGCTTTCAAACTTCATCTAATAAGTGGACAATATTGTACTAGCTACAAGCAGAGCACCTCCAGGTGTTCTGACAGATGATGAAATTCAAATAGCTGGATATTTTACAACCACTTATATTCAAAATAGCTGGATAGTTTACAACCATTTATATTGCGAGAGAGTAGCTATGCATGTTGTACATACAATGTAAAAGACCAGTCTGAAGAGCTTCCTATTTAGACAGCTGAAATAAACAAAAATTGAAAGGTAGGGAATTATTGTTAGCATTACTTGATAAAGTGCATCAAGTAACTTGCCTGAGGTGGCATGTACCTAAAGACAGGGATGAAATTCCTAAATTAGCCCCTGACACTTTAAGCCCAAGCAAAACATTTACATAAGCTTCCACAGCTCCAAGCCACAAACAGTTAAAATGTAATAAATTCCATTCAGCGGCACGAAGAGTAAAGGAGTGTGTGTGCATCAAGCTAGTGCATGCATCAGTAAATACAGGGTGAAAATGACAACAACAAAATCATGTGTTCAAACAGCACTGATGCAGGAATTAAATGTCAGTATTGCTGTCAAATCTTCATTTTCACTAATAGCTTTTAAGAAAGCTAGACATTTTTCCTCAGTCCATTTTACCTTTTCCCTCCATGTGACAAATATTGATTTTCATTTCCTCAAAGTTTAAGCGCATTGAATGCTATTGTGACTGGTTTGTTTGCTTTTCTTGTTTGTGACCCAGCTTCATTGAGGATACCAGCATGAATGCATATAGCTTTGGAACAAGAGAGGTGGTTTAGTAACTTCTTCAAATCCAGGAGAGAACACAGGAGCCCAATTTACTTTTTGTATAGGTCAAGCAAGAAAAGTGACTCTAGGCGACTATCTAACATCAGTAAGGAGACTGCTGAAGTAATAGCCTTGGTGTTTTAAGCTGTTATAGCTATGCTCTGTCACAATAGGACAAATTATGGAGTGTTCTCCCTCCAACGCAAAGTTAAACATACTATCTTAAAAATGCCTTCAGTGACATTTTAAGCTAAGCTCATTTTGTAGACAGTGGGCCCTTCAGGAGTCTTGGTTTGGAAGGTAAATATCTCATGAAATTCTGGCTCAAACAAGCTGTTGCTTTATGAATTCTGCCTGACTTCAGTCTCCTTTCGTAAGATGATCTCCTTAAGCCTTCCAAACCTCTCTGCTATATTTTGGACACTTCCTTATCTTATGGTCTTATTCACCAAATAAGAAACTGCTGTCTTTGCAGTGATATCAATAAGGATTCCTTATGCAATTGATTCCACCCATTCAAATATGGAGCAGGGGAGGAAATCTCACTGGACAGAAACAAACATTTAGACTGAAAGGGAAAGACACTAACACCTTAAAGAGCCATAGACACTGTGACAGAAATTGTCTGTGCAGCACTCAGGCATTCTTCAGTGTTAGAATCCAATATAAGCTGAGCTGACTTAAGCAGAGGGTTATAATAGTTTACATGTATCAGCACCAGAGGTCTATGCTGGTATTAAGGGATCCCCATAACTGAGCTAACTAGTGATCTAACCATCACAACAGCCTCATTCTCAGCAGCAGCGCTGACACAAATTGCCAAGAGGACTCGGTATTCAGCGTAGACAAGTAAACAGACACAAACATTTTAAATCTATTCTCTCTGGATCCTCCAACCAAGAGAAAGATAGGAGCTCATATGAATGCACATTTAGCACTGAACACAATTATCTACTTAGTTACCTAACATATGAAGCAAGTATTAGCTGCACTATTTATTAACCGACTTTTAAAAATCCCAATGAAAAGCAATTCAGAACTATTCACTGCTAAAGAAAGCTTTCAAAGTACTGCTTTGAAAAAAATCTCAACATTATTCATCTGGTTGGTCTCACTGACTCTGCTTTGAAGTTATTTTTCATGGGGCCAAAAAAGAAAGTAGTGACCAACTGGGTTAAATCTATGTCAGTGTGCCAGACCTCTCAATTTTTTGCTTTCCATATTCAAATCCGAATACTGCTCGTGTCACACCACCTGATGCCAGGTGCTGCAGGGCTTCTGCTACACCCATCTGACATTGTGATGCTGCATTTTTAAGACCTTTAAACAATGAAAATAGACCTTTGCATTTCAGCACTACCATTGTCAAGAGAGCTGTCCATATAGATTATGTGAATGTCTGCTAACATGGAATGACTCCTCACTTTTGAAATGAAATGACACCTGAAGTTTCAAGGCTGATCATTCAAGTGAGAACCTTCCCTATTAGCACTGGTGACAATGTCTAACACAGATGTGGACATGGACATACTTTTGGTCCCCAACTATTGGAATTAATACAGCTTTCCAGAAATGACAGTAACTTCTGAAATGTAAGAAGAGTCTGCAATTTGGGTTAATTAGTTAACTCCTATAAAAAGGATGACATCACTTCCTTACTCTACAGTTCTCCAGTAGGTATTCTCAAAGGCATACCATAGGCTGAGAGTCAGCTATGCTGGCCCCACCCACCAAGTGAGCACTGCAGAGCATCTTGTCTACCCTTGAGTGTATGATACTCCCCAACTCCCTCAGCACTAGACAAACTTGAGCACTGAAGAAAACTGCTCCTGCCTGCTCTCCTGTTCTTACTCTACTGCTCTCATATCACTGGGAGATTTTGCCTCTTAAGAAATTTAGATTCAAAAGTACACGTCTAAAGAAAAACAGATGATAAAATGGAAACCAAAGAAAGAGACCTGTGGTACAACAAAACCATAAGATAATTTGAGCCAGAAATTCAATTTGAATCACTGCCATGCTTACGCCTCACTTACCTGTAAATATTTCAGCCTCTGCATTGTGGTTCAGGGCCTCCCAAATCCCATGTCCCTCGAACAAGATCTTCCCAGGAGTCATCACCATGCACTTGCAATCTTCCAGGTATCTGCTAGACTATTGCCAGCAGTGACAGAGAGATTGGCTCAGGGCAGCTATTCTGATAGTAACTATAACCTGGATGTTAAAAAACCAGAAATACAAATCAGGAAACCTAACAGAAATGCAGCTGTCATTAACTTTTTTCTCAGCTAAAGTTGCATATTTTCTAATTATTTGTGTTCTTTCCCATTAAAATTAATATTTCCAAGGCTCTACTCCTCTTCCATTTTATCTAGAGACAGGAATTTATATGAGACTGTATCATATGTGAAATTTTTAAGTCATTACATTTCAACTCAAAGAGACATTGCTTCCAGCTTGTTTAAATAACTGTACCCACTTAGTTGCAAAACATTGTTTTAACTTCTGTCAACTCATATTCATGAGAGAAATAAACCACATTTTAAAAATGTTATTTTGATTTTTAAAAATCCCAGAGATAAAACTGGAGTTCTGAAGACTGGCAGTGAGACAAAAGGGAGGGGGAGCGGAGGGAGGGGGGAAAGTGTCACACTACAATGTCACATATTTTCCTGTCAAGTAAAACAGGCCTCCTCTTGCAAAGATGCAGTCAGGTAGCATGTGACTTCAAGACTCCCAAAAGCAGGAATTATGCACCAAATAAAAAGTCAAATCAAGCAGCAATTGTTGCTTTTTGATGGTCAGCAAATACTCTTTTGACAGCAAGGCTGAAGAGATTTGTTGATTGCTGAACCAGGAAGGGCTTGCAATCTATCCCTAAATCTCAAACTACAGTCGAGCCTAGGTAGAAGCACCGAAATTCATCTTTTTTCCTGAGAAAAGGGCTTTGGATTTGGCCGTCATCAGCACACAAAGTAAGCCAGGCTATTTGCTGTTCCACTTCCCTTCTCACCGTTGCCCCGCCAATAGAGAATCCTCTTTCCTACCCATCAGACGTGCTGCCCTGAGTTCTCTCTCTCTCCTACCCATCAGATGTGCTACCCGGATTCTTCTCTCCCCATTCTGCTCGTATAGAGGGTCCTTTTGTTTAGCCCTCCACGCCCTTTTCAGCCTTCCATTCCGTCTACCCCGCTACTTCTCCAGTTCGTCCCGTGAAAGCGGAGCGACCACCAGCCAGGCTGCTCCGCAGCCGGGGTATGCCGGGCGGGCTGGGCGTCCTGCTTAGCGGCCGGGCGAACGCCTCGCCCCCAAGCTCCTCTCCTTCAGTCGCGAAACGTACCCGCTTCCTCTCCTCCCTGCGGTATTCGCGCAAACCCCCAAAGTGCCCTCTGCTAGCAAGCCCCCGGCGGGACGGGCAGCCCCGCAGTCGGTACGGGCCGGGCGCCACCGTGGGCTCTTCCCGAATAGGGACATTTCGCACGGTATTAGCCCAATTTCTAAATAAATCTCGTCTGTGTCTGGGTGAAGAAAATTACTCAGGCTGATTAAATGAATGCTAAACGACTGTCGTCGCGAAGAAGAAAAACCCACCCCACCGTGCTTTTAGTCGATGATAAAATTGTGATGGGCGAGAAGAAGGGGTGGGGAGGGAAACCAAGGAAGAAAACTTTGTTGCTAATGAGAAAAACTCGGCCGCGCAAACAAAACTATAAAGAAAAAAAAAATCTGTTCTTGAAAAAGGATTAATTCAGTGTCCGTGAATAGGAAATCCTGCGCTGGGTAATTGCAGCGAGGTAGCGCGGCGCCCAGCTGCGAGGCGACGCGGGCACCTTTGTACGTTTGCCAGAGGACAGCTCTGGGGAGAGGTAACTTCCCCCGGTCCCCACGGTCTGGTGTCAAGTAACGGGAAATTTAGCATTCCGCATTTCCAGAGCAAATTATCCTTCCCCCTCCCCTTCTCCGGCTGCAGGCGACGAGCCAGCCGCTCCGCCTGACGGGGCGGGGAGACCCTGACTGCACCCCGCCGGGCACGGCCTCAGCACCCTTGACGAAACATCCCTGGGTTCTGCAGGGGCCGGACCGCGGTTCCGTTGAGGGGCGGCAGAAACAAAGGAACGGAACCCCCTCTGCGGGAATAGCAGCCCAGGCACCCTCCGCCACGTCCAGTGCAGCGGGAGACACGGGGCCGACTGGTTCCCTCCTCCACCCCAGCACCCACCTTCGCAGACGGTAACGAGGGAAGCACAAAGTGAAACACAGCAGCAACCCAGCAGGGCAGTGCACTGGCTTACTAGGGGCACGGCAGTCCAGCCGCGCGCACTCTCACAGGCGGGCCGCCGAGGAAAAGGTGTCCCGAGCAGCCCTGCTCGCCACAGCCCCCGTCCCCGGGGCGGGGTCCCCAGGGCAACGCTTTCGAAAGGGTGAGGGCAGAAAAGGGTCTGTCGCCCTTACGGGAAGGAAAGAAGAGGGGCGTACTTAACCGTCGGTGAGGAAACACAGCCCCTCGGGCAACGGGGCAGCTCCTGTGCGCTTCTCGACGCCCGCCTCCCCGGCATCCCCTCAGCAGGGCGGGGCAGGGCAGGGACCTAACGGCCGCCCGCGTGCGCCAGCCGCTCCACCCGCAGGCGCGTGGGCCTCGGCAGCCGGCGGGACCCCGGCCGTGCGCGAGGAGTGAAACTGACAGTGCCCTTCTCTCTGAAAACCGCCGAGTACATACAGTACCCAGCCGCGGGCAGCACGGGACGGACCCCTGCCCGTTGTCTGGCAGGGGTTAAGGGTCCTCGGAAGCCAAAGACCTCGCTTTAAGTGAGGAGAGGGTCCGAGAGCTGGAGTTAAAACCATTAACGAAAGTCAGCCGCTTAAAGGAAACCCACCCAGAGCACTGGGATTTGCTAACCCTTCCTTGCTTTTCTGTTGCACAAATCTAAACTCAGTTTAAAAGGAGAGTTAGTTAGTATTTCATTGATAAAATCATCAAAATCCGTTTAATTTGCCTTTTTCTGAGACCAAAAGGTGACTTGAAATTCTTAAATATTCACATTGACAAGCCAGTTGGCTCTAGTATACAACTTACATGTTAACAAAAATGCATATCATTAATCATGACATTCGAACAGGAAGAAGTTCTAAAGACATGAAGTCCAAGAGGTATTCAGACTACAGCGTTAATACTTTACTAAGGATTCATCATCGTATGAAGGGTAAAAGTCCTCAAGAAAAGTATTTCTCACCCCAGCTTTTCAGTGTTAAGTCCTCTATGATGCCTAATTTACAACTCAAGCTACTAGGGGGAAGAGCAAATTACTTGTTTTTTAAAGGCAAGCAACACTCCCCACGCTGATATTAAACCCCCAACACAAAATTTACCTGAATTTTGGAATTGTTAAAAAAAAAAAAAAATTAAAAAAACCTTATTCACATGAATACAAATCCAGTTAATTCCTGTTGTTTTGGTGGTGGTTTTGTGTTTGGCTTGTTGGTTTTGTTTTGTTTTGTTGAAGGCATAATTTGAAGGCAGACAAACCGATTTTTTCATAAATAATGATGTGAGGAGCTACAATGCAACTGGGTGAAAACATTAGGCTGAATTCTGTTTCCCTAAACTCCTGTTCAGGTTAATGATCGTTGCAGGTGCATAAGGGAAGCCAAATCATGTGCAAGGCCAAAGCAATTTTTTTTCTTTTCTTTTCTTTTCTTTTTTTTTTTAAACAATCACTTTATAAACCCCATATAAGATATGGAGGCTTGCAAGTGGACATCTTAACACAGATATAGCAGCGTAAGCATGCCACAAACATACAATCTCATAGAATAAAATTAATATCAAATATAAAGCATTTGAACCAAATCAAGCCTTAAACGTGATAAATTATTTCCTCCAAAGGAAGCTTACATAGGCTCAATAAGGTGTTTGCTAGCAGCATTTTTTTTTTTTTTAATAAAGAAATCAAAAATGTCAAAATATCTACAGTTTTATGAGGAAGAGTTGAATAGTTAAGGAGAAATTTCCCACTATCAGAGGGTATGAAAAATATACTAGCAATTAATATGCGATACATATATGTATACCCATACTTACAAATATAAACACACACATACAACCTGGACAGTTCATGTCAACCAAGGGAAAGGCTAAATAATACAAAGTGATTACTAAATACAGGTACACTTTAAAAACACAGAGACAGCAAATTTTATCTGTTGCAAAAATGTATTTGATTACTCGAGTAAAATTACAGTATCTCTGCTGTTAGTAAGTATTAAATGTTAAAGAAACTGGACCTCTTTTCCTTTCAGCTTTCCGAGAAAGTGCATGTAACAGTCCAAGGTTCCCCCTGCCCCCCTCCCCAGTACCTAATACAAAATAAACAAACACTATACTTGTTCCCTTGGTCAGGGAGTGGGGCTTGGTCTTGTAAGGAACATATGTACATTTTAATGAAAGTGATGTCTTCTCATATATACAGGAGCATCTACAGTTGTCCACAGAAGTTGTTCAAGATGCCATACTTAGCAGCATTGTGAAAGTCCAGCACGTTTTCTATCATGAATATACCTACAAGGCAAAATGTTATGTCTCAGTTTCAACTACCAAAACAACACTTCAGTATCCTCTCTAATAATCTGCGTGCTTATTACTGTACAGAAATGTATTAACATTTAAGACAACTCAAGTAAAAAGCACAATACAAATAACAGTTCAAAACAGAAAATGTTAAACCTACAAAAATTAAAGCGGTTTTAATTTTATAATCAAAATCAAAAAACTGAGCTGTGTAAAGGACCCACACTGTTCAGTCTATATTCCCTCAGTCCTTTTCCTAATTCTGTTTGGAAAAATTAAACAAGGCGTTTGCTGACAAAGTTTCCAGCAGGATCAAAGTGTACATTTATACACAGATTTTTATTAGAGACCTAATGCATCACTGAGGCATCTCATCAGTACCAGAGTTCATGTTAAACTGGATATAGAAAATAAGTTAATGCCAGAATAAGATCACCTAGCAGAACAGACTTGCAACTGCCATAAATGTTACAGCAAGTTTACAGCACTCTAGTCGATTAGTATTTAGTTCAAAATACAGGAGACCAAAGTTAATGCTTGCATTCGTTTGCAAAGCAAGGTTATATCACTAATAAATAAGCTCTCTTAGAACTCTAGAAGTAAAACATGGTACAAAAGAAAGTGTTTGTAATGTTGTAGCCTGCAGCTTGAAAAAAACAACCCTAGGTTGCACTATTTGCAGGAATGTTATTTACGGAGCTTTTTCCTAATTTGTTACAATTTCTTTGTTGTCTTCCACGAAACGCGTAAAACGGAAGTTTGTCCCATTTTCATTGCTTGCCATTTTCTCCAGACCAGCTAGAGGTGCATTGGGTTCTGAATTCTGGAGCTTCTCCAGGCTTCCCGTCAAGCCACTGATGGGAGAGCTGCCACCGTTTCCCAGGCCCCCTGGTGCCAGAGGGATGCCACCATTCTGGATGACAGAGATCTCGTTGGTCTTCATGGCCAAGCCATTGGAGAGTGCTGCTGCGTACTGGTTCCAGAAGCTGGAGGGGTCTCCATTCCCTGACCGTGCAGCCAAATCCTTCTGAAACATTTCTGGGAACTTTACAGGATTGCCTCCTAGAAATGTCATGGGACCATCTACAGAAAGTCGTCTGCCTCGTCTTGCAGGAGTACTGTTCCACATGTGGGTGCCCATGTGAACCTGAAAAAACAAGAAAGGAAGAAAGAAACAAACAAAAAATAGGGGTTGACAGGGATTTCAAACTTATTTTGATCACAGAGAAGGCAGCAGTCCATGAACCTGTCCAGTCTTGTTACATAATGAACGTCACTAAAGGTGGCGGATGCAGGGCTGCATTTCCCATCTGGAATAATAAATACACTTCTTCTGGATCAGCCCGTCACCATTACCCAGAATACCCTGGTTTCTTGCTGAACAATGCATTGCTTGTTACTCTTTTTTTTATTACATGTATTTAGTTTATAATGACTTCACCTTTTTCTGTCAATTGCAGATAGCTGCTTGCAGGGCTAGAATTGCTATGTCCACTTTCATTGCAATTGTAAGTATTGTATTTGACACCCTTTACCCTATAAACGTCCTTTTCAGACAGGCAGAAAGTATCCTTTACTGATTGCTCATCGGAGAGCCTCATGTATAGACAGAATGGCCTGAAAGTAATTATTCATCTCACATCACTGGCAGCAACCTCTAGAGAAATACTCTGTCAACACAAAAATGTACACAGTAAAGTGCTCAACTGGTGTTCTAAAACTTAAGTATATTTGCTTTTTCAAACACATATCAGTAGGAAATGTTAGTTATATAATCAATTAAAGTAATGCCCATTAGTTCCAGAATTCTGTTAATAGTTTCTTTAAACATTCATCATCTTACATGATAGTTATGAAAAATAGCACATTCAAGAGCCTTTCACTTCTTAAAGAGGTGTGAGTTACAAAACACATTTCTCTGTTAATTAGTACCCCTTACCATCATTTGGCTGTTCTGTTTCACACTCTACATAGACAGTCTTTGCGGGTGGATGAATTTTAATTGAGCATCAAAAAAAAGCTCACACTTCAGACCTACTGCCAACACAAGCAGTCAACTAGAAACCATCTAGGTCTACCAGAGCTGACTACACTGTTTGTCACACCACAGATACCCAAAGGTACCAGCACTGGCAACATTAGCAGACGTAAAAAAATCAAAAACCCCCAGGAAGGAGAAAATTAAACCTAAGAACAGCAAGAGGAAAAAGTACCTTCAGATTGCCTTTTGTTGTGAATGCTCTTCCACATATAGTGCAGGCAAAAGGTTTCTCACCAGTGTGTGTCCTTTCATGGATCTGCAGAGCACTGGAGGAAGAAAATGTTTTCCCACACGTGTTGCAGTAGTGTTGTTTGGGGGTTCTTCTGGGGAGAGCAGGGAGCAGGACAGGGGACGTGGCAGATGAGGACAGCGGCCCCGAAGCAACTAGACCAGAGGGTGATTCTTTGCTATCCTGAGGAGAGCTGTGCACAAAGCCATTAACCTCAGTCTTTATGAGCGATGACAGTGAATTAGCAGGCATAACCGAAGAGTTCTGATTAGGGCCTATACTGGAATTAGGCTCAAAGAGCTGTGATGGTAGATCTCGCATCTGATGTGTCAACATATGCTGCTTCAAATTACCCTTTGTGGAAAAGCCACGATTGCAAACTGTGCAAATAAATGGTCTCTCTTTGGTATGACTTCTGTAATGAATGTCCAAGGCACTCTGACATGCAAACGTTTTGCCACAAATGTCACATGCGGTGTTTTTAAATTTACCTCGATCTCTAAAAGGAAAGAGCATACTCAGAGACTCTTCTTTAATCATTTTATCAGTGTTACTAGATGTCAAGTCCAAAGCACCACTGTTAGCTGGGGTTGGAGACAGACCATTGGCAAATTCACTTGGTAAAGCTCTCACTGGCTTCTCTTCATTACTTGGTGACTTGTGGTAATCGGTAGTGCTGTTGGATGGGGACAAGGCCTGCATGGAAGAGGTAGACTCTGAGACAGCAGGGCTTCCAGCACTTTGGCTTTCCATATCACCACCAACAGATGACGAATCGTTAGTCAAAACGTCCCCTTCCACTGACCCATTTTCAACTGACTTTAAGCTTGCTTGAAGTTGTTCAGCCAGTCCTGCATTGATCATCTTCATCTGATTTTCCAGAGCAGCAATACTTGACATTTCCAGAGGCAGAGGGGAAGAAGACAAGCTGTCTTGTGATGCATCTGCAGATTTAGGTGTATCCGGCACGCTGCCGTCAGGACAGTCTTCCATGTTCTCATCTGAGAAGTTGTCTATATCATCAAAATTCTTATCATCAAAAGATCCTGTATCTGATTCCATTGACTCAGGATAGTTTTCTGTCACTGGAGTGTTGGGGATCTGCCCTCCCATGTGCATTCGGATGTGCTGCTGCAGCACAACAGCGTTGGTGAATTTTTTCTGGCAGATCGGACACGAATGTTGTACCCTCAGAGGGGGCATGGCACGGTGGACACTGTAATGAGTCTTTAAATTGCCTTTAGTAGTAAAAGCACGACCACAAATCTTACATTTAAATGGCCTCTCACCAGTATGTGTGCGATAATGCATTTTCAGTGCACTCTGGCAACTGAGGACTCGATGGCAAATGATGCACTCATTAGGATCAGTTGCCTTTTTGTCAATGTTTTCTACCAGTTGCTGTAACTTTGATGTTTCAGATGCTGATGTTGAATCCAGTAGTCCTCCAAATGGAAACTTTGCCTTAAATTGCTCTGACATTAGAGGCATCAGTGGATTTGTAAAAGTGGCCACACTGCCAGAGCCCGAATCTGCTGCTGGTGAGCTCACAGAGCTGCTCATGTTAGTGATGGCGCTTGTGTTTTGAGGGTTTTCTTCCATTTTACCATTTGAGGTAGGCAAACCACCAGCCTCTACCTCATCAGAAAGTCCATTGGTAATTTTTGATGTGGGATCAGCTGTTCCCAAGTCACTCTTGACAGAGTTGGGAGGGCTAGCAGAAGGATGGCTAATGGGAATCGGCTGAGGCTCCTCTGTTTTGATGAATGGGGTCAAGCTTGGAATCGTTGGTGGGAGTGGCAGGCCAACAGAAGTTGTCAGGGTGGAAAGGACTGGCTTGCTGTCCAGCCAGCTTGTGACAGGTTTCTCTGGTGGTATAGACATCCCGTAAGGAATACCCGTGCTCGTAGGAATATTGTCCAAATGCTCTGGCACCGGGTATGGATTCATTTGAATATGAGGGTATTTTTCCTTATGACGCTGAAAATGGACCTTTAAGTTTCCCTTTGTGGAGAACCTGTTTCCACATATGTTGCATTTAAATGGCCTCTCACCAGTGTGAGAACGCAAATGAATCTGCAAGGCACTGTCACTCCCAAACACTTTAGCACAGAACCTGCATTTATGCTTAAAGAATGCCTCATCTGAATTACTTTTAGCTTCAAAAGCAGTTACATTTGGTGGCTTGCTTTTTCTTTGCTGTGCCAAGGCAGTCAAGGAGTTTAAATCCTCTGCAGGTGTTCCAATATTGGACAAGGGGCTGGAGAAAACAGAGTTACTAGGGGTGGGCTGAGGTAGAAGTGGATTAGATGCAGGACTTAATAAACTGCTTATTGCAAAAGCTGGTGAAGATGATGCTGATACTGGTGGGTTGCTGAGCTGTGAGCCACCAATACTTGAAGCCACTTTTTCTGAGGATGGTGTTGTAACTGCTGCTGCCAATATGTTAATATTTGGAGAAGAGCCACTACTGGATGGAATTAGAGTGTTGCCAGGGTTGCTCTGAGGTAGCTGTATAGGGGGTAGCTGTTTCACACCACTGATGCTGGCAGATTGACTAGCAAGGCTTTGTGCTAATCCAGCTGCTGCAGCCAGCTGCTGGGATAAATGGGAACTTAATGTGGACAAGGGGTTGGCAGATGTTCTTAAAGTACCTTGAGAAGGACTAGAAGATGTTGGCATGTCTGCATTTTGGGAAGCCAACAATAATATTTGGTGACGAATTTGTTCAATCAGTTGCAACTGATGGATCTGCTGCTGCTGTAATGCCAACAGTTGCTCCATCAGGGCAGGTACAGCAAGCTTACTGTTCGATGCACCGTTACATCTTGCTTCCTGTGAGAACTGTGCTACTGCCACTTTAGTACTCTGAAGGTTTTCAATTATTACATTACTATTTATCACTGAAAAGTTGCCTAATGTTGTCAGATCCCCTATGTGAGGTAGAGAGGTTGTTACAGCTGAGGTACCCATTGTGGAGCTGTTACTGCTTGTAATACTATTGTTGACACTCTTGGAACTGCTACTGCTATTGTTAATGCTGGAAGCCTCCACATCCATGGATTCTTCCCTGTCAAGTTTGTTATGCTCTGAAAGGTCACTGCAGTCTACTTGATCTGTGTTATTAACTGTGTCATTCATCTGTTCATCAGGATTATCAGAAGGGGAACTAGGAGGGAAGGTTTCAGAAGGAGAAGCTGGATTTTCATTCACAATTAGAACTAATTGATTTTTAGTACAATTCTTCTTGTGTTGCAGGAGATCTGATAATTCAAAGAACTCAGCACAGCACCTGCCACAGACATGGGCGTCCTTGTTCTTAGTGGTTCGATTTTCTTGACCCTTTTCTGTGTCTCCTAAAACATCAAAAGATGATGGATTAGG